>CM068305.1:41849509-42394858 GCA_034768735.1 Schistosoma mekongi | reverse complement strand
TTAGTAATGAGGAGAAATGAGTCCAAATAACCAGTATGTGTGCACTTGTATAAAGCACGATACAAAATATCAGGAGGTAGCCGAAGCAGATGAAAACAAATAATTCCAAAGGTAATGTTGCAGTTATAGACACAGGTAATCCAGAAAAGCTGCAAACGGAATAACGTGTTCGTTGAGTCAGCTCACCACTTTGTTGGTACCTTCAGAATATGAGACTGACTTATTTTATACTGCTGGATTTGTAACTTCGTTGGAACCAACAACTATATATCCCGTATTTTCGCCTTCGTAAGTAACCAGACTTATACACGCACAACCATCAATTACGCGTATGATCAAGAAGTCAGAAACGAAGATGCGACAGATATATATTTGAACCAAGAAAATCCAGCGTCACCAATTGTACGACGCGCCAACAACAATAACAATTTTTTACACTGCGATCAAACTTTATAGTATAAATATCAATAAAGAATTATACAGTACAAACATCAGTGTTAGGGGTAACAATGGCCTCCACACTACTACGTGGTTCACTGGAGAATATGTAAGTGCATCTGTTGGGATTAAATAGCGGTTTCCAGATTGTGCACCAATCGGTTCCAAAAAAACAAGCCATTTTTAATTAAGTATAGAAAACAAGAACTTGTCGCGGCAGGAAAATAACAAGCAACTTTGCGATCACCATGGAATATCAGTGGCTCTCCAGTTCAGAGGAATTTAAATATATCACTGACATAAAGAGTAAAAAGAAAAATGCGATTATATTATTTTAGTGACTCCGGAGTTTATAGATTTCTTCCAAAAGCACATAGAATTAAACCTAACAGAAGTATGATTGGTGATATATATCAATGGCGTGCTTAGACCACCCTCCTTGATCGTTAGCTAACCTAATTCCCGTTGCGTGATAAATGGAGTGGCTCAGTTGCTTAGCCTGCATAAAGTTATGTGTCGGTTGTACTCCCCTAGCCTACTATAATCGGGGTGGCCATGCTTTTCGACACAGGAAAACCTTATTAATGGTCAGGTTATATTTGAGATGATAGTTACAAGAAAGGGTACAAAACTCATCCAAGTTAATTGGTGTAATCTTTGTTTCGCAATTCAGACTCGCTATCTCTCCATCTTCACTTTGGTAGGTCATCTTCAAATAACATGAAGTTTGTTGATTATATAAAACAAAGCTCGACAAGAGTGGTGAAGTTGGATAATTCATCAACTTGACAACCTAACTCAGTCTAACGGCAGGTAGCTGTCACTGAACGCCTTCAGCTTCTGTAATAAAGATGTGATAAACGCGAATAAATTGTTTGGAGACATCAAAACAAAAGGCAGAAAGTATGCAATCTTTGCGGCAATAATTAGTACCATAAAAGTAAGAGTCTACTTGGCAAATGATGTACAGAAGTAACTGAAAGCAATCATGTTGGCTTTGTAGCGGTGAATAATCCCCAAAATAAATAGTTACATAGGTTTCGACATTGATGCTGATCATGTTTGTTTTAGCGGACACTACTAGTTGAAGGCGCTCGGTCACGCATCACCGCCAGATCACGTCACGCCGTACCGTAAAAATCAACTCTCTCTCTAGTTTGCCAGCCTAAACGTTGCTATCCCATTGCCGCTCCATTCAGGATCAAATATAACTTCTCTTCCATCCTTCATTGCCTTCTGATTTATTCCCATTCGTAAGAGTGGGTTCAATCGTTAGAAGTTGCCCTGGTAATACCGCAAGCGTAACTTGGTCATATATCGGGTGCACTTCATTGGTGAGCACGACGTGATCTGGACACGTTCATAACTGTTTGTTCGTTCCTCTTTATAGTTTTTAACAGTATTTTTGGTGTGATTATCATTTTTGCTTGCACATTTTGATTGCATTTATTTTTGTGTTTTCATATATTGCATATATATGATGACTGATTAGACTCCTAAGTTCATTAAGGTTAAAACTCCAACCCCCCCCCCAAACTTTCAGCTCATTCCGTTCTGGACAGAAAGCATAGAAGCTTGGTTCTGCTACGCAGAAGCCGAGTTTCGAGACCACTACGTGACAGACCCACGCGTTCAATTCCTTGCCATTGTAAGGTCACTTACGCGTGAATTGAACAGGTACGTCACCCTCTTCTTTTTCAGCCCTGACTGCCTAGAACCTTATGACCAGCTCACAAGGTCAATTCTCAAACGCGGAGACTTATCCGACAGACAGTGTCTTGATGAGTTGTTTCACACCATCAAGCTAGGTAGCGGTTCAGCGACGGAAATGTTATCGCGCATGCGAGAAGTGATTGGCCAACGCACTTTCCACGAAGGTCTTTTCCGTCAACTTTTCTTATCGAAACTGCCACAACAAGTACAAGCAGTTCTAATAACATTTAATAACAACCCAGTAGATGAACTAGCCTCATCTGCTGATCGAATTCTGGAGATCACCAGAACTCGCGACAATCAGGTTTATTCCATTACCGAAAAACCTCATGCCACCGAAAACGACGTGACGAAATTGTGTAATGCTCTTTCTCGTTTTCTTGACCTGAAGGAAAGACACCGACCGAACAATTCCCGTCGACGAAGTACATCACGGAGAAGATCGTCGTCGCGACTTCGACGAAGCGAAAACTCACATTGGTGTTGGTACCACAACACCTATGGCAATGATTCCAAGAAATGTAGACCCCTGTTGTTTCATAGACAAAAACCCACTGTCGACGCATCGGGAAACTGTCCCGCCGGCACGCGTTAGCGGCAACCGTAGCCGGTGGAAACAGCTGCCTATTATTTATCACTGACGTGATAACGAAGGTCCGCCACCTCGTCGACACTGATACAGAAGTTAGCGTCCTTCCTGCAGCTCCATCTGATCGCCAACATGAAGCTGCATTCGATCTACAGGCAGCCGATGGAAAACACATAGCTACGTATGGTAAGCGATATGTCAACTTAAACGTGGGTTTACGAAAACTCATACGCTGGATTTTCACCATCGCCGATGTGAAAACACCTATCATAGGCATAGATTTACCGAGCCACCACAACTTGCTTGTGGACCCTAGCAAAAAGAGACTAGTGGATAGTAACACAAATCTATATGTTCGTAGAACCACTGCTACAGGTTGTAGCTTATGTCCTCTTCGTTTTAAACATTTAATTAACCTTTATTTTCAGCCGATACTCGACAAGTATCCAGATCTGAATAGGGCAACATCGAAATTATTATGTGTAACTAGCAATGTTACACATCACATCACGACTACATGTCAACCTGTATTCTCCAAAACGCGCCGACTCACACCCGGAAAACTAAGGATAGCGAAAAACGAATTCGATCATATGATTGACCTGGGAATAATACGCCCATCCTGTAGCCCATGGTCATCTCCATTACATATGGTCCCGAAGAAAGATGGCAATGATTGGCGTCCCACCGGTGATTACCGACGTCTCAATGCCCGGACTACTCCCGATCGTTACCCGTTACCACACATCTACGATTTAACAGCCACCCTGAAGTGGATGACAATATTTTCAAAAACCGACTTGGTAAAGGCGTACAACCAAATACCGATGTCTGAAAATGACATACCCAAAACAGCTATTGTAACCCCTTTCGGACTTTACGAATTCCTTCGAATGCCTTTTGGGTTGAGAAATGCAGCACAAACATTTCAATGTTTCATCGATGACGTGTTCCGCGGGCTTGACTATGTACATGCATACGTCGACGACTGCTTGATAGCAATCCCAGGCGAGGTAACATATATGAAACATTTGGACAGTCTTTAGAAGACTACAACAATATGGAGTTACCATAAACATACAGAAATGCCAAATCGGAACAACCTCGTTGGAAATCCTAGGGCATACTACTGATGCTAATGGTATACAACCTCAAAAACACAAGGTGGCGGCTATTCTGGGGTACCAGGAACCAACCACCCTTAAGCAGTTGCGAGCTTTCAATGGATTGGTAAGTTTTTAAAGACGATTTATACCGAACTGTACATCTATCATGAAACCACTAACAGATATGCTTCGTGGGAATAAAAAAGTGGTCACAATCGATGCAGAGTCACAGAAAGCCTTTACTGCGACTAAAGAAGCAATAGCCAATCCGACTATGCTGGCACATCACAATATTGAGGCTCCTGTCGGCATCGCGGTTGACGCATCTGACTCAGCCATTGGCGCAGTTCTGCAATAATGGACTGGCCAAACTCGGCAACCATTAGCATTCTTCTCAAGACGATTAAACGATACCGAATCGAGATACAGCACTTTTGGACGTGAATTGTTAGCCATGTACTGTGCTGTACGACACTTTCAACATTCCATCGAAGGCCAGGAATTTACAATATTTACCGACCATAAACCACTGTCGTTTTCTATGAAGTCATCTTCAGATAAGTACTCTCCGCGAGAGTCGCGTCATCCAGACTACGTTTCCTAGTTCTCTACTGATATACGACATATATCTGGAGCTAACAATGTAGTTGCCGACGCCTTATCACGAATACATGCCTTGAATCGTATCCAAGGTATCGACCTTGTTGAACTAGCTCGACTTCAAAATGATGACAATAATCTACATCACGAGTTATCCACAACAACGCTCAAACTTCAAACAAAGACGATTGGAAAGGATAAGAAAACTTTAATTTGTGATTATTCTACAGGTACAGCCCGTCCAATCGTTCCCAAGAGTTATCGACGAATCATCTTCGACACATTGCATAACCCCTCTCATCCTGGAGTTCGTGCTACGTCTAAACTGATTGCTCAGAGATTCTGCTGGCCAAGGATGAATAAAGACATCAAAGAATGGGCACGATTCTGCGTGGCTTGCCAAAAGAACAAAGTAATCCAGCACAATAAGTGTCCTCTAGGCACTTTCCCAACTCCCGACGCTCGATTCGACCACGTCCGCCTTGATTTGATAGGACCCTTACCAGAATCAAATGGATTTTCTTATCTTTTGACATGCGTGGACCGTTTTACACGCTGGCCAGAAGCGATTCCACTGAAAGACATCACTAGTGAAACGATTGCTCGCGCTTTCGTCGAACGGTGGATAGCGAATTTTCGTTGTCCATCTACAATAACGACAGACCGTGGACGTCAGTTTGAATCTGGATTGTTCCACTCTCTGACAAAACTTCTTGGAGCAACGCGCTTCCGAGCAACTGCCTACCACCCACAATCTAACGGTTTATTAGAAAGATTTCATCGACAGCTGAAAGCATCACTTTCAGCTACAAACATCACGCAGTGGACAGAGGCTTTGCCACTAGTCTTACGCGGAATTCGAAGCATTGTAAAAGAAGATGTCAGGTGCAAAGTGGCTGAATTAGTTAACGGAACGACTCTTCGACTACCAGGTGAGTTTGTGAAACCGTTTCCACCTCAACAAACCTAGACGTCAATTATTATGTGAACCGGCGTACAAATGCTATGCATTCAGATAAGCCAGTCCAAACTAGACAACAATCGACAGACACTTTTATTCAACCCGCCTTAAAATATAGTACACAGGTTTTCGTACGTCGTGACGCTCTACGCCGACCTCTCGATGCGACTTACGAAGGACCATACAAGGTCTTAAAACGAGAAACAAAGTACTATACGATCGACAAGAATGGCCATGGGGAGAACGTCAGCACTGACCGCCTCAAAGCAGCTTACCTAGAATATAAACCTTTTGATGTCGAACTCGCCACAACACCGAAAATTGACATGAACGAAGTTGCCGCGTCTCAAGCAACAATCAGCAAGCAAGGGGAAATTTCGAAGAGCTCCATAACGCAGAGAGCTACATGTTTTGGTAGAAATGTACGATTTCCAGAACACTTAAACGAATATTACGTCTATTAATTGTTTTTCTAATTTTCCACTCTGTGTATTGTAAATTTTATTGGTTTTTTTTAAAAAAATTGAATAAATTTACCTTTTTTAACTATACGGTATGCATCTTACACATTTTTATATGTTTGAAAAATATTTTAATAAAACGTTTTTGTATTGATATTACTGTTGTCTACATTTTATGCGTTTTCGTAGCCACATTTGGCTGCCAAATTGATTTTATATGTATGCATTTTGAAAACGCACATATTTAAAAATTTTCTTTTTTTTTATTTCCAGACTGTCTGGCAACAGTTAGAAGTACGAGGAAGAGAACGATTATATTTTGTACAAATGTTTTATATAACGACACCCTAGCATACGCACTGACGCCAATAAGCTGCACACCATTTCAAGCTATCAAAGAAACGTTTACCAATGTCTAACGCATTGGGTTTTATCCTTCGGCTGGTACGTCATAGGGTCCTCACGAACCAATTAGGGGGGGGGATGAGCTGTAGCGGTAAATAATGTATGTATGTAAATACAATTAACACAGAACCTGGCACATGTGTGCATCGGTTCAAGTTGCCATACCTCCATGGCACCGCAAGATTAACACCACCACCATTAGTAGAAATTACTTCAATGAAATAAAATAATAATAGTAACAAGAAGTGTGAACATATAGAATATGGTTCAGGAAGCGTAGAAAGAAAGTTATGGAATAATTTAATGCCCATGATTTAGGGGAGGACAATGAGTGAATACATATGCGCCATCGTGACTGATTCTGGGCCATGCCACTCAGTGTTTCTAGCCTCTGGTTACGGTAATCGCGAGGACCCCATCCAAGTAGTCTGCAGCTATCGACACGGCTCAAATCAGCAGTCGGTGACTTCAGGGACTGATGCCATGTTTTAGTTTGGCCGCCTCTAACTGTCTTTCATCCAGCTCCTATATCAGCCAACACCGCGTGTCAAGGCAGACGGTGGTTGGGCACACGCAACACATGTCCCAACCACCTCAATCGACAAAGATTCACAACCTCATCGACCGATTTACCACATTTGCCTAACACCCGTCGTCTAACCGCGTTATTACTTACTCGGTGATCCCAGCTAACGCGAGCGATGTTTCGTAGACATCGATGGTCGAAAACTAACAACCGTCGAGTGTCATCTACCCTTAATGGCCACGTCTCACACCCATACAGTAAGACAGAGCGAACTGTTGCGCAGTACACTCTTCCTTTCGTTGAGAGACGAATATCTCGTCTACGCCATAGGTGACGTGAGTTGGCAAAAGCCAAACAAGCTTTTTGAATTCGTACTGATATTTTGTCAGAGACTAACCCATTAGGGCTAATCAGACTTCCAAGATAAGTGAAGTGGTCGATGTGCTCAACTACTTCACTCCCTATCTTTAGTTCAGGTGTTGACGAAAACCAGTCCTGGATCAATAGTTTGCATTTAGAGGGGGAGAAACGCATTCCGAAAATGCCTGCATTCGAGCTTATTGCTGTTAAAAGCTTCTGCATCGTATCAGCGTCTTCGCCAAACAGGACTATATCGTCAGCATATTCTAAGTCAATAAGTGGATCTCCTGGTAGGAGATCGATTCCTGAAAAGTCAGACGATGAAAGTGTGATTTCTAACAGTATGTCAACTATGAAATTAAACAAAAATGGGGAAAGTGGGCAGCCTTGACGGACACCACTTGAGGTTACAAGTTGAGATGACAGTTCGCCATATGCTCTGACACGACTAATAGTGCTTGAGTAAAGAGCCTTAACAAGTTTTATGTACTTCTGAGGCACGCCTTTCAATGAAAGACACTGCCATAGAACTTCACGGTCTACAGAGTCAAATGCCGCTTTTCAAGTCAAGGAAAACCACTATTGCCGGCCGCCGAAAAGTATGTCTGTGTTCTAAAATCTGACGAACGCTGAATATCTGGTCTATACAACCGCGACCAGGTCTAAAACCAGCCTGATTTTCTCGTATTTGGAGGTCACGAGTTGCAGTTAGGCGTCTGATAATTATAGAAGCCAGTATTTTAGACACTATATTAGTTAAACTGATTCCTCTATGGTTATCGCAGGACGACTTTGACCCTTTCTTATGTATTGGGACAATTAACGAGCGACACCAGTCAGACGGAATTATGTCAAGTTCCCAAACCTTAGTTAAAATATCAGTCAGCCTAGTTGTCAAAGCGGGACCACCATCCTTAAAAGCCTTTGGGGATAATCCATCTGGACCCGCTGTTTGCCTCGCCTCAGATTGGCTATAGCTTTTTCGACTTCGACAAAAGTCGGAGGACTTAAGTCGACTTTCTGTTCTGGCTGTCACGAAACAATCGGAAGTTCTAGAGTAGCTGAAGTCCAACTTAACTGCTCCTTGAAGTGTTCAGCCCACCGTCCTAAACGTCTAGACTGAGAGCTAATAAGCGTTCCATCTTTTTCGGTAATCGTATCACTAACGCTGGATTTTTTAACCCCGGTTTCTTTTATCAACTTGAACAGTTGTCTAGTGTTACCTAACGCCGCTGCCTTTTCCATTTCCCTTGCTTTCGTTACCCACCACTGCTCACGGCCGTTTCGCAGACTTTTCCTCAGTTTATACCTGGTTACTCTTCGCTCCTTGTCATGTTCGGATCCTGACGGGATAAGTTTTCGGGAGTCTATTAAATCAACAGAAGCCATTGAGATCCATTGATTTTTCTTGACATGTTGATTTAAGTCCTTGATAGATGTAATTGTAGATGCCACAGCTGCTTGAACATCTTGTCAAGCAGTATCTAGTCGGGACGCACCTTTATAATTGCGTAAGTGATTCTCTAATTGTTCCTGGAATCTAATCTTGGCTGTTTAATTGCTGAACTGAATTCTAACAGGTTTCCCTGTAGTTTTTCTTCGCCTAGTAAGGTGCAAGTAAATGCGTGCTCGTACTAGGGCGTGATCAGAATCCAAACATGTACTCCAGAAAGATCGCCAGTCTTCTATCGAGCCTCTCCAACGGTGACTAATAGCGATATGGTCTATTTGAGTCCACCATTGAGTAGGGCTAGGAGGTCGCTCCTTATGCTTAAAGTTCGTGTTGGCTAGAAATAACCGATTATCTGAGCAAAGCTGCAGCAGACGGTCGCCGTTATCCGTTCTCTGAGCTGGAACACTGTAGCATCCACCTAAATGTCTTTCAGATTGGTTCAAGCTTCCTATTTGGGCGTTAAGATCACCAGCCAAGATTACCAAATCTGAGTGTTTTGGCCCTATGAAGAAGTTCAGAAAGTTTTCTGTAAAAATTCATCTTTTACTTCATCCAGGCTGCAGTCGGTGGGAGAGTAGGCAGAAACAACGAAAAGACAACAGCGTGTCCCTATCTTTCCGAGTCTTTACTGAACGATCTAGTCGGACGACACATAGTCGACTGTCGAAAGGAATCCATTCAAGGAGCGCCTGTTCTGCTCTCATACTTAACGCAATGCCTACACCAGGTAGCCCACGAAAAGTTGCTGACGAATTGCCAGATAAACGAGGAGTGTATCGCGAAGGTTGTTCATTCTGACTAGGTAAGATCAAGTGAATGACCACGCAAGGATCCTGTATGCGTGTTTCGGAGACGCAACATACATCAGTGGCGCGGGATTCTAATGTCCTAGTTAGGGGGGGCTTGTTGCCCTATTTGACACAGGGTTCGTACATTGGATGCACTAATGTGAAGTTTGGAGCGTAGTCTTAGTATGCCCGGGACGTTATTTCGTGGGCCGAAATCATTGCCACTAATGAAACAGGAAGAAGTTGAAGACAGCGATTTAGGCTTGGAGGTAGGGGAAGGACAAATGTTAGGAATAGAAGAAGAAGTTTGATTAAAATGGCGATGATCTCGCGTGTTGTCAGAGGTATGAGGGCGGTTATCTCTTCCCAGTTGCCCACGCTGTGGAAGGGTTCTTCTTGATGTACCTGAAAAGCAAAATGGGTTAGGGTTGGCCTGAAAGACCTGGGAGCGTGACCGCAGTGCCCAAGGAACAACTGCTTGAGGCCGGTCACACACGGCCTTATTGAGAGAGGTTTTCGTTGTTGTAGCTCCGTACTTGTTGAGGCCTTAATGCCGGAGATCCGTGGAGTAAGGTGAGGTGTGCATTTCTAGAGTCGACCTTTTCTAACCCCGCCCTTCCTTTGTGAGAAGGCAGCATCGCTGCTATGCTGATTGTCTGAAGAAAACATCCTACTGCCGTCACACCTCTGTATAGCCGGCAGTACGACTTCGTCCTCGGACCTTATATTTGCTGCTTTTGGTCTCACCGCTCTTCAACCGACCTGCCTGGCATGGTAGGGCCTAGAGGAACGATTGTTCCAGCCAGTATAGCCCGATCGAATCATCACGATAGGCAAGCCCGACCACCACGTCAAGGTAGCAGCACGGTCAGGAGCGGTAAGTAATCCCCAAAATAAATAGTTACATAGGTTTCGACATTGATGCTGATCATATTTGTTTTAGCGGACACTACTAGTTGAAGGCGCTCGATTACGCATCACCACCAGATCACGTCACGCCGTACCGTGGAAAGCAACTCTCTCTCTAGTTTGCCAGCCTAGACGTTGCTATTCCATTGCCGCTCTATTCACAACCAAATATAACTTCCTTTCCATCCTTTATTGCCTTCTGATTTCTTCTCATTCGTAAGAGTGGGTTCAATCGTTAGAAGTTGCCCTGGTGATACCATAAGCTTAACTTGGTCATATATCGGGTGCACTTCATATGCGTCAGTAATAACACCAAATAAGCCAAAACGACGGAGCATATAGAATATTTGGTATGAGTTGAATTTCCTAAATAGGCATATAGTAGCACACTATCAAGGATGCATTGTATGTAGATGCACTGTCATGCGACGATTAACGTGGTCGAATACTACCAGGTTGCGCAGGATAGACTGATGATGGATGGCTCTAAGTGGGCCATAAGTCGTTTGGCAGCATCAGACTATAGCGTATATTATAAAAACTTTGACCCTTTATATTGATCAGTGACATTTATCGCGGGGTGATGTAGAAATACATACCATATGGAGAAGCATTAAGTTAGCACTGAATCTATACTAGTATGATCGCTGACATACTTTTATGGGAGTTCGTTTAAATGTACCAATAACAACTATGTACACACACATAATTTCCGAATACTAGGTTCTGTACGCTGCAGTGTCACGTTTCTAATCCCCTACGTTGTGGAAATATAGGCTAACGACGCATTATTACACTTATATTCTCTAATGGCAGGAGCTTTCTCCCGTGGTTCCTCATCGTAGATCTCGGTTCTCGTGTTACTTTTCTTAATTTGGACTACTAGCGTACTTTCTTGGTCACCATGGGTTTATTGTCGGTCCACATGCAACACATCACAGTGGCCCCTTACGGAATATTTTGGAGGCGCACCATGTTGTTACTCACCAAATTAACGAAATGTATGAAGTTTAAGATAATTTTTACTTTTTCTACCGACTGTTCTAGTATGTGCATACACTTTTTTCATATTATGAACATTCTAGAAGTTAGAACGCAGCTCAATAGTTGTACTTATTTTTGTGTGCAGAACAAAATAAATGAAATTCAGAAGCCACGTGAACGTATTCTCACTATAAACAAGCAATGTCTGAAGTCTATCCAACAAATCAATGTCCATGCACATAAAGGAGCTAGATGTGATACCTGAAGCCCATGACATACTTAATGTTTGCAGTTAAATTGTAAACACACGTTCAAAGGTATTGCTATACATCTACTAGATTCGCTTGCGAGCAAGAGAATGAAGTCCTGTGAATCCTTGATTGCTAGATGGAAATAAAAATATTGACTAACCTTATGGATATTCATGTATAAAAACCTATATGGGATAATCCTATAAATTTCTACAGTTGCTACCGTAAGCACATAATTTGATTATACCTCTCGCCTCCGAAAATTCGACGAAGTTCTACTCTCGATTCTGTAGATGAACCGAAAAATGCCTTACCACCAACACTCGCAAGGACACCTAGTACAAATCCTAAGAGTGCATAGTCTTCACATCGAAGAAACTCCACCTGAATATTTGTTCCAACAAACCAAAGATCCACCAACTCCATTACAAGAACTCCCCTTGCAACAAACCTCAGATCGTGTACTGTAGTTGGCCTTTGCATACCAATATGTTGGAATAAACAATATTTCGTTCTTGACTTTGAAGTGCATCCGGTATATGACGTTCGTCGCAATACCAGAGCAACTGCTAACGATTGAACTCCACTCTTACGGATGAGAACAAATTAGGAAGCAATGAAAGATGGAGAAGTTATATCTGAACCGTCAGTGGGATAGGAACGTTTGGACTGGGTAAGTGGGAATAGATGCTTCCCACTTTGTCGTGTAGTGATCTGGTGGTGATGCGTGACCAAGCCCCTTCAGCTAATCGTGTCAGCTAAAACAAACATGACCAGCATCAACATCAGCAGCCTACGCGGCTATTTATTTCAAGGATTATTTACCGCCAAAACTCCATTGATATGCATCTTTTGATTTAATTTTGTTTTGAGGAGCAAGTTATGTTAATCGTTCAGTGAGTCCCCTGTCCAAGGGAGGTCAAGAACACTACTCCTATTGGTTGAGGGACAACAACAGCGGTCGTATCAGAAGTACAATTATAAACATCTTGTCATTGCTGGCTACCATATTATATGATTTCCACCTTCAAAAGTGAACAGGAGCCTGCCGAAAGGAGTGCTTCCATCTCCTATATATTTCTGAAGTTGTGACCATACACATGGTGAAAACAAGGTTGGGAATGAGATACTGAACTGCCCAGGGTCTTATTTGGCAAACACACAGACTACATTGTCTATACTTTACAAATCTTGTTAATTTTACAAGTTTTTACTGTCCACCTTATGGCTCTCTCTTCTAAATTACTGATCAGGCTGATTTAATCCTGTTCCGATGATACTATCAGCTTTGATTAAAGCTTAGATAACAACTAATAATTTTTGTACACCAAAAAAGAGGTCCTCCGCTGATCTTACTTTTTTAATTTATCATACTACGCTGGGGATCCTAAGGTTAGGAGAAATTATATTCTATCAATATTTTGTGTATGGTCAACAGAGAACCTTGCAGGCGTTCATCGGCTCAAGTTGCCATACCTCTATGGAACCTCAAGATTAACACCACATCAGTAAAAGTTACTTCAGCAAAAATAAAATAATAATATAAACAAGGAATGTGAATATATGAATATGGCTCAGGGAGTGTGGAAATTTATGCAATAATTTAAACCTCACGACTTAAGGGAGGACAGTGAGTGGAAACATCTGCGCCATTGTGACCGACTGTGGGCCATGTCAATCAGTGTTTCTAGCCACTGGTATTTGCGAGGACCCCATCCAAGTAGTAATGAACTCAGAGCCCTGTACACTGACTAGCCGTAGTTACTTGACAAGTGAAAAACCGGCGGCTAATCCTAACTGGTCTCTTAAAAGACGACCGAAAAGCTTGTCGTTAGGTTATAGTTATCCAGCTGCTAACATTTTGAAACACTGCTAACTTATCAAATTTTTAACCTATAAACGGAGTCCTTATTCTTTTTCTTAATTAACAATTTCACGGTTCACTGTGATAATATATACATCCGTAACACTCACAAACTAGCTTGCAATAAATTCACTTACCCTCTACGAAAACGAAATATCCTTAAAAACTGCTTGAAAACACTGAAGTAACCACAATTTCCTAAAAGTAGGTTTCACTGAAATGGCATGATTGTATGGATGATAAAGACAAAATATACTAAACCACTTTGTCAAAATACGCTATTACTAACAACAAATGAACTCTACAGGTGCATAAATTGGCAGATGTATGTGTAAAAACTACGATTTAGACTGCACACAAAATGTTTAACAAGAAAAGATCATGTAATACCACTACAAAGTTAAATTCCATTTAGTACAAACATATGAAAGACATAAATGCTTTTCACCAAAAAATGATAACTGATTCATAACAGAAGGATGATGATAATCAAGTAATGTTGGCAGTTGTAACTTTCAGTTTGAAGTAGTCAGTGATTTGAATCTATCTACAGAAGACCAAACGTAAACTGAACCATTCCCAGAACCAACAACCAAAACGTCGTTGTGATAATCCAACTGGAAGAAAAGAAATGAATAAAGCAAGTATGACAAACTCCCGGAAATGATCATGAAGATTACAAGAATCGGATTTTTTGTGCCACAGATGAGGTCGACTTGTTGCGAGAACGATCTAAACTATTAGGGCATGCAAATTATGAATATCCCGTTACAATTAAACAGCAAAAATTACGCTCATTTGCGTGTTTCATCAACTATGTATTAGCATGTGCCAAGTTCTACGTCTTACATACATACATGTTGGCGACTTTATACAATAAATAATAGCAGTTATTACAATTGCAGCATTTAACACTAGAAAGTAAATCGTTGGTTTTATTATGAAAACATAAAACTAAGATCATTCCAGAAATCTGTGTGGTTAATTCAAAGTAAATGATGTTGGACAGCGGTAAAAACAAAATATATTGACCAATTAACGTGAATTTTAAATGGAAGAAAATAGTCAGTGCAAGTAGAGTGATATTTTGCGTACGATCAAATTTTTCATGCTCAAACCGAAACTGTTGTAATATGGGAAATCATATTTTTTTCCATGCACAAAAGAGTGAATGCAAGATGGTACATCAACGAAGGTGAGCAATTATAAAACTGACTCACACAAGAGCAATCGTGAAAAGGTAGACTTTATAATCCCATCAATACACTGACTAAATATACAAAATCAAAAACTAGCACTTAAATAATAAGATAGGTTGCGAATTTGGTTCTCTTCTATAACTAAGAATTTAGAACTGTCAGAACAGCATTGTGATTGCTATCCCTATTATTTAATTGCTTAGCTTCCTAATGAACGGCAAAGTACAAATACGTAAGCGCATATCTTTAAAAGTATTCGAAAAGCAACATCCAGCCGCCAATCCATCAAATATCATAACTCACTAAGGACGCTCAATCACAATTGTATTTCAACTAGTATACATGATAATCTTATTACACCATAAAACTGGTTTTTCTGCATTTAATAAATTAGTATAATAGTGGGATTAATTGCATTGCACTGCGAAATTGAGCTTTAATGCCTGTTCATTTAGGACACACCATTATCGATTAATGTTCAGTTGAATTGATGTGTACTGAAATTAAGTTGGGATGACGAACTTTTTCAAATACAACAACAATCAAAATTTAATCACGAATTTTTCGAATAAGACCATACATAACGGCATTCTCAGTGTCATCAAATGATTAGATTCCAACACCCGACATTACTTAGTAAACTTTAAATTATCATACTGTTGTTTTATAAAAATTCGGTAACAGTAGTCTTGAGAAACTGAAACGTACAAGATGGGATCGAAATTGACAAAAAACAGATACAAGGGTGATAAGTATTTCGGTTGGTGGCCTTTCATGAAAAACATAATGAAGCCGAAAATGAGAAATGTAGGTTTTACGTACACTAGTAGGAAGCGCATTAATTTTCTCAGCCAAAGGCTGTTTACTTATCGGAAGAATTGGATAAGTTGGATGATATGCTTCTACAGAACCATGCAAACCAGCGGCAAATACACATCCAATTGTAGCCTTTAAGCCTCCAAAACCACGATTCCATCCAGATAATTGATTAGTCTTTATAAGAATAACAAATCCAACAGTAAAATAAACATGTATAAGCAAACTAAGTTGTGGATATTAAATCAAAAAGGAAACACAACTTTCAACGAACTAGTCAGTATAACGTGGTTTTCGCTTTTTACAGCAGACCAACGTAAGATTACAGCTCAACATATCAATGCTATGATGAAAAAAATCAGATAAATCGATGAAAGATAATAAATTATGATCAACTCCGAGACAAACCATCTGGTCTTTTTCCAACCAAATTAAACTATATTGAAGAACGCTATCCAGTAGGCACAATACTCGTTACAATACAGGTGCCGTAAAAGTACACCGACTTTATATCATTTCTCGTTATAATCGTCCTACTCCAGAAATCTGACTATTGTATAAAATTCCGCAGATACGAGTTGATAAAATTTTGAAATCTTATAAACTCATATTTAATCTCTCATTAACATACCATATCTAACCTAAGTGTAAATCAATCAAGTTTAACTAAACGTCAATGGTGACCTGTGGGCATCGATGGCACTAATTTTGAGTGAGCATGAAATCTCTCTCCTGGAAAAACGGCTACACTTTAATATGCACGAAAGTTACTCATGCAAATTATAGGACCTGTACTTGAACATATTCCAGAAGAATGACGTATTGTGTCATACGATACCCCACATTTTAACCACGCAAACATATCTTCTACCTAATATTTCTAAAGACGAATGGTTAACCCTTAAATCCTTACAAAATGACAAGGCAATAACAATTAACAAAATTAGCATGGAGATACTACAATTGTCACGAACAAAAGAAGTTATAAAGAGAAAGCAGTCTAACATCAATCTACGTGACCGTATGAAATGAAAAGATTGAGTTCAAAAACTTACGAATCTCCAAAAACAGCAAAATTAGAGGAAGATGATCTATTAAAAGAACAAGTCTTTCATCGATTTCTCTCTATGGTTTACTTTATGTATCAAATCCTGAGCCGCATTACATTTCTAAGGTTTATCCGAATGCCATAAATCTAGCATAGAATAGAAACCTACCATGGACTTCGCAAACACAAATCAAATATCTTAGCAGCACACTGAAACCAATTCAAAAAAAATTTACACAATTTTATGACTCTTACTTATCGGAATTAACCATCAACAGAAATGAAATAATGGTGGACTATAATATTATGTCTTTATAAATTAACATTCAAATTGATAGTTTAGACTTTATCAGTGGTTTACTAGAGAATGATCATACTGTCTAGCAGATGTCCACTAACAACCTATCTAATTATGAAATTCTTCAAATAATGCCGGATTTCTACTAATATTCAGAGGGACGTTGTATGAACAAACTAACGTGATCGCAATTGCATTGCTCATATCCTTGATATCTATGCCTAATACAGAATCATATATTTTGCCAGTACAATTAAACAATATATATGGCATGGATATGTAGATGATACATTTGTTGTCTCAAAAAAGACTTCCCGACGAATATTTTTTAAAAAGGTAAATACAATTTTAGCTCATATCACATACTGAACTTCTATTTTTAGATTATTCATTTACAAGGAATTCTAAAGGAAAAAATAAGCTTTAATTCTGCATATCTTTTCAGTCCGGAAAATTATCTCATTCGTGATATATATTTAGAAGAGCAACCAGCATTGCTACCTGAAGTGATGATAAAGCAGAAGACATAAAGAATATATGATAAAAACTATTAATTTACTCGTAAACAATAAAAACATCCGAAGATGATACAAACCTTTGAAAACAGAAATTTGAATGACATCCCCTGGATTGGCATGGCGGTCCTATTTTACCATCATGGGACGACTGAAGAACTACAAGTTTACGAATTGCACAAAATAAAAGTTGTCTAGGAAAAGTAAGAGAAAAGATTTCCTTTAACTATGCGCACAACTGCGTCTACAGGCTAGGTTGTGTGCTGATCATAATACTTTCTGTATTGGGACTTTCCTAGAGAAATTTCGACTCATGCGAAAGTATAACTAAGCTACACAAAAATGCCACTTAATAATTCCACAGAACTCTATGCCAAAAAAATCTCACACCATAAACACACACAACAAATGAACTCTACCCTCTGACATATTATCGTCCCAAACGAGTACACACCATTGACATGCATGGCATTTACATGGTCATGAATTGTAGGAAAGTAAAAGTTTCTGCATAGCGGGAAAAACAGTACAAAGGAATGCTTGATTTATTTCAAATTATCAACCTTTGTGAAAGAGAACTTTAGAGTAGGTATCATCCTGGAACAAAATACGTTCGTCCAGAAAACATTAGACAAAATCCAGTTAAACTACAAAATTCTAAAGAGTATGTACGTGTTAATCGTAGTAATTACTGAAACACTACTTGTCAGAGCTTACATGTACACAGTTGAATTGATTGTCACGAACATCGAACACGTGAATCAGATCTGGTGGTTCGGCAACCCATAATTCATGTTTGTCTAGCAGAGACAACTTTCTTGGGTAACGAGTCAGCTGAAAGGTATAAATTCATATAAGATTGGCATGACTAACATGGATTAATCCATATAATCCAGTCTCCCGAAAAAATATTTAGAATAGCAATAAATCAATACAGATAACATGCCAGATAAGAAGAGATGCTCCGAAGAAGTGATAGATCGCATTTCATAGTGATAAATAACAGTGACAATAGGCATCCAACATACGACAAAAACTTACGCAATAGCATGGGGTAATAAAAAAGAACTAGATTAAATGGAGCATTCAGGACGAATGTTTGATCGGCCTAAACAATACAGTTTTGAATCTGAATATAACTGCGGCTAATAAAAGCTAAACCAACGACGCATACTTCTTAGTTGAAGTATTTACTGAGAATTGAACTAAGCATATTTTGTCAGTGGCACCAAATTATGAAGGCTACCCCTTGGAAAATGATTATTTACCTGATGGTTATTTAGGAGAAAACCGTAGTTACAATAAGTGAATGTTGAATTATCGATACATAAGGAATAAATCTCTACTTTACACAAGACAATAGGATAAGAAATATTCAGCTATTGATATGAAAATGAATTTTGTTAGTTATCTGGCTCTGTAGTTTTATCCGGATAGCGTTTGACCCGTAACAAAGATACTGTTTAAAAAGATCATCGAATTCACAAACGGAAATCACCATAATAGCTTTCATTCTAATCAACAGTAAACAGATCACTACATTAATAAATGGCATTTAAGTGAGATATATTTCTTACTTTGTGTTTATGAACTGGTTGAGATACATTTCTCACGTCCCACCCAGCAATGTACTGATCACTACTGCCTGTGATGAGATGAACGTCCGAAAAGGATTGTTTTTCTGGATGATGTAGGTTACGGCAACGTAGATCAGTTCGTACATTCTGTTTGACACTACTCGTTTCGTTCGAACCACATTTTGTTGGAACCAACATAGGACTAGTTTCACGACTGTCCAGTACCACATGTTCTTTTTCTAATGGGTCAAAAATATAATTTTCAAAATTTTCTTCACTTCCTGTTATAGATGATAACTCCGAATGACAATCATATTCTACATACATTTGGCCACAGTTAGCACCACTACTACAGCCTACATAATTTTTCATAGAAGAAGTAAAGCTGCTGGAAGTAACTGAATTCAAACCATTTTCATATACAGCATCCATGCAAAGAACAGCCTTTTTATGACGCAAACGGCCTGGTAAATTATGTTCAAATGAACGTATATCCAGTAGGTATACATCTCGATCATGTGTACCAACTGCTAAAGTATTTGAATTCAAAAAGCTTGAACACAGTACTGGAGTGCTCAATCTAAAAAAAAACAATTGAATGGAAACAACAAATAATTCTCTAGTGTGAAGATTCAACACAACAGTAATATAACTAGAGCAGATAGAACAAATTATACTTACATTCAAAGGTTTTTCTACTTGTACATCAATCAATCGCGAAACAAAACATCAGGACACATTCATTAACATCAAAATTTTTATACTAATATACGTGACAAATAGCATTCAAGTCAGTCAGTCATTAAAAATGTAGAACGTGACAGAAGACCAAACTGCCATACCACACTGACACAACGAAATCAAATCTACAAGAATAGCACGACAAGAGCACATAGTAGGGAGGAAGGGGCGTGTATGAAAGAATAATAGAATTAAAGGTCTAAGTGGAGATAAGGAGTGGAAACATGTACCACTATGGTCAATTAAACACAAGTAAATAATGTTTAAATAAAGGAAACAGATACAATTATGCAGTGACATACAACAAACTGCTTAAATCATTGGACTGCCATTTCCTTTTATTTTCAGACTATCACCAACCCATCACACTACAAACGATAATAAGAAAACTGGTTTATTATTACTTATTATTCAGCTCAAAAAGCCTTCCAGAGAACTTACTGGTAAATTGATTGGAATGCCAGACCTGAGTTTGTCAACTTCCATACTCTTAAGGCCCCATCCCATGAGCCTGTTATGACAGTATCATCCGTTGAATTGATGGTCCATATCCAACCCTAAAATATCACCGTCAAATTAGATGCCGTGAAAAACTGTAAGAAGCAAAATATCAGAAGTAATCCACTTAGCTGTGCTAATGTGTAACGCCATCGAATAAAGTTAAGATAATTGGTAAGCAGTAAATCGTGTCACAGGTTCTTAGGAAATATTGTACTAAGACCAGAATAGACTAGGAAGGCTATTTATACATCCACGCCGAACAACGTGAGTTTCGGCCCCATAATACTCGAAACATTAGTAGTTGATTATTTGGGTCTCTCATGACTACTCTATAAATATCTGTAGATTTTTCGCTGCTTCATTCATTCGAGAAAGTACACTCTTTGGTATATATTTTCTCAATTTCAGAAGCCTAACGGTCGCAAAACAATGTGTTAGTAAGTATCTAGTGCTATTGAAGCATTTAGCTGATTTTCAGAGGCCTCATTTGTATAACAGTTGGCATGAGGCTCGAAAATACTATATATATATATATATATATATATATATATATATATATATATATATATATATATATATATATATATACAGAGAGAGAGAGAGAGAGAGAGAGAGAGACTAAATCTGGATGTCAAGGTGATAACAGACAAGGCCACTATGACTGTAGATACTGAAACAGTAGTACTTCTAGATTAGTATGTAATTTCGATTTTCTAATTATATAGACTAGTATATTCAATGGTCTTTGGAATTGCTGGTCAAGTAGCTAGTTATTTTGGGATTTCTAAAACATATTTTGTAAAAGTATATTAGCTACGTCGGATACACTATTGTGGCAAAGATCAAAACCGTGTAATTTTTTAAAATGCGAACCTACTACGAACAAAGTATTTTTTAGATGATTGGACTGAATAGTAATAAGTAAAATATAAATCATTAAGTTCGAGGAAACTAATCACTACAGGTAATTAAAACGCACTGATTTATACATAACAAACATTTTACCAAGAACAAAACGTCTATCAATTTCTACAAAATTCATCTACCTGTTAAGCGTCAATAACCAAAAAATATTCCTAAATACCAAACAGTGTTAGTGCTTCCTCACCTAAATTAATCAATACTGTTGGGAAAAATGAAGCTAATATTCTTTTTGAAAAGTTAGGACTGTGTGAGGAAAACTTACAGAGTG
This sequence comes from Schistosoma mekongi, assembly GCA_034768735.1. Lineage (NCBI taxonomy): Eukaryota > Metazoa > Platyhelminthes > Trematoda > Strigeidida > Schistosomatidae > Schistosoma > Schistosoma mekongi. Next base: position 42,373,563 of record CM068305.1, on the reverse strand, counting down.
ACTGTGATGCTCAGTGAATATAGGAAGCCATGCATTAGAAAGTAGTCCAGTTTTGAACGAAAATATAGACACCATTCGACCTCTGTCACCCATAAAAAGTAAATATGGGTATTTCTAGAAAAAAGGTTATTGGAGAAATTTTAACTGATACCAGCGGAATATGTAGGGCATCAATGCCGTGACTGACAACGTTTAACCTGGATAAACGAATGCAATCGGCAGTATTCTCACCGAAGTTTATACAACACTTTTCCCGTTCAAAGCCTGCCAAAACCCAGTCTATAGTCTTCTCTACAATTGGTACACGTAATAATATATAAACTAAATAACCTGGTAAGCAAGGATAGGTTCCACCCAAAAGGTTTTGTGAACGCCATTTCCAATAGGACTGTCGACTTAACCAATGACAAAACTGTACACACACAGAAGACAGTGCAATAAGATCGTTAATCCGCAAGTAGAAGCAAATTTGATAGAACAAATCTTGAGGCAAGTCTTTGATCCCAAGCATTGATTACAGTTATAATAACAAGTGTACATCAATATTGAAAATTTATAAAGTTAAAACCCTAAAAACGAATAAGATAGATAAACGTGAAAACATCTAAAAAGTTATGAAAGTAGCGTAAAAACTCAGTGTTAGTGGCAAGTAATTTGGATAAGCTAACTGACGTTTTCAAACCACAAACGTCGATAAAAAAAAGGACTTTAACTATTTTGAGCAAATTTATTTGGTTTACTTGCAATCATATAAAAGCTTAAAAAGTGGAACTATTTGTATTATACTGACACTTAAATAATTTTGTTCATATCTAGTGCATGAAAATGAACTGCTGTCACCTCCCTCTTACGTTTATACTCCAGGAAAGATGCAGTTAAAAATATACGCACAAATATAATAGTTCTGCATTCCAAATACCCAATAATTTCTCCGGTCATAGCATCACTATTTACAATTGTGGCATTTTCTGACAATAAGAATAACAGCCGTTGTGGAACGTCATATTTAATTACACATGGATTGGTACTACCTCCTCTACTGAAAACAAGAGACATCAATTTTAAAGAACATTCGAACAGCTTTTTTTCAACATATTAGCTAATTGAGCGGACTCGTTGCCATTTATATGGCATACAGACGCATAAAAAAAGACTACTAGAATTTATGAAAACAAGAAGAAACAATCTGATCTACTTAATATTGGAATCTTTCTACCCAACTGCTGCTACCTTAAGGTGGAGATGGAGCTTGTTAATCGGGCAGAACCAATTGGGTTGCACTGACTGGAGAAATCGTCTCGTAAGGTCTTACCATGTCAAGTAACTCGGTTGAAGAGCTGTAAGAATAAAGGCAGGAAATTTAAGGTCCGACGGTCAAGTGCTACTGCCGATTCTACAAAGGTGTGATGACAGTAATGTATTTTCTTCAAGCAACAAACGTGATAGTGACGCAACCTTTTCACAAACGAAAGGTGGAGTTAGAAAAGTCGGCCCTTAAAATGAACACACCAATTTATTCCACGGAAATAAGGCCTTAATATATAAGGAGCTCATAAGGCCCTCCCCACACAAAATGGTGTGTAACCGACCAACGTCAGTTGTCCTATAGGCATACGAGTCATGCTCACATGTCATTAAGGAAAATCTTTAATCAAATTGCTTTGCAGGTACTTAGACAATGATGGAGAGCAGAAACAATTTAATTGTAGACTAACGAAAGGTCTACGCAAGGATAGTGAGCAATCAGGGGTAACAAACGCAAAAGCGACAAAAACGGCTGCGGCGATGGGTAATGCTAGACAATTGTTCTGCCTCGGTAAGAAAACCGATATGTAAAAGTCGATCGTGAGACTATTTCGGTAAAGGATAAGTCCATTACCCACTCTTAATCTAGAAGGTTAGAGCGATGGGCGGAACACTGTCAGAAGCAGCTCGACTGGCCTGCAGTTACTCTCTACTTATAGATGATTGTCTCCAAACTACATGGATGGAAAATTGTCACAATCCTTAATGAAATAAAAAGATTATAAGTAAGTTAAAGCGAGATAGAACACCAGGAATTGATAGGTTGACCCTAGATATATTTAAGGATGGTAGCTCAGTTGACTGATATATTAGCCAATGTATGAGACCTGAACTAAATCCCTTTTGACTGATTTCGATCGTTGATCGTTCCAGTATATAAGAAAAAAAACCCTCTTGTGATAACTACAGAGGAATCAGTTTGACTAGTGTGGTGTCTAAAATATTAACCTCTGTGATCAACCAACGCATATCTGAGGCTAGAGAACGACAAACTTGGGAAAATTAGGCTGGTTTCAAACCTGAGTGAGGGTGAATTGACCAGACATTTACTCTCCGTCGAGTCCTAGAACGCAGACATACCTACGATTGTCCGACAATGGTAGTATCCCTTGACTTGTAAGTAGATTTCGATTGTGTAGATCGAGAGGCTCTACGTCAATGTACATCAAGAAAAGATATACCCCATGTACATAAACCTTATGAAGTCTCTCTACTTGAACATCACTGGCTAATCCGCAGCTTATGACATTTTGTTGATGAAGACAACCAACACCAGCAAATTGTTAACGGCAGCAAAAATATCGTCGCTGTGACATTGTTGAACGATGTCACATCAAGAAACATTTATTAGGAATGGATGCAACCGTTATGTTTATTTACGCAACCATTAATAAATAATAAAGTTTTCCTGAGAAAAAGTGCACAATGAAGGTTAATGGGATGTTATTTTCGCCATTATAGGTGAGGAAATTGTAATTCCATTTTTCTGAATTATGTGAAGTATAATGTGATTAAAGTACAAAACTAAATTACGGAACGTCACAAATATTGACAACAATTCGTGTAAGATTAATAACTACATAATCAGGACCACTAGAAGTAAATATGGACAAGTGACTTACTGTACCAAGTCAATCACAGGAGAGTCACAAAGTATAAGTCACAACTCCGAACTTCTGATCCCGTCAACAACTTCCAGAAGTTTGTTGATGGCATAAAGGAAGCCCGTATCATATTATCTTACTTATTTCGAGATGAAAAGCAATTCCTCTCACCCCTTTTCTTATGAATGGCTCAAGGTCACCAATTTTAACATTCGTAGTTCAATAAAGTTAGTCAACTTTGCCCATCAAAGCAGTAATATATATACGCAATTGCCAACGGTTGCTTGTCCTAGTGCACCCATGGGACAGTTACTCCTTAAGGCTGATAAGAAGTGCAATTCCATAACAGCGGTTGTGAGTGGGGAGAAGGGATAGGTTTTGATCTTAGATTAAACATCTAGGTTGCGTAATCCGAATGATATAAATGCTATACATTTCGTTATCAAATTGATTGACATTGACAGAACACAATCAACAATCAGCTTACATCGAGATTCAGAACGAAACGCAAATGTAACACTTACCTATGCAGTAACTAACAAATTTGCGCCGAAAGTCAAAAATGCCGAAAATACATATTAAGTGTTCAATATATATAAACGCAGCAACTAAGCCATGTTTAATAATCCAACAACAATTTAATCTCTGGCAACACAGTAAATACTTAATTTAATACTTATTTATATTTCATGAAAGTAGGATATGCATACACTGATGCCATAAGCATATTCTTAAGGCTTATAGTTTGCCTCCAATAAATTGCAATATAGCTTATGTATTAAAATACTTAAACCTTGAAGCATATGGTCATGCCTATGAACTTTAATGTGAAATTTAAAATGCTTCACTGAGGTATAGATTCAATTTTCGCACACTTAGCAGCCCTAAACCCGGGTGGACATCGGATTACGCTATTTGACGTTTCAAATGACCTTCAGCAGCTAAATTAGTTGGGATGAAAATATATCACAGGTTCCGTCCTCTAATTATTACATTGAATTAGAGCAGTAAAACTGGCACGATGTACGTCAAACTGTACTTGGTGGTAATAAAAATCTGTCATTCCTAGAGGTTTACATCTGGGTTCTAGAAGTGTCCAAGGTTTTGGAAAGTACGGAACTTCTTATATTCGTTCTGAATTCGAAAAGAAAAGATTAAGTTAACAGTTAAAAGTAGGAGCAACATAAGTGTTCCCCCAACAATAACATGTCTCAGCGCCCTCAGTTAATAAACATGCATCGACCCTCCTCCTGAAGAAAATTCACTGGGTGTAAACTATACTTCTGCAGGTAATAAGATTCAGAGTTTGTTACTAATAACCATAAAAAGTTTGCACAAATTTTCATGCGAGCTCCTTCATGTGCCGTCTCAAATGAGTGTCCGTTTGAGACCGAATCTTACCAGTTATCTGTCAGGATGAAAGGGTTATGACTTGCACGATAAATCAAGATCGAATCATAACTGACCATCCCGTTCCGAACAGGATGCAAGTTAAATACTTTCATTTAAGCAAGGAAGGGTTCATGCTTCAGTCCCACTACCATTCTTGGTTGTCATTCTTTTAAAACATGCCAAAATAACGAAACGGTAGACCACTCTCAACAATTGTGTGACAATTTAGCTAAAGCCTTTTGTTCTGTCATCTCCTTGGTTTATTTTAACATTTTCATAGCTTATTCCGGTGCTTCATTCTTTCAAATGCCTCATTTTTATTACTTATTTTGATGTTTGCACGTTTTTCTTCAAATCGATTGTTTTGTAGGGTTGGTGCCGGGGTCAGTTTGCATATACATGGCAATCGACTTTCAAACCGTTGTAAAACTTAATCCATTTATTCCAATTTTTGTTTTAGATTGTTACAACTATTCACCCACATGATTCTGAACTTAACAAGTCGGGTTGCTGGTTTTATTGACTACTGAGTTTTGTGAATGTTAGAACCGTTGCAACCGTTCATAGTTCTCGTTGCTGACAAAACTGTCACGCTGGAGCACTCTTAGACATCTATTCTACTGGGTGTTTCAGAACTGGTGTCAGTTGATATAAATGTTGCATTTCTGTTGTCGAAGCAAGAAACCTAGCCATAGAGAATGAAGTCAAAGACATTAATGGTGAATTATAATCTTACTCATTTTACACTACAAGCACATTGTTAGCTTATGTTTGAATATGTGATTATATTACAATGTGATATCGCACCGACTTCAAATGGCTGGGAAATAACTGTAGCGGTAAATAATCCCCAAAATAAATAGTTACATAGGTTTCGGCATTGATGCTGATAATGTTTGTTTTAGCGGACACTACTAGTTGAAGGCGCTCGATTACGCATCACCACCAGATCACGTCACGCCGTACCGTGGAAAGCAACTCTCTCTCTAGTTTGCCAGCCTAGACGTTGCTATTCCATTGCCGCTCTATTCACAACCAAATATAACTTCCTTTCCATCCTTTATTGCCTTCTGATTTCTTCTCATTCGTAAGAGTGGGTTCAATCGTTAGAAGTTGCCCTGGTGATACCATAAGCTTAACTTGGTCATATATCGGGTGCAATTCACAACTATGACTAAATGGTAGATAGTTGTATTTGAACAAGTAAAATGGTGTGTTAACTGTAGTCAACGATCATGAAGCCTTATCCAAGGGGATTCGAAGATAGGCTCCTTTTAGATCAACCATGCATGCGAATAAGAATCCCTTCAGTCTCAACAGTGGTGCATATTTGTTTTAACAAACGTGAATTTAAAGATTATCGATAATCTTCACATATCCTAGGAGTTTTACCATCAAATTTTAATGGTGTAATAATTTGAGTACCCCAGGCAAAAGCATGCTTCGGCTTTATTACTCGTTTACCAAACAAGTCACTTAGTGTTCTGTGAATAGCTCCTCCTAAGCCATAAGGAACAATTCGCCTCTTAAAAAATATAGGATCACCCTGCTGGATTTTCATCCTATCTTCGCATTTAGAATATGCAGAAATTAGATCTGCAAGCAACTAATCAGAAGTATCTTAGGAAGATAACAAGGACAGTTCCGATTTCAGCAGTTCCGTGCTTCCTAAACCAAGTATTGATGGTCCAGTTTTACTAGCCAAAACTCACAAGACATGTATTTAGAATCAGTATCTCGAACATGCAGAATACAGCACCCTCAAATGGGAATCTTATGTCCAGTAATACATGATATAGAAACATCAGTGGGTCGTATAACTGTATTCGCCTGTAGTATATGCAAGTTTTCAACCAAAATGATAGGTTCTGTACTTCCAGTATCAATAGTGAAATAATGAAAAGTACCGTTAGATAGATATAACCGCTTATGAATGTAAGATACATTTTTTGATTCTGTAGTCAAAGAAAAAATCTGACATTATTCAGTATCCTTAATACGTGAACTTGAATCAGAACACTTATTATAGCTTGGTGTAAAATGGACTGTCGACCGACACACTGATTCAATATACCAAATCTTTCCACAATTGTTGTGCAAGAAAGTGTAATTGGACCATTACTCTTTCTTCTCTTCATCAATGATGTATGCCAACAATTTGCGCAAGGTAAATCCTTTCTTAATGCAGATGACTTAAGGGTAGCCTATTCATTCCCACCCACCACAAATAAAAACACTATTACCAAAATAATACGAGAAAAAATTGATAATTTATTAGATTGGACTAAAATATGGCATCTCCCTCTAAACGTGCACAAAAGTGAATACATTTCCACTGGTCGCAGATGGAACCTCAACTTCCACCTATACAAAACGCAGATGAAACCTGTAAGCGTCGCTCGAGATTTGGGGATCCGATATACCGATAGCATTAACTTCTCGGAGCATGTTGCATTTCAAACTTCCAAAGAGAGGAAGCTAACTGGATTTCTAAGAAAAAATTTTCTCAATTTAAACTCAAAAATTTTATTATGCACAAAGTGTGTTCGTCCAATATTAGAATACGGTTGTCTACTCTACGGCAACTGTAGACGCATAAATTTGATAAAAATCGATAGAATTCAAAGAGCATTTACTAAGAGCTTATTAGGCAAATACAGCATTCAAACTTATCGCCAACGATGCAATAAACTAAAGCTAGAACCCCTTTGGTTCCGACACTTGAAATTAAACCTCACTCTTATGTATCGCCTTATTATTGGTGCAACTTACGCTTCAATATCACTGCCGACCCCCTACATCTCCTCACACAACTTGCGCAATAAGGAAAACACCATTATGGTCCAGCGATGTCGCACACAGCTACGCCAGCACTTTGTCACAGTGAAATATGCGACACTATGTAACAAACTTACCAAGCACATTCGCTGCAGCAAGTCGTTAGCCGCGTTCAAAACATTACTTCAAGAACACCTTCTAGGTGAAGGCCCATGTAACCTCCTCAAGTACCCTGAAATAACTAATGATACATATAAACAAGGTCCCAGCTCCGTATAAACGGTTTTAAAATATATCAAATGCATTCATAATACACCATATGCCTATGGGCTAATAGTTAATAATCCGCATTTTCATATTGTTCAAACCCAGATATGCACACATTTTTAATTCATTTATACGAAAACTCAATTTCATTGCACAGATAAATTTTTATCCATCTTCTGTCATCAGTCATACACTAATTCACTATTGCGATGACAATTTGACCTTTTAATTATATTGGGTTCATTAGTTTTCTAATATTCCTGTTGACACTGAATCCATACTGTAATTATCCACTGATTTTCAACACCATATACTTATTCATGTACACACACAAACTTCTTTACTGAGAAATTTGACACCCCTAGTATCATTTGAGTGAAAATTCATAATTTCACCACACTGTTAATTTCACTGTTTGACCTCTCCATTTCTATAATTCACTATATATTTTACATTGTTAATAGCGCATATTTCCGTTCTGTTCCAATCTATTTTATTGTTATTATTATTATCATTATTACTGTAATTAATACAATTATTCTTATTATTGCTATTATTATCTATCTCCTGTCATCACTTATAAACCAATTCACAATTTTGACGACAACTTGACCTTTTAATTGTGTTGGGTTTGTTGGTTAGCGAACAAACCTATTTATATAAAACCTATACTGCAACCACGCATTGAACTCTTTAGAATTTCATTAATAATCTCTTCCCACAGAGCCATATATATTTTTTTTTATTATTTTTTATTATCTGTTTTCTTTTTAACATGTCCTACATCCTTTTGGCGCTTTACTCTACATACTATTTCGCCAATTTCATTTAATAAATTATTATACTCATCTGATGTAACCCAAAACGCCTTCTTCACAACGCTTGTTGTAAGTGAGTAGTATGTGATTAAAATAAAATAAAATAAAACAATTAGCATGTCAAAACAGCCATGATTTAAGTAAATGAAGGTGACCACATGATATGCATTTACTAAATCGCAACTTAGCTTCATCTGATGCTTTTAATGCTGCACTTCATTACTACAAGCATTTTCTCGTGAACTGAAACCATTTTCGGTATTTCCAGACTGTATGCGACCCTGATTGCGTAATTGGCTATTATAACTGATTAATGTGTCACTAATTTTCACGGACGATAAATCCGCTTCATTAACTGCCCCATAATGAATTCGTACTTCTCGAACATTTTGAAGGCTGAATCGGCTCTTGTTCGAAATGTGGTATGTTAATGCCAGCTGTTAAGTGTTCTCGCGACTGGATATCAAGTTGATTACCAAAATTGCACTTAGTGGCTTGCGTTTGCAAACCAAGCATAAACCCACGTAGTTTCTGATCGTGTGAGCGTATCGTTTTGTGAGATCTCACCCTTTCTTCACTCCAAAGTTTGTAGATTGAATATAAGAAAGCAATAGATCCTTGAGTTTCGTATACGACAATAAAATAGGCTTATCGAGAAACGCCATATTTTTCAGTAGATGGTAGGCATCCATCCCACCGAATGTAGGAAAATAAGCAGCAATTTTGTCGTCTTTAACAGTCCCCTGATGTATACACCAGATTTCAAAACGTTACATGTACGCCTCAGTGAACTTAGCACAAGAATTTATGTCTATGTAACCAGGTCTAGGCTCTATTGCGAATCCAATGTAGTATTTCACAGAATTTCGAATAGTAACCAGCGGAACAGATCAGGATATAATCAAGAAGACGCAGAACACAGGTGAAGGTGATGTGTAGTTGGGAATTCGATAAGCTCACACACAATTGTGCAATACCACTACAGTTTCATACAAACACCACAAAAAGCCTGTTATATCTTTCGTTGCTCACTATGGCAGGGTATATAGAAACCTTGGAATCATTTCTAAGCTATTTAATGAAATAGTTGCTACCACGCACCACAAATAATAATCCGAATGATTAAATTACCAAAAATGATAATATTCAGAGACACTCCAAGTTGTCAGTGAAAATATTAGCATGGCTGCATCTGCTTGCCGCAACGCTAGTAAATCCATTAATATATTAAGGTATTTTCACAGCGCTGCTATAAAGAGAGCATGAATTTTCGCGTATCCAAAAACGACGGTTATAGCATACGAACTATTCTACCAAAAATTTCACTCTTATTAGAATCATTTATCAAGTCTTGCATCTAGGGAATTTCCTGTATTTTTACCGACATAAATCAGGCTCTGCGTCAGTTATTATGGGTTGTAGGCCAATTAACATAACTCCTATTGTTTGCAGACTAATGGAAAAAACCTAATAGTGAGAACAATTTCACTACACGAAGCCAACATGATTACTTTCAGTTACTTCTGTACATCATTTGCCAAGTAGACTCTTACTTTTATGGTACTAATTATTGCCGCAAAGATTGCATACTTTCTGCCTTTTGTTTTGATGTCTCCAAACAATTTATTCGCGTTTATCACATCTTTATTACAGAAGCTGAAGGCGTTCAGTGACAGCTACCTGCCGTTAGACTGAGTTAGGTTGTCAAGTTGATGAATTATCCAACTTCACCACTCTTGTCGAGCTTTGTTTTATATAATCAACAAACTTCATGTTATTTGAAGATGACCTACCAAAGTGAAGATGGAGAGATAGCGAGTCTGAATTGCGAAACAAAGATTACACCAATTAACTTGGATGAGTTTTGTACCCTTTCTTGTAACTATCATCTCAAATATAACCTGACCATTAATAAGGTTTTCCTGTGTCGAAAAGCATGGCCACCCCGATTATAGTAGGCTAGGGGAGTACAACCGACACATAACTTTATGCAGGCTAAGCAACTGAGCCACTCCATTTATCACGCAACGGGAATTAGGTTAGCTAACGATCAAGGAGGGTGGTCTAAGCACGCCATTGATATATATCACCAATCATACTTCTGTTAGGTTTAATTCTATGTGCTTTTGGAAGAAATCTATAAACTCCGGAGTCACTAAAATAATATAATCGCATTTTTCTTTTTACTCTTTATGTCAGTGATATATTTAAATTCCTCTGAACTGGAGAGCCACTGATATTCCATGGTGATCGCAAAGTTGCTTGTTATTTTCCTGCCGCGACAAGTTCTTGTTTTCTATACTTAATTAAAAATGGCTTGTTTTTTTGGAACCGATTGGTGCACAATCTGGAAACCGCTATTTAATCCCAACAGATGCACTTACATATTCTCCAGTGAACCACGTAGTAGCATGAAATCAACCCTCTACACTAAAACTTTACAGGAGCCGCACTATTTTAGTTACCTAGGTTTGGAAAATTCAAAGGACTTCTCCTTTCATGATTATATAACAGCATTTGAATGTAGAATAAGGTGGATTTTCCACAACCGAAAGTCTATAACGACGTTGTATAACACATATCCATTAACTGTGCTAGAATATTACCCGCTAACACACGAATGTTTATACTTCGGGGATAATCACAAAATGAAGTCAGTTTGAAAGTAGTTTTCCATAATTAGAGCACAGAACACTAAAACTCAGGACAACATGAAAAGGCTTCAGGTGCGACTGGAAGAATATCACAGGTTCTTGTCATAAATTGTAGAGGCAAGTCGGAACCACACTCATTCGGCAGGATGTGCAACAAATCATCAGTAGTCGCCAGCCGTGGTAGCTGCTGCCTTTCATTCTGTCATCTCCTTGGTTTATTTTAACATTTTCATAGCTTATTCCGGTGCTTCATTCTTTCAAATGCCTCATTTTTATTACTTATTTTGATGTTTGCACGTTTTTCTTCAAATCGATTGTTTTGTAGGGTTGGTGCCGGGGTCAGTTTGCATATACATGGCAATCGACTTTCAAACCGTTGTAAAACCTAATCCATTTATTCCAATTTTTGTTTTAGATTGTTACAACTATTCACCCACATGATTCTGAACTTAACAAGTCGGGTTGCTGGTTTTATTGACTACTGAGTTTTGTGAATGTTAGAACCGTTGCAACCGTTCATAGTTCTCGTTGCTGACAAAACTGTCACGCTGGAGCACTCTTAGACATCTATTCTACTGGGTGTTTCAGAACTGGTGTCAGTTGATATAAATGTTGCATTTCTGTTGTCGAAGCAAGAAACCTAGCCATAGAGAATGAAGTCAAAGACATTAATGGTGAATTATAATCTTACTCATTTTACACTACAAGCACATTGTTAGCTTATGTTTGAATATGTGATTATATTACAATGTGATATCACAACTTTGACTTCAAATTTCTCTTTCTTTTTGCTGCACCTAGTTATATTGTTGTTTTTATTTTTAAAGCAAATTATTTAATTGGCGTCGAGTCGGATATGGATTCTTTTAGCCATGGATACTTACCTATCACCGACTGTCCGTATGAAACTAAAGACTATCCAAATTGTCCTGATGCTTAGTTTTACGTCGAAATTTGAAGGACGATCAAGTTACATCTTTTAATTGCTGCGATCAGAGTAGGCGGCTGAAGTTCATTTAAACATTCTGCTTTTCCGGCTAAACCTGTTTTCCCTTTATACGGCAGGTTAAAGTAAGTACTAATGGGTCATTTCATGTTCGCTTTATTTGAAACAATTAAAAGATCAACTTTTAACAATTTGGTTTGTCCTCCTAATCAGAAATTTGGAGACTTTTATTGATCGACTCCAAGCTCAAGCTTCTCAAAGCATTTCTGGTGGCTAGTTACACATTTATTTTTGAGATAGTTTAATAGCTGCTATTCAGAATCCTAAATTTGAGAAGCAACTTGTTCAGATTCCGTCTTGCAGTTTACAAGTTGTTAGTGATATCTGCTACAATAACGAAGATGCTAACCAGTGTTTAGATGATAATTTTGAAGTACAACACGACATTTTATTATCCACTGTCTGTAACACTCTTGATTCTCTGAAGGCATTGCTTTTACTTTGATGAGTTCAGTAAGTACATTCAAAGCAATTCATCAACTTCTCGCATTAAATCTTCTCTCTCATCTGGGGATTTTCATTTCAGAAGTACTTGTCGATTTCTTATGCATGCCTCTTGGGATGTGGACAAGCTGGTTTCGTAAATACAGTCTGCAAAATGTGCAGGGTGTTGTTTACCAAAAGTTCGGAGTGCTACGATTCTGATTTAACTAGTGTGGGGAGAGAAATAAAGTTGTTACCTCATACAATTATTTGCAGCAACTTCTCTCATCTTGTGCGACAACTAACTACAATGCTGAGCAAGTTCCACTTATTGATTATTGAGGTTAGTGGCACTGAGTTTTTTATCTGTAAGAAAGATTTATGGGCACTTTGTAACTCTGCTTGTAGCTCTCCTAGGGTTACTGCCGGCCGCAAGCCCTGGTAAAGGAGGAGGGTTGGGCATGGGGCTAACATTCCCATCCCGTAAAACCTAAGCTTGGTAAAAACAACGCTAACCAGATTAAACGAACTAAACCAATTAAACTCTGCCCTGGGAGTGGAAGGATTGTTTATGACGCCTCATGATGATTGCCGAAATTCTTCGGAAGTTATGAGGTCGATGCCCCTTTCTGCCAATTAGAGCTAAATTTTTCATAGGTACATGGAATGTTTGGACAATATGGGAGAGCATAAAAACCAATCAAGTAGCTACGGAAATAATGAGATACAGCTTGATAGTGCTCGGGATCAGTGAAACCCATTGAACATAAGCTTGACAGACAACATTGGTTACTGGTTAGATACTACTATATTCCGACCACTACGAGGAAGATGCTCCTCACACCCAAGGAGTTTCTCTGGTGCTGTCCAAAAACGCACGTAATGCACTTGTAGAATGGGAACCACATGGACTCAGGATCATCAAAGCATCTTCCAAAACAATGAAGAAGGGGACTACAATGTCACACACCCACCAGCGACGGCAACGACGAAGACAAAGATCAGTTTTACGATAGACTGCAATCACTTATAGCGAGGTGTCGAGGAAAGGATCTGATAATCCTGATGAGGGGAACCTAAATGCCAAAGTCGGAATGGACAACACCAGATATGAAGAAATCATGGGACGACATGGACTCGGAGAAAGAAATGACAATAGTGAAAGATTTACAAACCAATGTGCATCCAACAAACTGGTTATACGTGCTACAATATTCCCCCACAAACGCTTGCACAAGGCCACATGGGTCACACCGGATCATACTACAGAGAATCAAATTGATCAGATATGCACCAATAAAAAATTTAGGCGACCAATAGAAAATGTGAGAACATCACTTCAGATCACCACCTGGTGGTTGCCAAAATGAAAATAAAGGTAAATAAGCAATGGACAACTAAAGTAACAGCAGTACAACAGTTCAAGCATAATTTCCTCTGTTTATCTCAGATATCTGTCTACTAATATCAGTGTTGCGTTACTTCATGTGATCAGTAAGGAACCTCTAGTCCCCTGTACACACTAAGTTAATAGATTCTCAAGTCACAAATTAACTAACATTACGAGCAGTAATTGTGACTTAAATTATTTTTCAGTACGATGCCGTCGTAATATTCAAATAACAGGCATACTATTTTGTATTGTCTCTGCAAAAATCCTACTACTTATGGAACAATGAGGTCTCAAACTAACTTCCGATGATTCATAAGATTTGGTTTAACTCATGTTCAAGATATGGATGATAACTTATTTATTAGTGTAACATTACTTCCTGGAAATAAAACACCTGAGCATTAATGCTACCTACTTCCAGTTGATGAGTTCACTCATATGATAGCAAACGACCCTTTGGTTCACATGATGTTTTCTGTACATAAAAAACTTGTCAAAACTATACTATAGCGATTTTGCCATCAGTTGATTAATAAATAGCTGTTAAAAATGGAATGTCTGTCCATGTATATATACATATGGGTAAGTAAAAAAGTTGTGGGAACTCATTTGTTGTTAAAATGCACGTCATATTTAGCTGAAGAGTTAACACAAAATAGTGAAGGCGGCACTTAAAATAAATCAAAATGCATATTTAATATAAGGACAATAGAGTATAGTTAATGAAGTGGTTTGCACGAGCATACAAACTTTACTGAAAGGTTACAAAGTTTGCATAAGGTAACGTGGTGTAAGTACCAGCAGCAAAGAGGGGGTGGAAAAGAAGCCAGTATATATTACACTACCGTCAATACACCGAAACAAATGTTAATAAAACACGTATCTGCCTGTATACTACCATAACTATAATGTATGCATAGTATCAATAAGCTTTGCACCGTGAGTCAGCATTTTTATGCGGTCCCACACAACAAGTCATCTAATTCCACAGAGAAAGCGCTAATAATGGGGACTGTGGATTCTTTTAAAGAAAGTTCAGCATTTACTTTGACTCCATATGTAATGTGGATGATTACTGTACGGTTTGCTACCCTATCACTTGTCTCATCTCTTACTGATGTTGATGTCGGATTTCTAAAGATCAAATAAGAATTTCATATTTTCAACTACAAAGCCGTATTTGTTCAGAAAGTACACGACAGGATCATTGATATCTTATTTCAACAAACATAACTGCAGATTGATAGCAGCCCTTAAGGCTGACCTTTCCTAAACCTTGCTTGGCTGAATCAGCAACCTTATACGAGTATGAATCGTTATTGCCTATTTCTACTGGATTTCGATTTAACTCTGTTCCGTAATAATATAATATGAAATTAACTATTAGTAACTATATATTGTACTGACTCACATCCACAATTTATAGGAAAAGCGTATATATTAAAAGTCAGTGATGGTGAATATAAGAGAATTATGTTTGGAATGACCGCAAACCTGACAAGCACGAAACTAAAACAAGAGGGGTGTTTGTAAGTTATATCCGCTTATGTATTCAATCACGCTAAAACACCCGACCCGTAAAACAATGCAAGTGCAACCAAAATAACACGTTACTATATCTGGGGCGAGGCGTATTAGTGATTGCCACGAACTATTGTTCCATGTGTAGGTGCTGGACTGGTCGACTAATAGCCCAACTCTACTCGATTCGATTAAGATGGTGTAACTGCCCACCTGCAGCGAACTTCGGCTAGAGCCGTGCCACCCAACTACTCCTAATCTTGGCTCTTTCCATGGTGAATAGGCTTTCTAATTCCTCCAATGCTTCCTATATAAGAAACAATCTTACGAGGTAGGGTATATTTAGGAAGATATAGAAGGGAACTATAAGAAGCGGATTACGACCAAGTGTTATAAAATGCCGTGTCCACTCCAAGCGTTATTTGTCGTGTAAATGATGTTGGCCTTAAAGTGTTAGAGCACTTCATTTAAAATCCACTGACTAGTACATACAATGTAACTTCTCTAAGGCTTATTGTATTCACACCAAACCTATACGAAAGATTATGGCTTCAAGTTAGTTGGAGTGTTCATGGTTTACAAGGGGTACAATAGTTGTTATGTTCCTTCTAAAAATGTTAACAAAATGCTTGATGAGAACTAAGAATAAGGACAACTAAGGAGGTGCTCCTACAATATTGTCCCCCCCAGTTCCTTTAGTGATTTAATCTTTTATTGATAGAGTCAATCGACAATGCCAACACCATCCTATCAGGTAGAGTTTCACAGTTCGCTAATTCTGACCACAAAATGCAAGCACGAATTGCACTTAACGCTTATCTATGCAGTGTACTAGAAAAGTCTTCGCTTCGACTTAATTTGAAACTCAGTTCAACGAGTGCTTTGTTAAGGCAAAATGATATCTGATGCATCGTTATAATATTCCTGTCCTCTGTACTGAAATAAACATAAATTGAATACCTTAGTTTGAGTTGTGTGGAGTTTAAGTCATACCCCCCCCACTGTGTATTTGGTCACATTCCAGGAAATACGTTCCAGTATGAAAATGCCTTTCTGAAAGTAGAGACATGTGATATAGGGGTTTACAGTATATACAAAAAGCATTATTTAGTAGCTTTTGAGTCGTTATTAGTACTTGACATTTGTTGGTACTTTGTAAAATAAAGTTACTGCAAGCTATTACGTAAACCCTATCAAAGTTCTCTTGGGGAGGGCCAAGATATAAGAGAGACCTTGTATCTCCTTCCATATCTTTATATCGTCTGCACAAAGTAGGGACTGCGACTTGCTTGGACGATAGGTCATTTCCAATATCTAATACCTGCATGACGAGCTACTTTAAACCAATTGATTTCTTTGGCTCGGCTTTTGAGTATCGCGGTTTCGGTTCCTGATCTTCAGCCTCTTCCTGTAGTTGGGTGGTTACGCGACCGCTCTTGGCCTGGCAGTTTCAGCTGGTTCTATTGTCACTGGTTCTTTCCTGTTTTTCACATATTTTGCTTCCTTCTTTTTTTCTTTCGTTTTTACTTCCTTTTTTAAAAAGTCTTGTAACGCACTTGTCTCCGTCCCTTCGTTCCATCGAGCTCTGTGATACTCTAGATGTAGCCAGCCTCCAGTTTAATTACACCAAATTCGCTTTAGTACGAAACTTTGCACCAACAAGTAATTCTGTAGCCGAGAGAGTAACTGTTCTGTGAAGCCCATGGCTGAGGCGTCATGGACGAGCAGGCTAGGGGGCACGGTGTCCACAGCCTTTGCAAAATCCAGGAATAGTGTATGAACATGAGTGCTGGTGTTTAAATAGGTTGTCCGGAAGGATGTTTGTGTTGCAGGACTTGTTTTTTGGAAGCTGTGTTGTGCCTTGTGTGACAGGTCACGAGTGTCAAGAGTCTCTCGCACTTGAACGTCTACAATACTTTCTAAAACCTTTGAAGTTGTTGGGACCATCACCACAGGTCTATAGCAAAAGGGATCTTGTCTGCCCTTCTTTTAACGATTGAGGATGTAATCGCTCGCTTCCGTTATTTTGACAGCATTTTTGGTTGTAACGACTGTTGAAAGAAATTACTGATTCGGAGGCTCAATGCTCCATGGTGCTGTTTTAATACCACCGGCCTCACGTCACACCCTGGTGATTTGTCGGGCTTTAGCTCCCCTAATTTTCCCGAGACTAACCCGGGTTTTATCTCGATATGCCCGATTTTTGTCTCTGAAGATGTGCTCATTGGGTTGGTGATCACTGATGACAGCTAATTTAGTTGCCTTCCAAAGCAGGCGTTGAAATTTCTGCTGCGTCGGCGTTGGAGAGAAGTTCTTCTTGAGAGGCGTGCGATAGCTAGGAGGTTTGGATTAGTGGACGACCTTAGGGCCATAAACCTGTGCAGCTGTTTTTGGTTCTCCCGAGTTTTTCTAGCTAGGTGGGCTCGGAGTTTCTGTTTATCGTGTCCGATATGCACGTTTTATCTGTTCTTTAGGCATATGTACGTATCATGATCGGAGACCTTCCATGTTATTCTTCATTTACGTCAGGTTTTCCTCTTTGCCTTAAGAAGGCGTGCGGTTCCTCCTCCTAGCCACGAGTCTGTTTTAGCTGGTTTGCTTTTTATGACAGGGATACATCTTAGGGTTGCTTCCTTTATGATACCTTTGACGGTATTCCATTGTTGGTCTATGGATAAATTCTCCTAGTCGCCTGGCCATATAACCTGAGTTAGATATTCGTTTAGGGCCCGATAAGCTGTGTGAGTGTAACGGAATTATGGTGTGCTCTTAATCCATAGCAGTCCCAATCGTAACCGTATCGAACTTTTTCAGAGAATAATCACTGTTCCTCATTAGGGCATCAATTTCAATATATTCCAGCGGGAGTCTACCGCTGGAAAATATGACGTCCAACTAGGAGGGTTGATCTTCCGTTCCCCATCCAACATAACAACCTACCTATTCTGTGTGTCCCACCTCTTTAATGATAGCCAGAAGCCTACTAACAAACTGCGCCTTTAATGAGACCACCTCGGCTATATTTAATGACGGGGTGATGAGTTCCCCCAGCGACCATCACAGTATTCACTCCCCTCACTCGAGAGCTATGAAGTCGCTCGGAGTAAACCCTAGTTGTGCATGTTGGAGTTTGTATGCGGTATATCCCTCCAATTAGGAAATTATAGCCGGCTACATTAAAGCCGCATCAGATAGATTCTGGTATTTACGGGTGTTGATTTGATGAGGCTATTTACGCACAGTGCAACTCCTCCTCCCACTCTGTATTCTTTGTCTTCTAGTGGCAGGGCCATACCCTAGATATTTATCTTGTCGTTTGGGATTTTAGGTGAGAGCCACGTTACGGTGGGCATAACTACCCTCGGTTTTAGGCTGGTGCATAGGCATCTCAGTTAAGTCATTTTGCCCCTTTATCCCTGTACGTTACTGTATAGACGGCCGACTAGTTGCTTGGTTGTTGTGTCTTTCTTCGGTTGGCTTACTACCAGTGGTTTAATGCTATTAGTCTTGCTTGTATAGAAGTGGTGGTGGCGATCAATCCCCTTGGAATTGGTTTTGGAGAGTTTTTTGTTGTGGGGTAGTAGTTATCATAGTCAGGACTTTCCCTAAGGAAGTACGTGGCAAAGGGGGTCGTCTTTCCAAAATCACTAGAAAGGATGGGCTATCCACAATTGTAGCTGATCTCTACCTTACCAACCTGGGTCTTCTTTCGCAGTATCGGACACGTCCATGTAGGCCATGCTTAATCTCGTACAAAGCTTGTAGAGCTTCAGTTAGATCCCCACGGTTTCTAAATTGTATGCCCATCAGTCAGGATGAGCTGGAAATGTACCAAGTATAGGACGACGTTACGTTTGTCGTATAACCAGAGCACCTTCTAATGACTGAACCCCACTTTATGTATGAGAATAAATTAGAAAGCAACGAAGGATGGAGAAGTTACGTTTGATCGCAAGTGGAGTGTCGATAGGATATCAACGTCAGGCCTAATAGTTAGACAGATCCATTCTTTCCACGTCATATCGTGTTGTGATTCGGTGATGATGTGTGGCTGAGCGCCTTCAACTAGTCATGTCCGCTAAAACAGTCATGGTCAGAATTAATGTCGGTAGCCTATGTAGCTATTTGTTTTGGGGATCATTTACCGCTACAATCTTATTGTCTGCAGGTGGACAGAGCAAAAGTAGCCTACAAACGCCCACTGCCGTGACTTCTCTCAAGTTTATTACGCTCAAGAGCCACTTCCATTGGCACAGGTTGTGCAGATAGTACTCTTCTGGGCAACCATCATGCATTTCAGGAATTCCGTGCACAACCATAGAGGTGTTTCTTTCCAAACCTGGCTGCCGTTTTCTTTCCAACTCCCACTTCACCCAGGTTTCGTCTGGTATGGCCCTAATCTCAGTATTTCTCACTATGGATGGCTTGTAAGAGGCAAGTAATGTCAACTCCGCCTCTTCGGGTGTGTCGGAAGATACTCGTAGAGGAAGAGGGTCAGTAGGTAATGAGGAATAGCCCAGGGGTGGAATGTTGTGACACTCCACTAATCACTGCAAACTAATAAGACAGTATGGAAAGAACTTTGACTACTAGAGATCATTTAGTCAACCAGCCCACTATTCTAGTCATTCTGTTTCGTCTGATATATATATATATATATATATATATATATATATACAAAATATATCAAAGTAAAAAGTCTGTTTCTCGTTGTCAGAGTTACAAAAGTGTTTCACATAGCGTGGTCGAAATTACCCATAAGAAAACAAAACTCAATATTTTACCACTATTGGTAATCATGTAGTATCAAAGATTTTTGTTTTAACGAACAAATTAGTCTGTGCCACTAATCTTGAAAGTGTAGGGTCCGTTGATACGTTGGTTTAATCTATGGAATCAAGGAAAGTTTCTTTGAGTGCCAATGCCCTCATTGGCGGCAAGTGGAGACTTGTGCGAAAGATTGGTGGTGGTTCGTTTGGTGACATATATCTTGGACAAAATATGTTGACAGGAGATGAAGTTGCGATTAAATTAGAGCCTGTGACAGCCCGTCACCCTCAGCTTCTTTACGAGAGCCGAGTCTATCGGGTTCTACAAGTATGTCAATTGGATTCATAAATAGTGTTATTAGAACTCAGCTGGAGTGCCGAGGGTTTACTGGTTTGGACCTGACGGTGTGAGCAATCGTTACAAGGCCATGGTTATGGATCTACTCGGTCCGAGTCTTGAAGATTTATTTACATTTTGTGGACGTCGGTTTTCAGCAAAGACAGTGCTAACGCTGGCAGAACAAATGCTATGGCGTATTGAATACGTTCACTACAGAGGTCTTATTCATAGGGACATAAAACCGGACAACTTCTTAATGGGGATCGGTCCACATTGCAATAGAGTTTTCATCGTAGATTTCGGGCTAGCCAAACGATTCAGAGACCATAGAACAAAGTGTCATATTCCGTATAGAGACGATAAAAATTTAACAGGCACAGCGCGTTATGCCAGCATAAATGCCCATGCTGGCATCGAGCAATCAAGACGCGATGATATCGAATCTCTTGGATATGTCTTTATGTATTTTCTCAGAGGGCACCTTCCATGGCAAGGACTAAAGGTAAGGACCGGGTTCTTCAGTTTTTTTTGCCTGTGTACTCACTGCCATTTGCCAAACAAAGTTTGTTTCACAAAATTACTTTGCTTTAGGATTAGTTATGTTTGATATACTTTGGGATTTGGTGTTTTATTCTGTTTCACTACCCACCAATAATTACCACATTTCTCCCGAACTGCCAGTCATTTCATGGGCAATAAGCATGCTTTCTCACTTTGAGTCGCTGCATTCATTTTTGTGTGTTAGTAAATGATATCGGCTATGAAACATCCAGTTGGCTGTGCAACAACTAAGCCTGCTATATATAGTTGCGTTGGTGTCCATTATTTGACCGTCAAGAGTTTTTCAGTTTTGGGGTGTTTCTTTATCGGTGCGGATTCTGAGAAATACTGTTTTGTAGATAGACGATTGGTGACTATTTCGTAGTTTAAATAGTAACCTCAACCCAAAAATCAGCTTTTCTATTTATTGTTACCTTCTTGTGCAACCCAGATATCTTAGTAGTTTTATGTTTATTTAGACACCACACTTTGAAGTCCTCGCTTAAATGGCGTACTATCCCTGTTTTTATCGGTTTACCACGAATTCCTGTGATTCGTAACTGCGAAACAACAGCTGTCTCGTTTCCTAGTAGACCATCTTATCAACAAGTGTCGTAAATGTATTTATTTTAAAGCAACTGTAGGCCTTAAGAGTCGACACTAGTTTAGTTTAAATTTAGTTATCGTAACTTACTGATCGCTTTAAAATATCGTTTGTATTGTTCTGGCTGTTAAGATAACCATAAAGCGCCAATTTAATTATAAATATATATACATTTGTATTTTCAGAATTCCTTCCCAGTATATGCCAGTCCAATAAGCCTGGACTAGATCATTGTTTGCATAGGATTTTTTATGTTCACAGTTAATATGTCACACTCCAGCGTGATGGTGGATGGCGTAGTATAGATGGCTGAGCTATTAACGAAGTTGCGTCAGTCTTTGAGTCTTAGTCTGATCTCTGTTACGGGATATAAACTACGTGGTCATGACTTTTGTTATGGTCATGACTACTGGTTAAACGTAGCTCACTATTAGTCTAAGTGGCACAGATTTACCCTTCTAGGTCATGAGTGCAAAAACAACATCGTCACCATTCCAAGTATCCAAAGAAAATACCTTACTGCTGTCACATCCTTGTACAATCGCAAGTTCGAGTGCACCCTCGGACTGGGTTTACTGCTCTGTCTTCCTGCTCTGCAACCCACTTGCTTAATTACTTTGTTAGGGTATGTGCGATAATCACCTCCAGTGGCTGGAGACATTGTCACATAACTGAGGATGGTGTAGGTGCATTCACTCTTCATCGTCTAAACTTTAATTCCTATTACTCCTGTCTAGTTACCTTTTATAGCTTCCTGACCTATTTCCTGGAATTTTTTAATTTGATCTCGTGCTAATTTGGTATGGCAACTTATCCTAACGCACACATGTGCTATGTTGTACATTGATTATTACCCTCATTCTGATCTTTCATATCTATCATAATTCCGTCTCTCCTCATGCTTTTGGCGACTTAGTCGGTTAAACATATTCCAGGCTCTGCATCGACTGTACCTGACTGATTGACGGCGTTCATTATATCCTAAACAAATCAGCCACCAAATATATTTTCAGTTAGATAAATGCGCAAGAAGAAATACCGTTTCTATAATCAAGGCTACGTTGGACTACAGAATGCTAGAAGTCAATTAAGACCGGTAAATCATAGTTAATATTCTTGAAAAACAGTTGCCTCGTTCCCAAGTGTTGTCATCTTAGTCTACTTGTTGGCAAACTGAATTTTGTCCACAATTCCAAATCTTCCTACTTTATGCAATTACAACTTCAAATCATAAGCATAAACATAACATCAGTCCATGAGGTCAATGCACCGTGTTGGTATATGCAGTATACTTTGTTGGGGTCCTCGTGGTTGTCGTAACCAATGATTGGAGACACTGAGTGATATGGATCAGAACCGGTGACACTATAATTTTCCGATTGGTTTGATATGGACTGTAATTGATCAGCCATATGTACCTCTTGAGCGAATTGCCTCAATGCAGCTGAAAATCACAAGTACGATTCCATTTGGGTTGTGGCTGGCAAGTGGAATCAAAGGAAACAGGGACTGATCAATCTCAGTCTATATCAAACTGACGGGAAGATTGAGGCACATTCGAATTGTGTTTACATACCCGCACCATGAGTGAGGCCGTCTAGACTCAGTAACCTTGTGGTGGACGCGGTGGCATTTTACACAAAACTGACTGAAATTAATTCGTGGTGTGAACAGCTTAATACATTTTATTTCATTAAACTAGGTACTGCAAAGTAAAGATTCCCTTTATATTCTATATGTCCACACTTCTACTACTGATGCAAGTGCTACTCGTGCTAATTTAGTGTTTATCTTGCTGTGCTAACGAAGTGTGGTAATTTAGACTTGCGGATATATATGCCTGGTTTTGCATTGTAATTGCATAACTAATCGTGATTGGATTGCCTTAATTAATAGTGTAGCCGTATTCACGTTCTTGCTAGTTAGTGGTGGAAGATTGTAAGTGATGTGGGTCGGTTCTGGAAATTAGGTTGCATCTTTAATCCCTTCATTTTGTGCGATCTGAATCAGTATACCCATACTCAGGTACTAAGTAGATTTTGAAATTAAAATCTCTCCGAAGTGTATTGATGTAATCAGAGTTTGATCTACTAAAAACTATTGTTTTCGACGGTTGAATGTTTTAATGTACGAATTTACTCCAATTCCGAAGCTTCTCACTACATCACTTTTGCATTCAGAATATCTTTATTAAAATGGATCAAGTTATTAGTATTATTACATGAACATTGGTGCCGACAACACTGCAATTAATATTACCTTATAGCGGGATGATAATCTAGGTGTTTTGTGAGAAGAGTTTTTTGTCTTCGTTGATGTATGATTTTCATGTAATCACTCGTTTTACATTTATCTTTGTCCTCCTGTATCTTGTCCTTTCTTTAAGTATAATAGTGGCCTCCAGTAAATGTAAAATTTCAAGACAATCAATTGAAAACCGTGTTTGTGGAGATTACATATAAAAGATGTAAAAGCTAATTTATCTCAGGTTGGCAAACTTTGTAAACTGCACAAGTAAATAAATGAGTGCTGGAATTTCTAAAAAGTTCAATAACGGGTAAAGTATGAATAATTAAGCTTAGTAAGTTAATCATAATCAACTTCGACACATACTTGTTGGTCCGGATTGCGATGTCACGGCGAGTTGTGAAACAGATAGGTCGAAGTAAATGTATTTGTAACGAGGATGACTGAGTTTTAATAGTATGGTTCGACAAGACAAAATTAAACGGTGTGTGTAAGAATACTGGAACGCATGATCTAGAAGGAGATGGAACTATGATAGTGATGAATTCTGAACCGTGTCGACCAATATCTTCATACGCTATTGATGACTATCACGTGGACTTCAACCAGTCTACAACTAGTAACTGATGCTTCGTCTTGGTTTGACTACCCCCCAACTTTCTGTTATATCTGTAAATATGATTTTGTCTAAACGGGCATTTTTACTCAAGTAAATAAGTAATGACAAAACATTAGACTTACTGAAAAATTACTTGTCGATTGCAATGTAGTAAAGATTTATGGAGTACTAAGCTTGTTTTGACCTATATCATATGAAGCTTGAAGTTACTAAATGTATACACCACTATCCAATAACTTCTTTTACATACCGACTAGTATTGTAATATCAGCATAACATAAGCGTTGCTTACTCATTCATGTAATCATGCTAATTAAAAGTCCCAGAAACGTTTTATGTTTTAGAATATTATATAATGTAATCTCCAAGCATGCGTTTACTATTTTACATTATTTATCATGTGCGGTTTGAGTTGCGATTTCTTTAGTCTGGAATTACATTATCAAATCATTTAGTGTACTTTTTCGATAAGGAGGTTGTAGTTTGTTAAACTCCGGTTTCATTAGCTAATCCATAGCTTATTGGATGAACGTTCACTTGGAAATGCTTCTTTATAGAACGACTTGATGGTTAATATTAGTCACAGAGTGCTATTAGTCTTATTAGTTTATATTGACGTTTTACAGTCTTGTCACAAGCCTTTGTTAATAAAGCTGCTAGTATTATTTTGATCCGAAGTTGGTGATATCGTGGAAGAATCGGTATTAATGGTTCATTCACAATATCAAATTTACTCATATTTCTGGGTTATTTGAAAGTTTCCTCATGCTCGTGCTATGATCTTTACAGCCAGCATTCAGGTTTTCGGGCTCCTACTAAACTATTTTGCACTTTTAGTCAGTTTACTATTAACGACCTGGGACCTGGAAATTTCTTTGCAGCAATTCGTTGCTTATAAACACGTTTCCAGGTCAGTGGGCTTCTACTCTACGTAGATGTTGGAAATATAGTGTCTGAACCTTTTAATACTGTAGATTTTTTTCTATCATAATACCATACTTATATCATATCTACCTGTCCAAGTCGAGGCAGTTTTCAACTTATGACCCAGTTATTAATAATATAGGCTCTCAATAAATTAGCTTGTGGACTTAATACAAAGGTTGCAAATATGCTGATCACTCCATTTACAACCAGTTTGCGCCAGCAGACGAATCCGGAAGGTGGCGGTAGGTCCCTCATGAAATTTATGTATAAAACCCTGTGGCATCGTATGAATTTTTTTTTCATGTTCTTGATTGTGTATTTTAAGGTATTGTTTGATATTATAGTCCTAATTAATACTTGTCCTCAATGTTAATTTTCCAGGCAAATACGAAAAAACAAAAATACGAACGTATATATGAGAAAAAGCTGGCTACATCGCCTGAAGCACTATGTAAAGGTTATCCAGTGGAATTTGAAAAATATTTGCACTTTGCTCGTGGTCTAGCTTTCGATAGTCTTCCTGATTACGCATTTCTAAGAGGAATTTTCCGTCGCTTATTTCGAAGCCTTAACTTCGTTCTGGATTATGTTTATGATTGGGCACTCTTAGGTACAAATTCAGCTAATATGAATCAATCGATACTCAACTCTAATCCAGAATGTGAAGATAGTGCAAATCAGCATCAAAATAATGGTGAATGTCAGGGGATCGATAATGCGGTGGGGTCGACTCCGTGTGCGCTTCCAGCCCCTCAGGTTTATGGGAATCATAATCACCATAATATCCCTGTCCAGCAGTCACAAACTCAGCAAGTACTACCACATTCACACAGTCGTGATGGCGTTAAACAGTCAACTTTTCATTCCCAATTTGCTAATCAGTCTGGAAATGCAACCACTCAGCCTAATGCGTATAATGCCCCGGGCACAAGCGTAGAGTGCGGTATGCGTTGCATGCCCACAGAAATGCGCCGCTGATTCCTGGGTTATAAATGTATTCTACCATTCCCTGCTGTTGTCAGTTCATAATGAATGAAGTGACTGAACCCCTTGCTACTAAATTGTTTATGCTATCGTTTACAGACCGATAATTACTACCGTAATTTACTTGTGAATATGTAGATTCCCGCAATGTTCTCATTCGCTTTCTCTACCTCTCATCTGCATTCAGTGCTATGTTATATTGATTTCATTTGGATATTTATGCCAAGCTTTTAGTGAATGTGAAATTAACATCGCTCAGACAGCATCATTCACTGTTAACTTGTTCGGTTGTACTTAGTTGTATTCCGGTGTTCGTTTTGAGGAATTTGTCTTGTACTTCATTGTTTTGTTAGTATATTAAATGAAGTTTAGTGCGTAATATTTTTGTTTGTATAGTTTCATACTGTAACAGTATATAGTAAACAATTGCAGTGGATGCTTTCCAATATTACTCAGGTACTTCAGATATAATATCACTTTATGATAAAAGTATTTTCGGAATCTGTCAGTCGAATCGCTTGTAGTATTGTTATTCTATTATTTAATTTCTATTGTGTTCCATCATTTTTATAATATACGTTTCTGACGAATATCTAATAATGCAGCTGTCCCAGTAGAAACTACTAACTTTAGTGAATTTCTTGCGTCAACGACAACTGTCTGCGTATTCTTGAGTGGTGTTAGAGGTATGAGGGCGATTACTACTTCCGGTTCATTACACCGTGAAAGGGTTCTTCGTGAGTTACCTGGATAGGAGGTTGGATTAAGATTTGTTTAAATGATCTGGGAGTGTGGTTGCAGTACCCAAGAAGACTGCTTTAGACCGGCCACATATACGACCTTATTGTGAGCGGTTTTTGTTGCATTGGCTCTATACTTGTTAGGAGTTTACCACTGGAGACGGGAATCCGTGTGATGAAATGGAATGAGCAGTCTTGGCCCAACATTTTCTAACTCCATACTTTCTTTGTTAGGATGTAGGATTATGCTGGTTGTCCGAAGGGAACATGACGTGCGAGTATAATGATCAACAGTCCGTTCTATTTTATTGTATGAATAAGGGACTTGGTCGTTAAGAGTAGATAACGTAGGCTACTAATATTTGAGTATAGATGTCTTCGTCACGTCGTCAATGTTTTCTGGGATCACCTGGTAGGTAATAATGAAGTTAGATGAAGTGTATTAGGGGAAGATGATAAGTCAGTTATTGGGTTTGGAACCCTTATATGTCTACCTGAATGCGCAGTGCTGACTAACGTCGAAGAAGGATGGAAGAAAGCCAGGGACCACAATCAAAACATGTCATCAGCCCATGAAATCACTGAGTGCGCCGTGTTGGTATATGTAGTATATTTGGTCGGGGTCCTCGTGGTTGTCGTAACCAATGATTGGAGACACTGAGTGACATGGATCAGAACCGGTGACACTGTCACAAGTGCATTCCCTCTTTTCCTTCCCTTAAGTCATGAGCTAAGACTACTTTAAACATTCCGACGAACTAGTTGTTTTTCCCTGTATCATATTCTATCAATCCATACTTATTACCACCGATGTAAGTGCTACTCGTACTAATTTAGTGTTTATCTTGCTGTGCTAATGAAGTGTGGTAATTTAGACTTGTGGACATACATACCTGGTTCTTCATTCTACTTGAGAAAGACTGTTTATATGTTTAGTCGTCGGTTTACTGCTTATAAAGTAAATATCTGATTGGTAGTAGGTAATTTGCGTTTCGTTAATTAATGACGAGTTTGTGATGGTGAGGGATTTAATTTAATAGCGAAATGATTTATTGTAAAGAAATTAGTCTTCAGCTTTTTATTACATGGGGATGTTTAGTAGGGTATTCACTTCTGCAGCTTAATAATAATTATATACATGGCAGTTCTGTTAGGGAAATACTTGAGTAATGTTTCTTCGTTGTTGTATGATTTATTTTTAGTTGCGCTACATTAAAGTAGCTAAGTTTATTCGTTATCACAATCGACTTCGTGTCCTGCTATCTAATTCAGATTAACTATGTGTTCAGTTTGGAATGTGTGTTTGTCTGCCACCAAGGATATTGAAGTAAACCATTTAACTATGATATGTAGTTTACGGGATGCTTGTCACTTCGCATATAAAATATACTGCAAATACAGTAAACAGTTATTGTATAATTTTCCCGTTGATTTGATATGGACTGTAATTGATCAGCCATATGTACCTCTTGAGCGAATTGCCTCAATGCAGCTGAAAATCACAAGTACGATTCCATTTGGGTTGTGGCTGGCAAGTGGAATCAAAGGAAACAGGGACTGATCAATCTCAGTCTATATCAAACTGACGGGAAGATTGAGGCACATTCGAATTGTGTTTACATACCCGCACCATGAGTGAGGCCGTCTAGACTCAATAACCTTGTGGTGGACGCGGTGGTGTTTTACGCGAGACCAGTACAGCTTAATTGCTCTACTGGACATACATATGTCTCTAAAGCCATACGCCTAAATTACTGTAGTCAGAAACCTTGATTACCATTGCAGTTTGTTAGATTACATTTTCCTAACACTTGATGAGACTGGATACATTATTTATGTGCTCAATTTTACACTGGTTCTGTCAAATACACATACTTTTTCTTAAGACACCGTGTAAGTTGCGATGATATCCAGAAATGTGTTAAACCACTATGTTATATGTATCGAAACCTCCAAACATTGCTTTTATGTGCTTTGACATATTTCACAAAAGTTTACTTTGTTATCAGTTTGCTTACAGGTTAGATTTTAGGTTTTCAAAGCACATGCTTATGATTAATTCATACAACTCTTGATTTTGATTACTATGCTCGAATAGTTTAGCTAGTTATATGTTGCTCAATCCGTTGAAGCTACATTGTCAGTATGTTTACAGTTTTGTTCGACATGTGGAGTTTACAAAAGAAATTATTTAATCGTTCTTTGCAACACAACGTTGTATCGTAGTAGACCGAACTTTTACTTTTTTTTATCTCGGTAGTCCGAAATATGCCCATAAATTATTAGGTAATCCTACGGGGATTTATTGCTTTAGAAGTCATTATAAGTACAGATAATTGTTAACAACAACAAGGTTTTCTGCATATCATCCTGACTGGTGGATTTAGTCTCTTGACCGAACTTAAAATGTCTTAGAAATCATATTAAACGACGAGAATGGGACTGAAGTCTTCTGTTTTAGTGCTCACTAATGTAACACCACACAAATAGTCGACATTAAAATGCAGTTTGTAATCGGTGGTGAATATTTGAATCAGATATTGTAGTCACGATGACTTCTTGCAGGTCATAATTGTGTGAATACCACGGATTAATAAGTTAACGAAATCAACATATTTAAAATTGAGCTAGGTAATTAGTTGAGGTTATGTAAACTGGGAATAGTTTTCATTAGAAATTGTTTAGAGAATTGAGACGTTGGACAGCTATTTTGTCCTAGTATGAGACTTTTCTGAAGTGTGTGCTGACGGCATTTCCAAGGGTAGAGTTTAGAAACTTTGAAAAAAACTTAGAAAAAAATCTACTGTCGTCATGGCCTTACGTGATCAGTCAGTTTTTTCAGGTGGTGAGAGATGTATACTTTTATGTCGATTCCATTGAGTGTGTTATCCATCTAACTTTTTTGGTCACGTGCACGAAAACTAAATTTGTTAATGGGTAGCAGTTCTGATTAATACTAGTCTATATGTGTGTGACTGTGCTATGTTGATTTATAGAGAAAATAATTGGTTTAATAGGTTAAGTCACAGTGAATTAATTAGAAAATCACTGTTGTGTTATTGTTTTATTGACGGTCACGTTAAATAAAACAGGCGGGGAGAGAGTGAAATTAAGTGTTCAGTATCAGTCAGTCGTCCTATGTATCTGGGTCCATACAGGTGCTGTGTGAGTAAGTACTAACTATTTTCAATACCGTATAAATAGTAGTGAGAATAGTTGGGACTTTTAGAGGAGCCTACTGACTACTATTAGGGTTATGGTGATATAAGCTATGTATGTCTTATGTGGGTTACGTTGTTCGATTAACTTTTGGAAACGTGAATCGTTATTGCCTATTTCTACTGGATTTCGATTTAACTCTGTTCCGTAATAATATAATATGAAATTAACTATTAGTAACTATATATTGTACTGACTCACATCCACAATTTATAGGAAAAGCGTATATATTAAAAGTCAGTGATGGTGAATATAAGAGAATTATGTTTGGAATGACCGCAAACCTGACAAGCACGAAACTAAAACAAGAGGGGTGTTTGTAAGTTATATCCGCTTATGTATTCAATCACGCTAAAACACCCGACCCGTAAAACAATGCAAGTATAACCAATAATACTCGTTAGTATGTTCGAGGGTTATTATTGGCTGCCATAGACCAAACATTTGAGAGTACTTCTAAACACAGTTCTTTTACTAAAAATTAGGTTTGGATATCCGATTAGTTGATAAATGGTTTAAATACAAACCACTCAAACTATAGTCTAGATATTATAAAATCAATGCATTTGAATAGCTTAGCAACATTGATGCTCACTGTTAGTATTCTCCTCAACTTCATAACAACCCGGGAATGAAAAGGACTGTACTAAAGTGGAAATGTAGATTTGTTGACAACAAACAGAAAAGCCAAACGTGATAAGAAATAAAATAAAAACAAATAAAATGGAATTAAATGTAGAAATTGAATTTAAACTTATCAACCAAATATTAAAAGTCTAATTCTGTTTAATGTCATTACTAGGGCTAGTGCAGTTAATCAGCTAGACAACTTTCGCTGGATATTGATAAATAATAATAGTTTTGTGTGCGTTATTCAATAGCATATATTTGGCACAATATATAATTTTCAGTATTTCAATCAGTTAGTCTCTCTCTTCATACACGTCTCAAGAAAAAACAAAGAATAGTTCAGAACTGAGAGTCACTTAGGGTTTGGTTATCTTACAAGTTCATAAGCCCATCGAATGTATTGGGTTGACAGTGTCAGAATTTTTGTTTATGTGAATTCTAATTATGTTTTATTTACTTGCCAACGTTTCGGTTGTCTGAGGCTCTCAAATCTATTTGCTTTTGTAATTCAAGAACTCCATTAAAAATTTCTGAAATCATTGCTGGAAGAACAAACTCTAATGATTTTGCTTGCCAACTAGATGAATATTTCTGTGTTTTGTCTTCTAGAGAATTTCCAAAGAAACAGTATAAAATTGTGTTTTAGTCATTAGGAAAAAAAATAGAGTTTACCTCTAACGTGTAGTCACCTCAAGTACGCACTAAGTTACATTTTCTTTCAATATTTTTTATGGCTAATTTCATTTCATATGATTATTTTAATCTTTTCTCACATGAACATAGGTTCACTTTGAACCTGTAGTCAAAGGATCTTTCCCTCCAACCGCGGAATTCGAGTAATATACTTTTAAAACTTCGGAATTTAAATATTGCGTGATTATTAATCGTGGTTCACTGTGTTTTTCATTGAACTAATAACAAACTATTGGAATATGCAATTCACTTTTTCACAAATAATTAATCGATTTCAGATCCTATTATTGGACAAAAAGAGCATGCTTAACCGTAATAAAGAATAGGGATTACAATATTCTAATTTAACGTTGATCGATATGAAATTTTATTGATCAAGTGTTGAAACGGAGAGAAAGGATTATTTTAAAAAGTTCCATACAATTTATTCGTTTCACGAATTTAAATATAGTTACAACAATGATATTTGCAGATTACGTTGAATACATTGTATGTCGTTGTATTTTCTTAAGCTGTATACAGGCAATTAACTGTACTTAGTGTAACATGTATATATCATTTTAAAGTTAATTGGCACGCATTGTTTATCAAGAGTGAAGTAGAGAGTTTTCAAATAGAGCAGTTACAGATTAAAATAGTGGTAGTTCTAGAAACTATTTGAATCGGACCGATTATCTAGTGTGAAAAGAAATTTATCCAATTAGGTATGGCGTAAGATAGGACTGATAATAATTTGGTTACATAACAAAACTAAGATTTACTAAAGCAGATTACAGTATAACGTAAGTGATACATATGGAATAAACTGAATGTGATTAGATTACATAATAAATAATGAAGACATGTGTAATTAAGAAGTGAATTGTGTTCGTAAATGAATTAGTTATATCAGAAAACTACATAAGTCATCAGTTTACGTCTCGCACAAATTTTAATTGATTGCTATATGTCATTTATTAACTTTGTTGAGTTGAGTTTCGTCGACATTTCTCTAAACTTGTAACAAATAATAACAAATCATCATAAGGTTATGCATCAACATCCTTAATTACTCCGATAACTATTAGAAAAATGATTGATCAATCAGAGCTTAATCAGTTGAAGAATCTGTGTATTTACAGATAGTGCATAAACTGTAAATTCTGTTCCCGTTGTAGGAAGTATTTAAGACATTCCTAACACTAAAGTGAAACTTAACGTTTTTAGTACACATGGTAAATTTGTGATACAGCGAAACGACCATCGATTGTCATCGGTGATAACTGTCTCACTCACGACAAGTTTGAACACCATTAGTAACGAGGGTACACACTGATGAATAGCCCCTACTGAGACTAAAAGGTTGTCCAGTTGTCCCTGGTTTTCAGTGGTGCCCAACCAACATCAATCTGTGACGAATTTAAACATCTAGACTTGGTACCTATCTCCACAAAACAACCTCAATCCAATTACAAGCAGTCAATAACAATTAATGTGACCACTTTAGCTACATGTGCTCTGGAGATGGTTTGTAGTTGTTATCGAACCTCAAGTTGTTTGATGTTTCATCATTATAACTTATGCGTAGGATTATTAAAAGGTCCAATAAAATATTCGTTTATTTTTAAAGTTTTTTGTAATTCTAGGAAAGTGAACTGTCGGAACATATATAAGATATCAAGGTGGAAACTGGATGGGAATTAGGTCAAAACTATACATACGCTATAATTTAGTATAAGTATTTAGATGGTATTCTCATATTTATAATTGCATCATTAACTATATGTTATTGCCGGATGTATAGCTATAGAGTTGGTTTTTACTCAGTTTTGGAGTCGTATTCCTCAAACTCCATTCTTGACTTTTGATAATATGGAACAGCTTTAATGATGATGGGAACTGCATTATGATTTACCGATTTTCTAGGTAAGTACTATATTTATGAGCTGAGCTTTGTTGGACGAAGTATGTAGACAGTCATATATATTGATTGCTATATGTCCATTTATTAAACTTTGTTGAGTTGAGTTTCGTCGGCGACATATTCTCTAAACTTGTAACAAATAATAACAAATCATCATAAGGTATGCATATCAACATCCTTAATTACTCGATAACTATTAGAAAAATGATTTGATCAAATCAGAGCTTATCAGTTGAAGATCTGTGTATGTACAGATAGTGCATAAATACACTGTAATCTGTTCCCGTGTAGGAAGTATTAAGACATTCCTAACACTAAAGTGAAACCTTAACGT
Organism: Schistosoma mekongi; assembly: GCA_034768735.1. NCBI lineage: Eukaryota > Metazoa > Platyhelminthes > Trematoda > Strigeidida > Schistosomatidae > Schistosoma > Schistosoma mekongi. Next base: position 42,339,853 of record CM068305.1, on the reverse strand, counting down.
TTTTAGTACACATGGTAAATTTGTGATACAGCGAAACGACCATCGATTGTCATCCCCCCCCCCGGTTATAACTGTCCTCACTCACGACAAGTTTGAACACCATTAGTAACGAGGGTACACACTGATGAATAGCCCCTACTGAGACTAAAAGGTTGTCCAGTTGTCCCTGGTTTTCAGTGGTGCCCAACCAACATCAATCTGTGACGAATTTAAACATCTAGACTTGGTACCTATCTCCACAAAACAACCTCAATCCAATTACAAGCAGTCAATAACAATTAATGTGACCACTTTAGCTACATGTGCTCTGGAGATGGTTTGTAGTTGTTATCGAACCTCAAGTTGTTTGATGTTTCATCATTATAACTTATGCGTAGGATTATTAAAAGGTCCAATAAAATATTCGTTTATTTTTAAAGTTTTTTGTAATTCTAGGAAAGTGAACTGTCGGAACATATATAAGATATCAAGGTGGAAACTGGATGGGAATTAGGTCAAAACTATACATACGCTATAATTTAGTATAAGTATTTAGATGGTATTCTCATATTTATAATTGCATCATTAACTATATGTTATTGCCGGATGTATAGCTATAGAGTTGGTTTTTACTCAGTTTTGGAGTCGTATTCCTCAAACTCCATTCTTGACTTTTGATAATATGGAACAGCTTTAATGATGATGGGAACTGCATTATGATTTACCGATTTTCTAGGTAAGTACTATATTTATGAGCTGAGCTTTGTTGGACGAAGTATGTAGACAGTCATATATAGGTATGATGCGACAGCATATAGGTTAGTTGTGTTAGCTTAGCATAAGACGATTCGGCAAGAAACTCTGGAACGGCTTCTGAATGTCACATAACTCATTAGGGTGACATACGTTTTAATACATACTGGAACTGAATTGTGGTGGTTCGAGGCAATAGGTATTTTTAGTTGATTCAGTTCATCACATATTGATGTTGGCAGGGTACCAATAAAAATCAAAGAGCACTGGATAGCTGTTTCACTGTAGTATGGAACTTCTCATCAGTACGCACTCTAGGTTCCGCCTAACGGGCTTTAAGAACACCTAAAATTCTGCCCCACTGGGCAGACATCCAATTCAGTTACAATAATCACTAACTAGTGACTAACTTCAGGATATTCCTGAAGCTCTAGTGCAAATTCATGACTAGTGGAGTTTACCTTAGTCTGGAGTGAGACAGTTTTTACCAATGACAATCGATGATCGTTGTGCTATACACAAATTAGTGGAAGTGGGAATCTCACCATCGGGTGCCAACCCTGTGTTGCAGAGGGTTAGATGTTCACCAACCTGAAGGCTCTGGGGCGGAAATTAGGATGCGTATTGATGAGAAGTCTCATACTACAGTGAAACAGCTATCTAGTGCTCCCTGATTTTTATTGACACCCTGCCAACATCAATCTGTGACGAATTCATTCAACTAAATATACTACAGCAGAAACTAGTGATAATTTTGATGTCGTTTTCCTTCTTTTATTTAGTCAACAGTAAGACTCACCAGTGAGATGCGTGGAATATTGTGTGAATTCTCTGAACTGTCCTCTAGAACATTTTCATTTCAATAAGTGTTTCTACTTTACTTAATCATACAATGGCAATTGTTTTATCTGTAGTAATTTTATACTAAGTTTGCAAATTGAATATTTTAATACTAAAAATAAGTCAAATTAAGTAAATATAGTTTATGAACGATTCAAAAGGTGTTTTGAAAACTCTATGTTCTCAAGTATATCGTCGATGTCCACAGATTCTATTTATTATTGCTTTTTAACTGAAATTCATACGTAATCTGTTAGTCATTTATTTTCAACATTTGGTAAATATCACTCATATTAGGTATGAACGCCATTTAAGGAATATATATAAAGGTATAATCATAAATACTTAAGAAACGATCTTAATCATAAGATTATTCCAAGTGGAAATTTCAACATACCGTCCTGTATTTCATTTTGAATTAGCAATATGCGTGACATTTGGTTGAACGTTTAAACTCATCTACCATGAATATATGCAGTTACTTTTCAGAATTGTTGTTACTCAATAATGACACAAAATCTGTTAGTTTATCCGAATTCACATTATACTCCGTTTTCGAACTCACCTTGAATATGTTGATTTTTAGTTATTTTCAATTAGATCAGTGATCATTTCTATTCAGGATCGATCATCAGAGCTCATGAATAATGGTTGTTTAATTTTTCCTTGTCAATACTAGTGTGAAATGGAAAGTAACCTCTTAAATTAGCTTTCAAGGAGATTATGACTATCTTTAAGTAGCTAGTTGTTTTGTTATCGTGACACACATTAAGGTGGGAAACAAGAAATGAAGCAGACTGCAAGATATGCTCATGGTGTATCAGAAGACTAACCCTACAAGTTTCCAGTAGGGAACTATATACTTTCAGATTCGTTGGCTGGGCTTTGTCAAGGCCCGCTTAGTATCCAGTTGAGTTAATGTTCGGCCGGAAAGTTTATAAACCTTACCCACATCCGCTTCCTGTCCATTTTACGTCGATTGCGGTAGAAGTTTCAACTTGTCTGCGTTTTCGTATTGTGAGGTGATTTGTCAAACGCTGTTAATGAGCACCTTGTCGTGTGTAATGTCAACTCACAATTATGAGTTATAGTCTCCATTTTCATAAAATTTGTCCATTCTAGCCTAATGGACGTCTGGATAGACTTCATTGACCGATCTACATTACTTCTATGATAGGTTTTATCGACGGGAGCTTAGGAAGCTAGAAAGTGGTGGCTCACTTAGTTGCTGCTGAGTAAATAGCCTTGATGATACGATACAGAACTGAAAGACGTTGGATCAATGAAACGTTTGGTTGCGGTTTCTATTGAGTCCGATGTGTAGATAATGCTTGGCATCAAGCGTACTCGTGAGACTCAAGAACTGTCACCAACTAACGTTTAAGTATTCGACTAGGTTTTTGTACGTAACATAAAAGGTGAATGACCAGTTGATATGAGATAACTTATTTCATGAGCCAAAACCAAGCAAACTAACTCCAAAAAGCGTGGGTGACGGAAGTTCCATTATTCTTTCATTCTGTAACATGCATATCACGTAAAGAATTTACAAGCGAAGTATTATGTTCAGAGTTATCAGTAGATTCTACAATGGTAACTCATTTAGAATCACCATAAATGGATAAGCGAATCCACCGTGATGTTAGAGACCAAGATATATCATGTCTGGCGGCAGTCGGTTAATTCAGTCGAATTCCTGAACCCACCTCTACAATCTTTAACATTAACGTCGAAGGATCAAATCACAATACATACTCCATTATATGAGAGTAATTGGGTTCTTAGTCGAATAAAGGTCTTCCGTGTTTACTCAAATTGGTATATATCCACTACTTGTATACTGAAGTTGGTTGTCCATCAAATGGAAATTACTTACAGTCAAGAGCGTATGATATTCGATCGTTGTTGTCAAACTTGATTCTTATTTAAGTATGTCTTTAAAAAATAAGTGTTAACAACACTTATTTAGTTTATTAGTTAAACCGAAGCAGTAAGCTAAAATTTTGACGACAATCACTTAAAGTCAGTTTTGGCTACGCACAGTGCCAGCGAACATCTTATTTTGTTAGCTGTTGGTATGTGCCTTCTATAAATTAACGTTTGCTTTATGTCAGTCGGTTTCTTGTACACTTATGTCTCCAACGTCTATGTTTTCGTTCTTGTGAAGTAGAGATAGATATATACATTATTCGGAAGTGTCCATGACAAAGCAAAAGTAAAACTCAACGTCTGAGTTATTTTTTATCACTATCTATACAAGTGTCACATTTGGTAGTTATCATCTTGTCTTCAAATGGAGATAAGCTAAAATTCAATTAAATTGAGTTCAGTAACCCGTATTACTTACTTCAGTAACTTTCACTGGCTTTCAGGGTGACGTCGTCAGAGCAAACTCAGAAACGAAGCAAGGTATTGGATTTGATTATCAGTTGCCAACAGTTGTGCAGTCCGATATCACCAAGTGACCTAAGCTAAATAACTATTAAAACTAGGAAGCTCTGGGTGGTTGTTTCATTTTGGTAACGAGTTCCTCAACAATTCACATCCACGACCTCATTAAGGAGTGGAGCTCAGGACACTCAGTTTCGAGGTAAACGGTTATCTATAATACAGTTAAACCGGTATCCAACGATCGACATTTCTATCTGTAACCAATTTCCATATATAGTTACTCAACCTTGTACAATGTCATCTGTGAGTAACTGCATCACACTTGACATATATGATCTCCACTGGTTACATTTCATTAGAACTCCGGGAATCGCCTCCTGAAGTTGGTTACTAGTTTGCTGATACCGACTCGCCACATAGTTGAGCAATCTCATTAATCCATCATTAAGTATACAAAAAAAAATTATACCGGACAAATTTAGCCACCCCACTCCTCACAATTTCTTAGGTGCGTAAGAATATCGAAGTAGAAAGCAGTATTTACAGTTTAATCTTCAGGATGAACTTCATGGCAAACAGTGTTATAAATATATTGAAGAAAACCATATACGATTTAATATGTTTTATTCAAGGCAACAGTTTTGTTTAATCGTCCTTGATACAATATAAAACAGCCATATCTAAGGAAAACAATAAGCTTCTTAAAACGGTTACCTTAGTTACATGCAATTTGATTATACTGCCCTGAGTATTTTGCTTTGATATTCATATTAAAAACGAACACAATATTTGTTTTTTGATAAAATCGATTTATTCAAATAAACGCACAGAATATCAGTGCTTTGTCTTTGAATCCAGATGAATACGTTATTAGGAGTGTATCATTTGACATAATAAATTGAGACATTATAAATTATTATTGCATGTACTAAGACAGAGTAGTTTCACATAATGGTATCCACGAGTAACTTCAATAATATGTTATGTTAGTAAACGAAATATGTTGTTGGTCAGTGTTTTCTTCCCCAGCCATCGCGTAGTGACTGTAAAGCTTAATTGAGTATTTCATTAATTGTAAGTGAGCAACTAATAATTAAATGCACATAAATGTTCTCTTGCTTTACGAGAATTTTCAGGTGACTTGGTCTTCTGGTTATTGATCATTTAATTAGAAAAATTACCACTTTTATATAATCTGGTAGCATATGGGCAATGCAAATACAGAATTATTTTTCAGACCACTAAGCTGAGTACTTGTGTATAGACTTTTAAATTTAATTTACCTTGATAGATAAGGTGGAAAAGTAGCTGAACTAACCAACATTTTGCCCTGAATAGTTGATGATTTGAAAAATTTGAAATCTGTGTCAGTATATATCAATATATAACTGTCAGTGAGTATATACTGACAATACACTTCATTTCTTGTCTTTAAATGTGTCTGTATCAATATATTTGTTTTCGGACACCATAGTACTCGCTAAAAGGTTTATTAAGTATCTAAACGAAATTTCCCCTGAAAACACTATTTTTCTATAGTTTACTGAAAACAGATTTACGATTAAAATTGTACAACTAGAAAAAATCATGCGGTATAAAGTCAGAGCGCACAGTCGATAAATAAATTAACGGGAATTGTTGACTTATGGCTGGACCTAGAATTTTGGATAGTCAGATGCTGAATTTAAAGTATAAATAGCTAATTCCAATCACTTTATTTTCTTTTCTTTTACATCGAGTACTGACATTTCCTAAACATAATTCCCAAAATAAACAAGAATTACCACTAAGCGTTTCCATCTTCATGCTATTCATATCAAAAGGGATCCTGTATTTTTTCAGCTTATCATTCATCTGTCTCTGTAAGGAAATTATTGACAGTAAGATTGTTATAAACCAGTGATGCTACCGACTTTGATATTCAGGTTATATTACTTAGTAAATAAATTAGAAATTATTATTAATATGTTCATAAATCAATGTGACAGGTTTCAATAAGTCACTTCTACCTACTTCTTTGTCTATAAAACGAAGAGAAGTGGCGGTGTTTCTAAAACAAAGCAAGAAATTTTAAACTTTTTAGCAAAAAATGATTAAGACTGTTCTTCATAATATCAGACAAACACATGAATGAAATAATTAGCTGGTTACAGAATAGTTATGTCTAAATGACCAATTTACAAAGTAACTACAATGGAACCTAGTTTACTTATTATCTAAATAACTAACTAATTAGTACATCGACTACATAACTAACTAATTAAATAAGTATTTGGTAAAACTTAATCAGAATATATGGAATGAAATGATGAACAACTAATTGGATAACAAATATATAGATTAATTCACTAGGTGATTAAATAACTAGCAAACCAACCAAACATTTAAAATAGACAAAGACAAAACTTAATAACTAACTACTTGAAGGGCTTAATAATTTATTATTATAACTGGCTAGTTAGCTAAATAATTTACGAAAATTCTGTTAAACTCAGTTAACTGACCAAATACCCATTACACTGAAAGAACGTAGCAAAATAACTCGAAACTCATTTAAGTTATGGTCGGAATTGTATTTCGTCACTTGGAAGTTGTTGAGAATTGGAGAGCAGAAGACACATCATTATGTCGGGCGATTAAAGAAGAGTAATGTATTTTCAGAACTGTATTTTGGAAGATTATTTCAATTATTTTGGTTGTGAGTAGTGTAAACATTTCAATATCATGTCACTGTTCCTACACATATAAATAAATTTCACCTTAGTTGACACAAAACTCATCTAGGTAGACGAAATATATTTCTTTGATCAATAAACGTAACCAGTTATTCAGTGAAGTTTCAGATAGGGATTCCAAATAACAAGAATTACAGTACCTTTATTACTACACGATTTCTCAGTAAAGTGGATACATATTTATAATGAGCAGACGAAATTCATACATTTCTTGTATTAACTAACTTTTTCTTAGACCATATGAATTCACCACATCATTTTATTATCTAATATTGTAACTGTGAGATGAATACTAGTATTTTTGGCTTGTTTTTTTCTACGTAGTCTGTGGTTGTTAAAAGCAGAAAGAATTTTGTGGCCAAGAATATACATTGAGGACAAATAATGTACATTGTTGGAATTTTCAGAGCAAATGGTATGAACCAATTTCTACATTTGTTCTGTTCAGTGGGAGCGTGTATCTCAGATGACTGTTCAACGATCATATCAACAAGATTTAGTCGCATACGATCAAGTTAGACACGTAAATTGTGAAATTTAAAATAAAGTGATCAGTTTGGTGTTACTAAACACGGTAGCATGGGCTCATATTTTCTCTTGTTGTGCTTTATGTAGTGAAACTTGCAGATAACTGTAAGCAAAATATATCTATTTGAAATAATACTTTTTTCTTCGAAAACGAAATCTTATAATCCGTAATACTAGTAATTGCATAGTAGAAAGCCTCCTGTCGAGTTTTAAGTATCGGTAAATTAATTATGAGAGACTAGACTATATGAATTTAGTTTTAAGTGAGCGAAACCTGTTGCCCGAATTTCAGTTTGTTTCCAGAACACTTTCACTTAACACCTCATACATGTGTCAATAAACCAAATATTTTTTTAAACATCAGTGAAATTAGAGAAGCTTATTACCTTATTTGAAGAAAACGAAGAGCATGCAGATAAGGAACTTTTCTTTTCGATGATGCCATTTACTAAAGCTGAACAATCTATGGTTAAATTTTACATAGAATAGTCTATTTTAAAATAGAGAAGTGTGTTATGTCATTAAGCAAATCTGTTAAAGATTATCACAAGTTAGTTTGACACTAACAATAAACAAAGACGCAATGGTATTGCTCCAAAACTGTTTAGAAATATCATTTATGAATTTTATGTTACGGGTGATTGTTGAGCAGTCAGTTGAATGAAACTCATCACTTTACACCAACTTCCTTGACTATGATACAGCATCCGACAACATAGACAAGAGAAAATTAGGAAGCCTTCCTCGATACTATGGTGTGTCTGAAAAGATAGTGCATATCATGCGAGATTCTTACGACATACTACACTGCAAAATTGTTTATCTAGGACAACTCACAGATTCGTTCAAAGTGAAGACCGGTGTCAGACAGGGCTACTTACCCTAGCTTTTTCTCTTCTGGTGGTTGACTGGATTGTCAAATTCTCAACATCTCAAAGGAAGTATGGGATACAGCGGACAGCTTGGATGCAGATGACTAAGCTAATTCTTCTATCCTATATACAGCAACAAATGCAAGGGAAGACGGCCAGTGTATCAACAGCCTCTGCAGCAATAGGCCTCTACATACACACAAAAAGTACGGTTTTTTGATACAACACATCTAGCACTAACCAAAGCACACGACGGCGAAACTCTGAAGGGTGTGAAAACTCTCATACATCTGGGTAGCATTATTGCTAAACAAGGTAAATCTGATGAAGATGTCTAGACACAGATTGGCAAGGCAATGGCAGTATTTCTGCAGCTGAAGAACACCTGAAACTCAAAATATCTGTTAGCCAACACCAATGTCAGAATTTTCAATAAAAACGCTTGCTGTGTGAAGCTGAAACTTGTCGAACTAGGAAAAGTATCAATCAAATGATACAGGCATTTATAAATAGCTGACAACACAAAATACTCCAAATCCATTGGCTAGACACTATTAACAACAACCTTTTGTGTCAGAAAAAAAGTCGACTTTTAGCTGAGGACGAAATTAGAGGAAAACGCTGGAAGTTGATAGAACACGCATTGAGAAAATCACTAAATTGCATCACATGGCAGAGGCTAACTGGGAATCCGCAAGGCTAAAGGAAAAAAGAAAGACCAAAAAACGCATTGCTTTGGAAACTTTAGACAAACTTGGAAGGGGTAAATAGCACTTGGGAGGACTGGAAAAGAGAACCCAGGAAAGAGTTGAATGAAGAATGCTGGTTTGCTGCCTACGTTCCACGAGAGATATTAGGCGTTGAGTTATTGATTGACTGATACCCAAATTCCATATTTGAAAAAATCAGTGTACATTTTCGGATAGCTACAAAAAATAGCGTTACATAGTATCAATTGCTAGTGAATTAAAACCGGTGATTCCAAAGAATTACACGGCATGTTGCATTTTAAGCAGTGATTTCATACTAAAAGCCAGTGAAACATAAACACCAGACAATAAAATTTGCTATCACAAACTTTAAAGAAATTGGTGATAACGTACCATGAAGGTGGATCATTCTTATAGAATGTTCAGTTTAGTCCTTTTATGGGAAGAAGATAGACAGGTATGCGCTAAATTAACTATGATTAGCGTAAAGGCTTGTTATATTTTCAGTATTATCGATCCACTTTACCACTCATTCATAAATTGACTCCGATACAAAAGTATCGCCGTGGCAACAAAACTGTACTTCCTAGGCCTTTAGGCACTATCTTGGAATCATATTCGAATATGATTAACGCATTGAGTTTATTTAGAACTGAGAATAAGACATTACGTTTTTATTACTGTAGCCCGATTTTCTCGCTAGATAGTTTAAGCGAAAACTAAATAAAAGTCATAATTCATTTCCTTATGTCGAATACATTAAAGTATAATCAAGATAGTAAATAAATCATGAAGAAATGGACAACTATTATTTACTTTTAAGAGAATATGTGATGTTCAGTGACTTTTACTGGAAGCATAAATATTAATTGAGGTTAACCAACTAATATCAGGTAACATAGACATTGGGATGCAGGTACATCCAGCCGATGAGTCCCAAATAGGACGAAACGCGCGTCCTGGATTCCGCTTGCCAGTCACAATCCAACTTCAATATAGACATTACTGGTTAGATAGACAAGTTGGTTTATCAAAAACAAAGACGTTTGAACGAAGAATATTCTTTTCGATAAATGCTCATCAGGTTCTACATTTATTAGTTCAAAATTATTAGTGACAAAAATAGCCAGTTCTGAGGTGGATATAACATCATTTAGATATCAAGGATAATTTGGATATTAATTTTGTCTCTTCAGATTATTTGTAAAATACAAATGTTAATGTTGAAATAGTCATCATCATCATGTAACTTGTGAAGTGTAAACAACAATTGGAATAAACAATAGGATTATTAATCCAATATGTATGTAGGTATCTCTGTATATGGGTGACATAGGAGATGGGGTGGTGGCAAAATATGATGAGACAAAGGCTGAATCCTACTTAAAATGTAATCGAATAGGTTGGTATATGACAACGGATATACTGAGGTAAATGGAAAAAAATGTACAAAGATAAGGAAACAGAAAATGTAAATAATTTTAATCATGTGTATGCTAAAATAAGATAAAAATTAATTTCCACTTATAAAAGGGTACAGAGTTTCTTAATTGACCTAGTTGCAAACTGCTTCAATGATCGATATTCACCTGATTGTGATTGTTAATTTCAATTTAACATCTTTTCCTTATTTCATTAAAACACAGGTTAAATCTACTTGCTTATCTCACCATCAGACGATATCAATTATCCTTTAGTGTTATTAAGCCTGTTTACAAATTTATCCGTCTTTGATGAATTTAAGCTGGTCCTAGAGCCAGTAGTGGTAAGTAGTATTAACTGTATCGGATAATTAATGAAAGGGTCACTCTGATTAGGAGATCCTTGTAACTGTTTATCATGATGATTCTTTTGGATGTTTAGTCAAAATCTAGAATTAGTTAGCTAAATTTCAGTTTGACAATTATTAATAGTGTGACAATATGGGGTTCATTTCGGAAACGAGAATCAATTGTCAAATATTCTCTGTCATACAGATGCTTGTGAGCTGTTATATAAGACGGCATGAAAGCCATCTTTGATTCTAATCCTAGATTCATAATTAGTGTGCTCTCTCTTCAAAATACACCCAAAACGAGAAAATAAAATTCTTTTGAGGATATACATATTTTTCCACTCCAGTTTCACTATGGCCAAAAATGAGAACATATTGTTGGAGTTATTAGTACGTTGTTAGTATATTCACTTTTTATTTAATAATTGCACCGGTGATGCAGTTCGTCAACAAATAATTTTGGCAGCAAAGATTCTGGGGAAGTTATAACACTTCAACAAATTATTAAGTGTCCTGGATTTGTTATTTCAGCAAACAACTGTCCGGTTCTCCGTGGTTTTTATTCGTGCCTCAAGGGGATCAGTCTGCAATAAATAAAAACAAAATGGATATGGATATTTTAAAAGTTTATTTTAAATTTACGTATTAATTTATTCACCAAATATATGAAAAAATAATCAATGTTTTTCCCCTCAAAGAAAAGGAAAAATTGAATTGAAAAAGGTGTAGTAGCATTCTTACAATTTTGTATTTAAATTAGCAGTTATAGAATAACTCAGTAAAAACACCTAGTCAATGGTGCTGAACTTTGTGTCGCACTAATTAGTGGAGGAAACTCTAGCTGAACCCAGTTAGACCACGAGTATGTCGTCAAGTCTCTGAAAACTATTGTCTTGAGAATTGATAAGCTTTAGAAGTGATAATGAATGAACTAAAGTCATATGAAAGCCAAATTAATAAATATGAACCATTTGAATAGTGTAATGAGGATAGTCGACAGACAAACACTCAAGCAATCACATATATAAAGACTCAGGTGATTAGGTGCATATACTAGTCATATCAATAAGAATACAAATACAATAAAGGAGCATGCTAGTCATATGATTGTCTAAACTTATTGTAAAAAATTGCTACAAAAATTACCTAGTGCAATTAAGAATTATGTGAGAACAATAGTTAAGCCAGAATATTTATTGATTATGATAACCTTAAAAGCAGTGACATCAGTAGGAATTCTGCGATAATTGTTAGTTTTGTAGTAGTAATCATAAAGAACGAAATATGGGACGAATTCTATCTTGACAACTACTAAGTAATGTCAGTAAGAAGCGGTTTGTACATTAGGAACTTCCAGTGACTGATATTAAACAAATCCCACGTTTCTCATAATTACTTTGTGAGTCGTGTGTATCTGTTGGACGACTAAAGAAGAGTAACAGGCCTTCAGAACTGTGTTTTAGAAGACTATTTCATTTATTTTAGTTGTAAGTAATGTAAACATTTCATTTCTATCATTGTTGCGTTCCTCTTACCTTATCCTCCAGTTCAGTATATTTACTGTTAGCATATTGTCTCTTATTGTGAACTACAGTTAATTAGTTGTGTACACAATACCCCCCCCCCATTCACAGCCACTATCTCTATTGTTACCTATTGATGTTAAGTTCTTTATTGGTTCAAATTGTGGTCACGTTTTGTGTATATATAAAGGAAAGTTTGAAATTGATATGCCAGGCACCCAAAGAATATTGATTGTCTTCGAGAACAATTTTCCTGTATACTATTTCATTAATTTCGGTTATAATCATGGTGAAAATTTTATATCTATTATTATTCAGTTCCTGTGTCCCATCCTCCTATTTGACACATTAACTGTTAGTACATTATTTCTCACTGATGAACTGTGGATAATCAATTGTTTTGTACATAATCCAGTTCACATTCTCTATTACTCATATTTTGTATTAAAGTCAGATTCCTGATTGGTTTGTTGTGCGGTCAGGTTTTTATGTTTGTATAAAGGAATATGTGAGCTATAATATGGTTCTGTCTGGTTGGTCTATCGTCTTGTTTTTCTATATCCGGCTTAGGACTGAGTGGCCATAAGGTAGACGCACATTTATCGACTAGGCACACCTAACTGGCGTCCGATAAAACAACCATTTTTTTGCGTCATAACAGGAATTCAATACGATTTCGTTTGGTTGGTTCCTCAATCTTGTGTTCTCTTATTCCTCCGTGGGACTGAGTGGGCATCGAGCAGATGTGTAGGGGCTAGCTAGGCACTCATTGGCGTTTTTATTGTCACCAGGTACGCACAAGGCCATGTATCTAAATTAGTCTCATATATCAACCATAGTAGAGTTAGTTTTTACGTTATAAAGGTTTTATTGATTTGCTAGTCGTCATTCAGTCACTATGCTTAAATAATAGCGATTGTTATTAGAGTGACCAGATAAATAGGTAGCCCTTTAACGTGCCAAAATAATAACAGAGCACATAATTACAGAGCACATGATAGTTTGTAAAGTAGAATAAGTAACCAAACACAATAGAAACAAAGTACATAATTCATTAATAGAAACCAGGGTAATAGGTTTTTGGTTAAATTATAAAAGAGCAGAAAAAGATATGACAGCTGGGGATAGATCAAAGGTAAGTTTACAATTTAGGAAACAAAGATGTTTCATGAGATTAGTGTTGATTAATTTCAGTTTAAAAAATGTGTTCATGGCATAAATCATAGTTTCCTAATATTGATGTTACCATTGTAACAGTTGGATACTTATTTCGTGGACAGTTTAAAAATCTATGAAATACAAAACTGATTATCGTGCTTAACTTACTATTGTCCGTATCACCAGTAATAGTATTTGGTGTGGAAGTTTCTGCAGTGAAATAATGAAAACCCCGTAACTTAGGTGGTGTTATGTTTCTTCAGCAATATGGCTTAGTAGCAGAGTTACAGGGTAGGTTGTATAAAAAGTCAATATTAAAACAAATAACAAATCGAAGATAACTGATTTTGTAGCCACTAACTTCAAAGTCATGAATAATACCTTATAATATACGATATGTACTCAGTCATTAATGATGTACTTTAAAATGTCGTATTTTACATCTTTCATAGTTTTTTTTACATATGGTTAATATCAGTGCCACAAATGTCTGGTTTGAAATAATTTAGGGATCACATACGTTTGAACGATACGTCTTCTTTTCCAGCATAAGTGCTTGACAATTTATATCAACTAGATCATGTCTGTAAGTTAACAATAATTCTGAAGCTGTTTTAAGAATATCTTACAATAATTTTCGGTTAAAGTACACAAAATATCTGATGCAATTGAATGTTAGTTTTTTTTTTATTATTGACTGTAAATTATGTAATGAGTGTTCTGAAGTTAGGGATTGACCTATAAGCCAGTTTTCCGGTTAGTACTAAGTTTTTGTCGCATCATATAGAAAAATAGATTTGTTAAATTGTTTAATGATATATTAGTTGTTTACGTTTTCTTTAATTCACTTTCATGGTTTCGTCGACTAATTTAGCTTATTCAAATAAAATACGAAGTTTTCCACCTAGATTGTTTGCTTAGTAGTTAGGCCACAAACTTTATTTAACTTACAATGTGATATATCATCAATCATCCTATGGGATATTTCTACTACTTTGGGCTAATGTTGTACGGAAAAAATGTGATGAAATCTGATAGGTAAACATTTTGTCACTTATCAATCTAAATTTTACGATAAGCAAACGATGTTTAAATATTGAAGTCTTTAGGTGGCTGTTGGAGAATGTTCTTTTGTATTTTTTAAACACGTTTATCTGAAACTACTGGGGAGTCAGTTCCTTCAAATTAATTTACTTTTAGTTTTTCATTGAAGCTCAGGAATAATGAATGATTGATACATATTTCTCTTTTGCTGTCTGGTCACATGAAAGTCAAGGCGTACTAGTTAATTCTCACGTGATGTTTATTTTATCAATCCTCACTAATTTTCTTTGTCCCCTACAGTATGTTTGTTCTGCTAAACACTGTATTATTCTCCAGAAAGTATGAACATTTCATAGCCAAAACGACCAATAGCTGTTATGGTCTATTTATTACGATCGACTAATCTGTGGCTTCTGTTATTTATTTTGGTTCTACATGGATTACATTTAGTATTTCCATTATTATTGTGTTTCCTTCACCCTAACCTCTCATTTAAACCATTTATCGTTAACACATTGTTTTTATTTATAAACCATAACTAGTTGTATACGTTTAAGTTGGATTAGGACTTGCAAGCGGAATCCAGGACGCGCGTTTCTTCCTATTTGGGACTCGTCGGCCACATGTACCTGCATCCAATGTTGATGTTCAAACTGGGAAACGTGTATGCTTGTTACACCAGTTTACTATTATAATTGCCTTCGTTCTGTATTAACATTATTTTCGTAATAGGTCGACTGTACAATCTGATCTTACATGTATGTAAAAGTATTCTTGAAATATAAAGTCTGACTTGATTAGCTGGCTCATTTTTATTGTGTTCCTTTTATCCAGATTGGAGCCGGTTGTTTCAAGGCTTTAGACGCCTAGATTATCCTCTGAACATATCAACTTCTAAATTATACATTTCTTTGTGTGAGCATGTTAAAGTTTTGATTGAAATCTCTGCTTTTCGGGATATTTAAATCTTGGTCGTCTGTTGGGTTATTTCAGTTACAAAATACATTCATATCTTATTCATCACATCGACTTATTTATTTACGTGCATCCGATCAACCGTATGCGTGGGTGGGGTCAATTGATAATCGAGAATTATATATGCAAAAGATTTATATTTTTCTGAACCTAATACAGCTGAGATCCAACATCTGTAATTCTCATAGCAAGCGTCGTACTTGGTTTTCCGGTCGTATCACAATAGCTATTTATACACAACAGACTTACAGACACTAATAAGTTAGTCCGCTTGCTCTCGTTTACCTTATTTGTTCAGGTAAGGCAGTACTAATAATTGGTCCACCGTCAAGATATAATAGCCATACAATGTTTTAAATTTTGCGTAGCAAGAACGGTGAATCTAATTATTCTTTTACGTCTTCAAACGTTCTTAAAAATGGATATTTGGGGAATAAATTAAGGGATATCTGTGCACACTATAACACACGAAGTGAAAAGTGTTATAATGTAAAACAAACTGTAGTATCAAACATCAATGGGTGTTAGTCAACCACTCCACGTCTTCACTATTCCCACTCGGTTCCAGGCCGGAATAAGAGAACACAATGAAAAACTAGCCAAACAGAATAATGTTATATTTCAAGCATTCCTCTAAATATACACAAAAGCAGATCACACCCATCAACCAACTAGAAAAATAACAAATATACAAAATAGGAGTAATAGTGAATGTGAACTGCAGTACGTATACACAGTTGATTATCCATAGTTCATCAATGAGAAATGATGTACTAACAGTTAATGTGTCAAATGGGAGGATAGGGCAGGGCAACTGAATAATAATAGATATAAAATTTTCACCTTGAATGCAACCAAAAGTAATGAAATAGTCTACATATACATAGCACTCGTAAATAGTCAATATTCTTTAGGTGCCCTGGGTATAAAAAGATTACTTAACTAAGGCGATGGTTTGTATAGTTGTACTTTAATCCTTACGAGGTCCGTTTTTAGTAAGTTTGTACACTATCACATGGAAATGTTAATTTTGGCGAACTTATTAAAATTGTCTGTGTACCAGACTCTCATTAATACGTTTTTAATATGTATATACTGTCAGTGTTGTTTTAATACGTCAATAATACCTTTCGTGCCGTTGTACTACCACTCTGTCTGCTGCCTATCTCGATTTGTCTGCTAGTTTCTCAACTAAACTCTACTACAATGCAATTTTTTGAGTCGTATTCCGTGAACTGTTATTGAGATATAATGATTAATTTCTATTGTAGTCTCATTCGACAGCTCAATTCTGTGTATCGTTTGTTGTTGTTTCTTGAACCTTCTGCTTACTGCTGCAATTCCTCGCGTTGCCTGGTGAGGTTTGGTTGCTAAATTAAACGGATGATATAGTGTAGTACATCTCCTGGAATAAAATCTTCTGATTCAAGTTTCCTACTCTTCTAAGTAAACCATATTCACACAAACTTTGGGTGTTCTTAATGTGCTCATTCTGACTGGTAATATATTTCTTTACATTTGATTTTTGACTGTTAAGTACATTAGCATGCTGTATTCCACAACCATCACGAGACCGTTCCTTTTAAAAGTCACATGTGGTAAGTATATTTTGTATGTTCCTTTCTATTGACAATTGATCTATCACTGTTCAATATGTCACAACTTCGTATTCCTTGAGTTTCTGAGTCAGTAAGAAATTTTTCACCAACAGCATCACCATCCCGTACCTCTGACTTACTTTTGGCGAGATTCTAGAACTTATTCATGGCAAGTAAAGTAAGTAGTTCAAATGCCAAATATACTAATTCGACGTCAGCTTCAGAAAATATACTGAGCAAACTACAAGAAACTATCATCAAGCCTGGCCAGGAAAAACCCCATGACGTTTTTAGACAAGGACGTTTAAAAGTTACATCGTTGCCACATTGTGACGATCTCCAGTAATAAATCCAGACAATCGTATGACTTAGGTATACTTTAATTCTTAGTGTTTTCATAAGCATCTTGCTATATTTAATGATCGCTGTATCCCTCCCTGTATGTAATTGCCTGTTTATTTGCCTACACCCCTTTGGAACATGATCTACTCACTTTACATTTAAGTTGAAGAATGAATATATATATATATAACAACTTGTTGTGCGTAGGCTGATTTACTTGCTTGTGACTTCATTTTCTAGTTCGTACAATACTATAGTACTATTACAGTTCCTGAGTTGTTACTGTGTTACTTCTTGCCTATTATATATAATACTCAATTTTATTAAGGATATTTTAAATCCAATGCCCAATATCTTCATGACAGGCTGTTGTAAGCCAAGTGATTTCTTTGCGCTCGCGTCTTGGTACTTCAGTGCTAGTTCTTGTTTGTTTCGACGAAACAGTAGTGAGGCTTGTCTGTCATGTGGTCGTGACAGTCCCTGGTTTCATTTCTATTATCTTATTTTTTTAACGTCTTCGAACCGCATAAGTTGTCGTGGCTAACGGCAATCCGACACCAAGTAGCAAGTCAGCTTATCATTAAAAAGTAGTGTATGGATATACATAGTAGTGGAAAAAGGAAGGTAGCAATGGCATATAGTAAAAGCTGATGTGTGGGTACTGAAATAGGAAAGTTAGTAACTTCTTTCCCTGTTCTATGTGGTAGATAGTAATTTATTTTGTGCAGCATGTGTGTTTAGTCTTTGCCTAATGATATCCATTCGCGAGGTTAATATAATGGAGGCTGGTAAGGTTTTTCAAACGAAGCACACTTCCACGCCAAAAGTGCCCTGGCATTTGTGAGATAACCCCACAATGGGCAATTTTTTAAGAATCATCTCGTGGTTGATCGTAGCCTTTCTAATAAAGAACTTACCCATCAGGATAGTCTGGATATTGAAAATGTTTCATGCCACCGGATAAGGTCACCTCTTACTCTTCTGTGACTAAAATAACAGAGGCCTTACTTTAGAAGGTGATCTTTGTATGTTGTTTGATTCTGGTCAGCTAATTATTCGGTAATTTTGAGCTAAACTTTTTTATAAACTAAGAGTCCTTATTAAATGATGAGGCTGTGATATTGTTATATTTTAGGCTAGGCAGCAGATAGGTTTTAAACAGTACTAGAAACAGTTTTAGAGCCACTACACCAAGTCATCTTTCATGAAGTGCAGGACAGCGTTTACTTGGCCGAGATGTCTTTGTGATTTGCTCCTGTATCTTATGTGTTTGAATATTATGCACAGGTCGCACTCTGTTGACTTGCTTTGGATTGGGCTGCTATACAGTGTATAAGTTCGCTTGCACCTATTTGCTGAATTAATAAGCATAACACGGTATTTCATCGATTAAAATTTGATACCATTCTCCACAGTGAATATTTAAAGCATAGTTAGATCCGGTTAAAGATCTTGAGAATTTTCTTCGCTTTACAAGGCTACTCTCACTTCCGTCCTGTAATTGTACACGCTCTCTCCTTGGTTGGCTTTCGTTTTGCTGTAAGGTTGTACGGATATTTTGGGTTAGATCTTATTTTGTTTGTTAACTGATATATGGGTAGCCCTATTTCATATGAATGTAGCGGCCTCGTTCTGTGAGGCTTTCCACCTATACCGAGCCCCTCTTTTAAGAATAAGTAAGCTCTCAGTGTTTTAGACAGGATGTCGTATGGACTGCTCATCTTGTCAGCAAGGAAATATAGATTAAAACCTTTTTACGTACTGTGGGTTTCATGATCTCCTAGTGCTAGTTAACTGCCAACCCCTCTTCTCATTTCCTGGACTAGGAAGCCCGTTGTAAGGACTGCCTCACAGTTAATGAATATTGCTTGTGTCAGTTGCTATCCGTTGTTGGGTTTTTATAGTTCATATGGTCATTCCACTTTCATGATAGCTAATATGCATTCAGAAGCAAAGAGTGCTGTCTGTTAACTCATCGTTTCAGATTTGTTTGTATTTTATCAAAGTCGGTGAAAGGTGCTTCTGTTATAAACGTTGCGTTATAAAGCACCTCAGCTGACTTGATAATATACGCTGGAATCACAATCGTTAGTGTAGGTTCGCTTGGAGTTTCCCTCGTTCTAAGTTTTGACACATGGTTTCCTGATGTCTAAAAGGGCACTATCAATAGTTGGTAACTAGAATAATAATATGTATATATATATACACATTTTCGTAGTGAATAGTTGTAGCAACTTAGCTTGACTAGTTAAAAGTTCACTTCAAAACTTAAGCATACGCCGAAACAATTAGGCTCCAGTATTCATTTACTTCCTTATTTTGCATAGGGATTATATTTCCTATTAGCTTATATTGAACGTTGAGAGTTATGTGTTTGTCTGAACGACTAGAACCGCGCTACACTGTCTCCTGCCCACGCTATTGAATAAAGACCTATTCCCATAATACTCTGGATTCTTGTGCCACTAGATCGGGATACACCTAGGCATTAAACTGGCGAGTCCTGTGTCGAATAAAATATTTCATTTCTGTTGTTCATATCACTTTTTCTTTTTATATTCAGTCATAAAAATAAGCCTTCTGATTTGCAATAATTAAGATTACGTATATATATATTTTTTATATACATAGTATTTTATTTTTATCACTCATTATTTTTCCGTCCTCATTACGTTATCATATTGTTCACATAACATGGCAGACTTAGTCCAAACGAAATGCCTAGAGGATAAGTCGTCGGTAGACATAGACACCGTTATGACTACGAATATCCTAATCCCAGAATTCGATCTTAGTGACCCCGAGTTGTGGTTTGCTCAACTAGAGCATTATTTCACGAGACACAATATTAAATCTGAAGGAGTTCGCTATCAAGACTTATGTTCAGTCCTACCCTCTTCAGTAGCCAAAGAAGTTCGCGACTTGATTTTAAGTCCGCCGACACCACAACCCTACACCATCCTAAGACGAGAAATAATGAATCGTCTATCATCATCAGATGGGCAAAGAATCCAAAGACTCTTCCAAGGGAATACATAACTCCTCCTGGAGCCCCCACAGGGTTTCTGCCTGTCCCAAGCCCGGATAAACGAGGAGGGTTGGGCATGGGGTTAGCACCCCCATCCCGTAAAACAACTATCATGCTAAAAAACAGTTCACGAGTAAAAACCCATATAATAATCCTAACTCTGCCCTGGGAATTGGAAGGATCAATATGACGCTTCATGGTGAAAGCCGAGTTCCCTCGGAAGCCATGAGGCCGATGCCTCCCCTTCTGACAACCGGAGCAACAATTAATGTACTCGACCGACCTCAAACAGCTGTCCCCTGGACACTGCGGTCACACTCTCAGGTCATCACGACCTCCTCTAATCCTCTTTCTCTTTCAGGTTCCTCAAGAATGACCCTTCCACGGTGTGGGCAACCGGGAAGTGATAACCGCCCTCATACCGCTATTAGCACTCGAGTTCACCCTGTTCATGATCAAACACGTTCTCCATCTCTGGTCTCTTCTTATAACACTTCTCCTAAATTTCCTATGCGCGCCACTTTTACTGGTTACCCGAGTTCCAAAATTATCATACCAGGTCTCCTGAAGCCACGCTCTAAACTTCATGTTGGAGCTTTTAATGTGTGTACGCTGTGTCAAATCGGTCAACAGGCTGCCTTAGCTAAAACATTAGAATCTCTTGCAATTGACGTATGCTGTGTCTCCGAAACATGCATACAGGATCCCAGCATGGCCATCCGTTTGACCTCACCTAGTCAATGCAATGGAACTGCACACTTCACTCTTCTTTTATCTGGAAACCCTACAGCTAGCTCACGCGGCCTTGCTGGTGTAGGCATAGCACTAAGCTTACGGGCAGAACAGGCTCTTCTCGAGTGGATTCCTGTAGACAGTCGTCTATGTGCTGTCCGTCTAAATGGCACAGTACGAACTCGGAAAGATAGGGACACACGCCGATGCCTTTTTGTCGTCTCAGCGTATGCTCCCACTGATTGCAGCACAGATGAAGTGAAAGACGAGTTCTATGTGAAGTTCTCTAGCCTCCTTCAGAAAGCTAAGCACTCAGACATAGTAATTATTGCAGGAGATTTTAATGCCCACGTAGGTAGACTAAATCAGGCTGAAAAGCACTAAGGTGGGTTACTCGGCATCCCAGCCCAGAGAACAGACAACGGAGATCGTCTGTTGCAGTTATGTTTAGACTACCGTTTATTCTTAGCTAGCACAAACTTTAAGCATAAGGTGAGACATTGTTTAACCTGGCGACCCCCCAACATCTACACAACGATGGACACAAATTGATCACATCGGCATCAGCTACCGTTGGAGAGGCTGTATAGAGGACTGCCGCTCTTTCTGGTACACGTGCCTAGATTCTGACCACGCCCTAGTGAGAGCACGTATCTCTATGCGTTTTGCTGGTCGCAGAAATGTTACATCAGGCAAACCCTTTATATATCACTTTGAGTCTGAGAACGCTAAGATTGCATTTAGGAATGGTTTGGCTTAGCATTTACTCGCCCATGACCAACAGGTTTCCCCGAAGTAGCTTGGAATGATTTTAAAGCAGGTGTATACGCAGCAGCGCTATCAGCATCTAACCCCAATCCAATGGTTATGAAAGACCATTGGATCTCTAGAACTTCTATGGAACTGATGGAGGCTCGAAAACTCATTCCAGTAGGCTCGGAGTATGATGAAGAGTGACGACAATTGAAACGTACACTGACAAAGAGTCTGCTTATGGATCGTGAACAGTGGTGGGCAACAAAAGCAAAAGCGATAGAATCATCGGCAGCGGCAGGCAATAGTAGACAGCTGTTCCGACTTATTAAGGACACCGGTATCAAGAAATCGGCAGTTAGTGAAATCATCTCTGAAAAAGATGGGTCGATGATTTACCCTCAATGTAGAAAATCAGAACGCTGGGCAGAACACTTTCAGGAACAGTTCAACTGGCACCCAGCCACTCTTAGCTTACCCACAATCCCCAAGCTACCCCAATGGAAAACTGACACAGGTCCCCCAACTCTCAGTGAAGTTGAAAACGCCATAAGATCTTAAATTCTATTGTTATTTTCTAAACATCTTTACTTTACTCTTCCCTCTTGTATTCTGTCTATACGTTATCTCAATATTCTCGTAGTGCTATTGTGGTATGGCAACTTGAACCTACGGCGTTTGTACCCGGTTCTACGTTGCTGCTGATGATGAGGGGAAACATTAGGTGATAGGTCACCGTCACAATTTTTGCGTCATCTCCAAACCTTAGTAGGCGACAACACAGTGGGTAAAGCAGTCCTGAAACAAGGATGGATACGAGCTCTTCCATGCTACGTCCAGCACTGTTTGAATGCACAAGATCCCGACACCTCCTTATCTCACTTAGCACGTATTGCAGATAGGATAATGGAAAGAGGTCCCCCAACTGCATCAAGTATGATACGCTATACTCGGAAAGAAGCATCAGCAGATGACTCAGTTATAGCACAACTCATTGCTAGTGTTAAAAGTCTCACATAGGCTGTCAGCAAAATGCAAATGGGTCATACAGACAAGAGTAGGCCATCACAACGATCGGGATTCAAGTCACGTAACAGGTCGCAAGAGTCCAAACAATCTGGACAATTTTGTTGGTATCAGTGGAAATTTGGTGTTCAATCAACCAAATGCAGTCAACCATGCGCCTGGCCCAAACAGACCCTGAAGAATATGGGGAAACAAATAACCCCTCCCCAGGTCGCAACGACTGACGCGGGGTGCCTAAACAGTCGCTTATTTTACATTAGAGATAAGAATTCAGGCTTCAACTTTTTGGTGGATACTGGTGCTGCACTTAGTATCATTCCTAAGAACAAAACCGAGCTGGGTCGAGAAACTTCCTCAGTCACACTTCAAGCTGCTAATAAAACTAAAATCGCGACGTTTGGGCAGAAAACAATGACACTCGATTTGGGGTTTAGAAGACAATTCCCCTGGATTTTCACTGTAGCCGATTTAGATATGGCAATATTAGGAATGGATTTCTTAGAGAAATATGAATTTCTAGTTGACACTAATAAACGACGTTTGACATTAAAAGAAACTTCGAAACATACAAAAGGTACAGAAAGTTGTATCACTTCTCTAAATTTAATCCAAACTCCGCCAGTAACAACGGCAAAGTTCGAGGATATACTCGCGGAATTTCCAGAGTTAACAAAACCGAACCCTCAACCTTCCAAAAGTAAGTTAAAAGTATGTCATACAGTCAAAACGGAAGGGGCACCTGCTTTTGCTAAACCTAGGAGACTAACACCCGATAAACTTAAAATAGCTAGAGCCGAATTCGATTACATGCTACAGCTGGGCATAATACGTCCATCTGATAGTCAATGGGCATCTCCTCTGCATATGGTCCCAAAGAAGAATAAAGGCGGTTGGAGACCGTGCGGAGATTACAGAGCCCTCAACCGTCAAACGGTACCAGACAGATACCCGATACCACATCCAAGATTTCACAAATGGCTTACAGGGTATGAAGATATTTACTAAAATCGACTTAGTCAGGGCACACCACAATATCCCAGTAGCTGAGGAAGATATTCCGAAAACAGCTATCACAACACCTTTTGGATTATTCGAGTTTGTACGCATGCTATTCGGCCTACGGAACGCGGCACAAACATTCCAAAGGTTTATGGATAATTTACTTCGAGGTATGCCATTTGCTCAAGGGTATATCGACGACCTATCAATTGCTAGCCCGGACTTAGAATCACATGAACAACATGTGAGGGCAGTACTTAGACGACTAAACGAAAATGGCATGAACATACACCAAAGTAAATGCGTTTTTGGTGTGGAAACGTTGGAATTCCTCGGACATACCATAAGCCCTGAAGGAATTACACCAATTAAACAAGAAGTGGATACTATTAAACAATATCCCATCCCAAGCTCCATAACACAACTTAGAAGTTTTCTCGGTTTAATAAACTTTTATCGCAGATTTATACCCGGTTGTGCACAACTAATGCAACCATTAACGGATGCGCTTAAAGGAAAACCGAAAGAGTTCAAGTTGACCTCTGAGGCCGTCGATGCTATAAACCAATTAAGGCATAAACTTGCTCAAGCATCTACATTAACGTATCCGAATTCTCACTACCCACTTGCCATAATGGTAGATGCTTCAGACAAAGCCGTAGGCGGTACTCTTAATCAACTAGTTAAAAACACCTGGAAACCAATCGCTTTCTTCTCAAAAAACTCGCTCCAGCAGAGACGAGATATTCTACCTTTGGTAGAGAACTCCTCACAATCTACCTAACCATCAAGCACTTCCGGCACATGCTAGAAGGCAGAGAATTCACAGTTTATACGGATCATAAACCGCTAACCAATGCATTAAGGGCGAAAACTGATAAATACTCGCCTCGAGAAGTCCGACACCTTGACTACATATCACAGTTCACTAGTGATATCCAGCACGTAAAAGGTGAAGACAATCAGGCGGCAGACGCATTATCTCGATTAGAAATGAATATAATACAACAGTCTACAGTAGACTTTAAGATTTTAAGAGACAGTCAAGAAACTGATCAAGAATTACAAAACTTACTGTCAACTAAATGCTCTAGCCTGAAACTGAAACAGCTGCCATCACCTAAGGAAGATGTCCTGATTTACTGTGACACGACAAAAGCGGCCCCTCGACCTTTCGTTCCCAAAAATATGCGGCGGTTAATATCTAATAACGTTCATTCACTGTCTCACCCTGGCGTGAAATCTTCGACTAAACCTATCAACTGAGGTAAGTGTTGTGAGCATGCTTTGCCTGCAGAACTAATCATTTTTCTAGAATTCTTGATTATCACTTGATGATGCCATAAATCACACACTGAACCTTAAAAATCAGGATAAATTCCAAAAAGAATCCAGGCGAGTTTTAACTTTTTACCATTTGATTTACTATACACACCTCTAGTACTTGGCATGTATATATTTTGCTTAAACTAGCCACGTGTATTTCATGTAAACCACTGCTAGAAACGTTTTCTGCTTAGGATACACTTTATTAACAACTTTATACAGCAACATACTATTTGAAAAAGTGTGTTGTTTTTAGGCAAAACATCAAGGTCCATATTCGTTCGACTTTTCTTAGTTCTAATTATTTTAGCCACAATTTATGAATATCACTAAGCTAATTACAGTAACTTATTAAATTTCTATAGTACCTCTAGTATCTTTCTAACTGTAGTGATGTCATATCTAAGATTTTAAATTCTGTTGTTAGATTTTCAAATTTTTTTTAAAAAAACGAAACAATTTTTTTTCGCTAGCTTATAGCAAATTAACACTACAGCTAATTACTCATAATAGTTTCAGGATATCATCATAAAGCATTGTCTAGCCTTGGCAATCACGTAATATGATTGATATAATTAATGAAACTATTAACAAGCCTGATCGATAAGCTTATATAAAATTATCATCAATTGATGTGGTTCCTCCATAGCATCATACAAACAATTACTATAAATCCACACATGATCATAGACATAGGTTAGGAATAATGCTTCCCTCGGTTAAACTCTATGCTCTCTCAGGTAACCACATTGTTTTAATCCATTTTATCGACATTCGAACTCTTAATCAACTGGAGATATCACCCGGTACCGTTCCCATAAGCTTTCTACATTAGCTATATGCTTCGCACTGACTTATAGCTTCATCTAACCCTAATAAGCTTAAGAATCCTCATAATCTCGGTAATTCATTTGTTTTCCTAAACGTTTGTTATAATTTTCAACCTGATGGGTACTGTCAGTACCCACTGTTACGAACCAGTCATAAAAGGCGGCCGTCACGTGTTCAAGGTTGCCTAGTTGATCTGACTTCTAGCAAGTACACGCACTTATATATATATTCTTGTTTTCTCTTATGAAATTTTTTTTGTTTTAAGTGCATTTGCGTACACAAGATTCTACACCATGTTTATTTTGTTCCAGATGACCAAGCCGTCCCGGAAACCAAACACTTACGTAGAAACGAACACTTATTAATTATAACTATATATGTGTATATCGTACTTTAAATTTTTATGCAGACAGTGGAGCAATTCTTTAGGTGTGATTGAGTTTCATCGTTTTTGTTTTGTTCTAAAGTAGATTCTTCTTTAATTTTTACCTGAGGGCGACTCAAGAGGCAGGTGAGTAAACACCTAATTGCCGGACAGAGCATGGAAAAATCGTACCTCACCAACATGGTGTTGGGTAGCCCGCTCGCGGTATTTCCTCAGATGTTCCTACTTTATTTTCTTGCCCTCTTACTTTTCAAGCTCCAGTCACCGTTAGAAGGTCAAGTTCACCAAGTATCACACCATCCTTTGTAGGAGAATGTAAATGCTTCTAGCTTAGATAGCAAGTTCAAAAAGGAGAAAAAAAAGTAGATTTCATCCACGCAATGTTGTCGAATACTGACAGACAGTTTGCCACGGATTGAGTGCCAGGCGCTGGACGAGCTAGTAATTCTGAACTAAGCTACAGCTACAAAACTGAGATGATTTTGTTTGGTATGTTGATCGAACCAACGTTCCTACGGGAGTCGTTTCTAGGAGGGAGCTAATGTGGCAACTTAACTTGACTAGTTAAAAGTTCACTTCAAAACTTAAGCATACGCCAAAACAATTAGGCTCCAGTATTCATTTACTTCCTTATTCTGCATAGGGATTATATTTCCTACTAGCTTATATTGAACGTTGTGAATTATTTGTGTGTTTGAATAACTAGAACCGCTCTCGACCGTCTCCTGCCCACGCTATTGAATAAAGACCTATTCCCATAATACTCTGAATTCTTGTGCCACTAGATCGGGATATACGTAGGTGTTAGATATTAAGAGTGCAAAAAATAAAAATGGTTTGTCCTGGCAGTTTTGCTCATTTACTGGTTAGTTCTAATGATCCTATGTAGAAAAGTTAGTCAAACCTAGTTAGTACCTATAAAAAAATTCGACAGGAGTATCGAAACTGAAGATGGAGTAGCCTAATAGACTATGAATCCCGTCTACTTAGGATAATATCAAGCTTCTAGTTTGATGTGGAAAGCAACCGCATAACTCCAACAAACAATCCACTTTTTTGGTTCTTGAGCGTACTTTGTAAGAAGGGACAGACAACCAAGAAAATTAGCCAACGTACACTCCCTAATTTTGTATGCAATTAGAAACACAACCAAATAAACACCTAGCCGCACAATAACGACTACTGAACGTCCTTACTAAACGAAGTGTATTTTATGCGAATGAATAATAAAAATCATTTACTGTCAGAATATCGGTGTCATGACAGACTATACTTCAAGTAACGAAGTACAAACAGCTTTACTTCTTGACTGCTATATAGAAAGTTTGGTAACCAAACATCCTGCCGCGTGTCGATGCCCAATTTTAAGCAAGGATATCAAGGTTACCACGAGGCATAGCGAAACGACCGACGTTGTAAGTCTAAACACCAGTAGAAGCCGGATACTCCACGATACAGATGTGGGTAAGTGGTAACAGTTCCTAGTAGATATTGAAGCTGAGATAAACGCTTCACATACACCAAGGAAGACTTCTAGTCACATGAACATATTCTAAATCTTCAGGCCAACAATAAATCCCCTTTCGTCACTAATGAAAAAGAGAGCATTCAACGATTGCTGGACTCTGCATAAACGAATAAAATGATATCTATACCTTATATCCACGATTTCACCGACAGCATATTAAGCTTTAACATTACCTCGCAAAGTAATTTGGTGCAAACATATTACCATATACCTCTTCTCGATGATGTTTAGGTGCCGATACTATCTAATTTTTTTGGACGGACTGAATTTTTACGTTAGTAGAGACTGTTTTGAGAGTCAACTGAGCGGAGCATTTGTGTCATATAGGGGGTTAATATCGTTAAGAAACTTCGACAGTGTTAAACTAAACTGTTGTGATAAAGTGCTTTTATTCTATTTTATTTTTAAAAAATAGTCAAGTTTGTCACTCGATTTATAAACCGTCTGGAAGATTGGTAAATCTCAGTAGTATTCCAAGGCTTTAGTAGCTCCTCAGTTAAAACAAATTAATGTAGCTTAATTGACACCTGTAAAACGCCAAAACATTATATAAGCCGCTGTCATAACAGACGTTATTTAGATTAAGAAACATAGTTCAAACGCTTTAATAAGTTGCAGACTAATTTCTTTTAGTTTGCCAGTTCTCACATGCTTTGTTGATAATCTTTTTATTCCGTAGTACAACTTATCAGAAATATCTGACACCCCTAATCTTTGTTCAAACGACTAGAAAAACATAGAATAGTTGATAAATATAAAGAAATTTGACGTCGAAAGTCACTCACTGGAGTTCCAGGGAGACATTATTACACCGTCGGGATTCATAGCGATCCTTAAAGAAGTGGGTGTCAAGCGAAACCAACCTATGACAAACCCATGCAAGAAATCCGAACGACATTTTGTAGGTACGGTACTTAAGTGCACGTTTTCGTGTAGACCATTTTTAAGGTAACATTTAAGCACCATACTCTAATTTACCAAAAGCACTTAGACAACTTAGACGATGAACTCCCAAGCAACAAAGCTTGACTGACTCTTTTAAAAATTCCGAAATAGGATTCGCTGGTGCATTTATGGATTTCAATATCTCCCAACTTAGTATCTGCTTAATTATCCCATTTCCGTTGGAGTAAATTCAGAACCCAAAATTAAGAAAACATAAATTTTAATAACCTTAAAACCTGAAGTAAAATAATAAAAACAAAAAGCAGCGATGCGCAGAGACATTCAAAATCCTGAGCATTTCAAAATGCTAGTAAGAATTACAGTTAAATAAATTAATCCTTTCCAAATTGTATGCCATGAGAAATGGCACAGATGAGAATGTGAAGTCTCAAAACCTCCTTAACTGTAGCTTAGCTGCAGATAGTCTGTCTCCTAACAGAAGCAGCGATTTAATATTGGTTGCACGTAAAGTGGAGGAAACAAAGTGAAGACATCTAAATATTGACCAATTTTCTTGCTCTCGTCTGTGGCGAAAGTAATGGGAAGGATCATAAATGTCTGTCACAATAACAATGTTCCTAACAATTTCCTGTTATCTGTATAACTTTTCTCGAAGTAAGTTTTGGTTTTTCTAAAATGCTTAAAGTGTTGATTTATTGAATTCTACCAATAGAATAAAATTACCCTCAGCAAATATAATAGATTGTAGCGGTAAATAATCCCCAAAATAAATAGTTACATAGGTTTCGACATTGATGCTGACCATGTTTGTTTTAGCCGACACTACTAAGTTGAAGGCGCTCGGTCACGCATCACCACCAGATCTCGCCACGCCGTACCGAAACAAGCAACCCTCTCTAGTTTGCCAGCCTAGACGTTGCTAACCCATTGTCGCTCCATTCACGATCAAATATAACTTCTCTTCCATCTTTCATTGCCTTCTGATTTCTTCTCATTCGTAAGAGTGGGTTCAATCGTTAGAAGTTGCTCTGGTAATAATCCAAACGTAACTTGGTCACATACCGGGTGTAACTTCATTGGTGAGCCCGACGTGATCTGGACACGTTCAAAACTGTGAGTTCGTTCCTATTTGTCGTTTTTAACAGTATTTTTGGTGTGATTATCATTTTTTTTGGCACGTTTTAATCGCATTTATTTTTATATTTTTATATATTGCATTTATAGCATGACTGATCAGACTCCTAAGTTCATTAAGATTAAAACTCCCACACCCCCGAACTTCCAGCTCATTCCTTTCTGGACAGAAAACATAGAAGCTTGGTTCTGCTACGCAGAAGCCGAGTTTCGAGACCACGCTGTGACAGATCCACGTGTTCAATTCCTTGCCGTCGTAAGGTCACTTCCGCGTGAATTGAACAGGTACGTCACCCCTTCCTTTTTCAGCCCTGACTGCCTAGAACCTTATGACCAACTCAAAAGACCGATTCTCAAACGCGGAGACTTGTCCGATAGACAACGGCTTGATGAGTTGTTCCACACCATCGAGCTAGGTAGTGGTTCAGCAACGGAAATGTTGACGCGCATGCGAGAGGTAATTGGTCAACGCACCTTTGACGAAGGTCTTTTCCGTCAACTCTTCTTATCAAAACTGCCACAACAAGTGCAAGCAGTTCTGGTAACGTTTAATAACAACCCAGTAGATGAACTAGCCTCATCTGCTGATCGAATTATGGAGATCACCAGAACTCGCGACAATCAGGTTTATTCCATTACCGAAAAACCTCAGGCCACCGAAAACGAAGTAACGAAATTGTGTAATGCTCTTTCGCGTTTTCTTGACCTGAAGGAAAGACACCGACCGGACGATTCTCGTCGACGAAGTACGTCACGGAGAAGGTCGTCGTCTCGACCTCGACGAAACGAAAATTCACATTGGTGTTGGTACCACAACACCTATGGAAAAAATTCCAAGAAGTGTAGAGACCCCTGTTGTTTCCCTAGACATAAACCGATTGTTGACGCATCGGGAAACTACCCCGCCGGCACGCGTTAGCGGCAACCGTAGCCGGTGGAAGCAGCCGCCTGTTATTTATCACTGATGTGATAACGAAGGTTCGCTACCTCGTCGATACTGGCGCAGAAGTTAGCGTTCTTCCTGCAGCTCCATCTGATCGCCAACATGAAGCTGCGTTCGATTTACAGGCAGCCGATGGAAAACACATAGCTACGTATGGTAAGCGATATGTCTACTTAAACGTGGGTTTACGAAAACCCATACACTGGATTTTCACCATCGCCGATGTGAAAATACCCATCATAGGCATGGATTTACTTAGCCACCACAACTTGCTTGTGGACCCTAGTAAAAAGAGATTAGTGGATAGTAACACAAATCTATACGTTAGTGGAACCGTGGCTACAGGTTGTAGCTTATGTCCTCTTCGTTTTAAACATTTAATTAACCCTTATTTTCAGCCGATACTCGACAAGTATCCAGATCTGAATAAGACGTCATCGGAATTATCATGTGTAACCAGCAATGTTACACATCACATCACGACTACAGGTCAACCTGTATTCTCCAAAGCACGCCGACTGGCGCCTGAAAAACTAAGGATTGCGAAAAACGAATTCGATCATATGATTGACTTGGGAATAATTCGACCTTCCAGTAGTCCATGGTCATCTCCATTACATATGGTCCCGAAGAAAGATAGCAATGACTGGCGTCCCACCGGTGATTACCGACGTCTTAACGCCCAAACTACGCCTGATCGTTACCCTTTACCGCATATCCACGATTTAACGGCCACTCTGAAGGGAATGACAATATTTTCAAAACTCGACTTGGTAAAGGCGTACAACCAAATACCGATGTCTGAAAATGATATCGCGAAAACCGCTATCGTAACTCCATTTGGCCTTTACGAATTCCTCCGAATGCCTTTTGGGTTGAGGAACGCAGCACAAACATTCCAACGCTTCATTGATGACGTGTTCCGCGGGCTTGACTATGTCCATGCATACGTCGACGACTGCTTGATAGCAAGTCCAGACGAGGTAACACATATGAAACATTTGGACACAGTCTTTAGTAGACTGCAACAATATGGAGTAACCATAAACATACAGAAATGCCAAATCGGAACAACTTCGTTGGACTTCCTGGGGCATACTATAAATGCAAATGGTATACAACCCCAAAAACACAAGGTGGCGGCTATTCTGGAATACCCGGAACCAACCACCATCAAGCAGTTGCGAGCTTTCAATGGATTGGTAAGTTTCTACAGACGGTTTATACCGAACTGTGCATCTGTCATAAAACCACTAACGGATCAGCTTCGTGGAAATAAAAAAGTGGTCACAATGGATGCAGACTCAAAGAAAGCCTTTACTGTGACTAAAGAAGCAATAGCCAATGTGACTATGCTGGCACATCACAATACCGAAGCCCCTGTCAGCATCGCGGTTGACGCATCTGACTCAGCGATTGGCGCAGTTCTGCAACAATGGACTGACCAAACTTGGCAACCTTTAGCATTCTTCTCAAGACGACTAAACGATACCGAATCAAGATACAGCACTTTTGGTCGTGAATTGTTAGCCATGTACTGTGCTGTACGACATTTTCAACATTCCATCGAAGGCCGGGAATTTACAATATTCACCGACCATAAACCACTGACGTTTTCTATGAAGTCATCTTCAGATAAGTACTCTCCACGAGAGTCGCGTCATCTAGACTACATTTCCCAGTTCTCTACTGATATACGACATATATCTGGAGCTAACAATGTAGTTGCCGACGCCTTATCACGAATACATGCCTTGAATCGTATCCAAGGTATCGACCTTGTTGAACTAGCTCGACTTCAAAATGAAGACAATGATCTTCACCACGAGTTATCCACAACAACGCTTAAACTCCAAACAAAGACGATTGGAAAGGGTAAGAACACTTTAATTTGTGATTATTCTACAGGTACAGCCCGTCCAATCGTTCCCAAGAGTTATCGACGAATCATCTTCGACACATTGCACAACCTCTCTCATCCTGGAGTTCGTGCTACGTCTAAACTAATTGCTCAGAGATTCTGCTGGCCAAGGATGAATAAGGACATCAAAGAATGGGCACGCTCCTGTGTGGCATGTCAAAAGAGCAAAGTAATTCAGCACAATAAATGTCCTCTAGGCACTTTTCCAACTCCCGACGCTCGATTCAACCACGTCCACCTTGATTTGGTAGGACCCTTACCTGAATCAAATGGATTTTCTTATCTTTTGACATGCGTGGACCGTTTTACACGCTGGCCAGAAGCGATTCCCTTAAAAGACATCACTACTGAAACGATTGCTCGTGCTTTCGTCGAACGATGGATAGCGAACTTTGGTTGTCCATCTACAATTACGACAGACCGTGGACGTCAGTTTGAATCTGGATTGTTCCACTCTCTGACAAAACTTCTTGGAGCGACGCGCTTCCGAACAACAGCCTACCATCCACAATCTAACGGTTTGGTAGAAAGATTTCATCGACAGCTGAAAGCATCACTTTCAGCTACAAACATGCCGCAGTGGACAGAGGCTTTGCCACTAGTCTTACTCGGTATCCGAAGCATGGTAAAAGAAGATGTCGGGTGCAGCGTGTCTGAACTAGTTTACGGAACGACTCTTCGATTACCAGGTGAGTTTGTGGAAACCGCTTCCACCTCGACAAACTTGGATATAAATTCTTACGTGAACCGGCTTACAAATGCTATGCGTTCAGTTAAGCCAGTTCAAACTCGACGACAGTCGACAGACACTTTCATCCAACCCGCCTTAAAATATAGTACACACGTTTTTGTACGTCGTGACGCTCTACGCCGACCTCTTGATGCGACTTACGAAGGACCATACAAGGTTTTGAAACGTGAAACAAAGTACTATACGATCGATAAGAATGGACACGAAGAGAACGTCAGCATTGACCGCCTCAAAGCAGCTTACCTAGAAGGTAAACCCTTCGATGTCCAACTCGCCACAACACCGCCGAAACTCGACATGAGCAAAGTCGCCATGCCTCAAGCAACAACCAACGAGCAAGTAAAAATTCAGAAGAGCTCCATAACGCCGAGAGCTACACGTTCTGGTAGAAATGTACGATTTCCAGAACACTTAAATGAATATTACGTCTATTAATTTTCTTTTCTAATTTTCCACTGTGTGTATTGTGAATATCTATATATACAAAATAAAAAAAATTGAATAAAAATATTTTGTTTTTACTTAATGGTATGCATTTTTGGTTTACACATTTTCGTATGCTTAAAAAAAAATATATCAAAAAAAAAATTTTTTATTTATTTATTCATGTTAGCGTTGCCGACATTTTATGCGTTTTTGTAGCTGTATTTAGCCGCTAAATTGCTTTTAAATATATATACATATATATATATATATTAATGAAATGCATATATCTAAATTTTTTTTTTCTTTTGGTTTTCCAGGACGCCTGGAAACGACCAGAAGAAAACGGAAGAGAACGATAACATTTTGTACATTTTTTTTATGTAACGACACTTTAGCATAGGCACTGACGGCCAGAAGCTGCACAACATCCAAGCTATCAAAGGAACGTTTACCAATGCTTAACGCATTGGGTTTTATCCTTTGGCTGGTACGTCATAGGGTCCTCACGAACCCATTAGGGGGGGAGTGAGCTGTAGCGGTAAATAATCCCCAAAATAAATAGTTACATAGGTTTCGACATTGATGCTGACCATGTTTGTTTTAGCCGACACTACTAAGTTGAAGGCGCTCGGTCACGCATCACCACCAGATCTCGCCACGCCGTACCGAAACAAGCAACCCTCTCTAGTTTGCCAGCCTAGACGTTGCTAACCCATTGTCGCTCCATTCACGATCAAATATAACTTCTCTTCCATCTTTCATTGCCTTCTGATTTCTTCTCATTCGTAAGAGTGGGTTCAATCGTTAGAAGTTGCTCTGGTAATAATCCAAACGTAACTTGGTCACATACCGGGTGTAACTTCAAGATTATCTAGTTATAACTTGACATTATAATCTGTAGACATTAGTGGAAGTCAGTACTTCGAAAAAATCCCAAACATCATCCATTCCCACCAATTTTAAAAATATTGTTACCTTTTCACGCGTTCAATGAAGTGCACAGAGAAAAGTATTGGGACTTAAACATAAACTTCACACAATTTAACAAAAGCAAAAATTTCACGTCTTGTTCAATCGTTTAACTGCATCTTTATGGACAAATATCACCAAAGAAATGAGAACAGACCTAAAATAATCGAGAATGTTGCTCGATAAAATCAACTGGTTTTTACGAACCCATTATATTGCTATTGGATATTAAATATTCTTAAAGGTCGCGCAGATTCAAAGTATGCCCTTCAATGGACGATGTGTTTATTTATTTGCCAATGTTTGCCGCAGATTATGTGGTTCACCTACATTGATGTGTAAACAGTTATGTGCTGGTGTACTTTCAGATCAAGCCATATGTCTACCTCAAGTGCAGTCAGTTCCACATACAAAAAGTGCGTAAATTATACAGAACTATTTAATTTTTGAGTATTCGGTATCCGTTTCTTTGAGACAAATAGCTGAATTGCCTCTGTTAGTCCTGGCGGTGGAAACCCTTTGGCTGATTAAACGTTTACTTGGATATATAGATATTTGGACTTACCAATATTTGTTGAGATTGACAGTTTCATCCTGACTACATTTTGGATGGATCGGTAATCAGCTAGTAGATAATTAATTCCTGGCTTATAATTTGTTTCGAAGTATACTTGCAAATGTTTTGTCCTGTGATGTAGGAAAATATGGGATACTGTTCAGGCTTATTATTAAGTATTAGGACTGTTATTAGGTCCCACCTTGTTATTTGTATGGCAGGTGGAATAAATTTAGTTTAGCCAGTCTGTCATCATTCATAAGCCTTAGCATTTCGGGATTAGAATTAGTTGCTTGATGCGTTTATCACACTCTAGACTGAAACCTGTGCATCCAATGTAAAATTAATGATTAATTTGCCTACTGTTCGTCCTAATTAGCTCTTGACGCAGTTACGTTAAGATGTATCTAATTTAATTTTATACTGAAATATCTGCTTAATGGGCCCCATCGGCATCTTCGAGTTACTAAAATGGTCATGTCTCTCCAAAAGCTCATAGGTATTGAAGCATTCTGAAGTCAAGGTGAAGCACTCTTAAGCATTTCCCTATGTTCAGACGTACACTTGCTTTTATTTAGTAAACTAACCTGTAACCTTATCTTCATTACTAAAAAACGTTCACACCAGATCAGGTTGTTTGGCAACCAGCGAATTCATGATACATTTATAAAGATGCCTAATTTTTCGTGTCCTAACACCAATCGCAATAAATTGACAGTGCACCTATTGAAGTTTAAGGGATTATTAACGCGTCTCAGTAGGCTATACATCTTTTGGTATAGAAACACTATATTTAAATATAATGACTATTAGCATTTTGAGTTTTTTATACACTAAGTAGGACTCCCTGATTAACAATATTAAAAATAGCCACCCTTGAGGAAAGACCAGGCCAAATTTTTGTCGATTAATGTGACTTAAATATCTATTGAGCCGTCTATCCTTACCGTTCGGGTTGGCTTACGTAGAAGTATATCAAAATAGGTCTTCTGCTCACTAAGCTATGATGAAGTTTGTATCCCGTAGAACAACCAAGATACTATGTTGATCTTAAAATAAGACTCCAAAATATTTTCTGAGTTCATCAAACTGATGAGAGGGGTTAGTTTATTATTTATTATGTCCTACATCTTAATTGTCGCTGTAAGGTCGATATTGTAAAATGCATGTCATTTTTGTTGCTCGTTAAAAAGTTTAGATGATACCATTTTACTTAAATCTGCAACTCATTATCTATCCCAAACAACGATAAACCTAACCAATAATGAATTTTATCACACATTTCACCAATATCAGTATCTCTAAGTTATCTTCTTTTGAATTATTAGTACTGAATGTTCGAGATAAATAATTCCCAATTAAGTAAATTATCATTTACTACTCAGCTTCCTACGGGCATTTAATTGCATAACCTAATCGGAATATTTGAGAGATAAGACTAATCACCTCATATATATCATTATCAAGGTTAAATTTGGTAATTTCAAATAAATTAAGCATTGGATGGGTTGTTTATAAAATGAGTGCTGTTAGAGGTATGAGGGCGGTTATCACTTCCCGGTTGCCCACACCGTGGAAGGGTCATTCTTGAGGAACCTGAAAGAGAAAGAGGATTAGAGGAGGTCGTGATGACCTGAGAGTGTGACCGCAGTGTCCAGGGGACAGCTGTTTGAGGTCGGTCGAGTACATTAATTGTTGCTCCGGTTGTCAGAAGGGGAGGCATCGGCCTCATGGCTTCCGAGGGAACTCGGCTTTCACCATGAAGCGTCATATTGATCCTTCCAATTCCCAGGGCAGAGTTAGGATTATTATATGGGTTTTTACTCGTGAACTGTTTTTTAGCATGATAGTTGTTTTACGGGATGGGGGTGCTAGCCCCATGCCCAACCCTCCTCCTTTATCCGGGCTTGGGACCGGCAGCAACCCTGTGCGGGCTACAGGCGATCATAGATGTCTTCGAAGCATTGCTCGTGTTTTCTGGGACCACCGAGTAAGCAATACGTGGGTCACGAATAGAGTACTAGGTAGATACGGTAAGCCTATTGATGAAGTAGTAAATCTTCATCAGCTAAGGTGGTTAGGACATGTGTTACGTATGCCTGACCACCGCCTACCTCGACGAGCAATGCTGTCTGGTGTAGGAGTAGGCTGGAAGAAAGCTAGGGGCGGCCAAACCAAAACATGGCAGCAGTCCATGAAGTCATTGACAGTCAGGCTGAGCCATGTTAATAGGTGCAGACTACCTGGTTGGGGTCCGCGTGACGCTCGTAATAAATGGTTAGAGACTTTGGGTGATATGGCTCAAAATCGTTGGCAATGGCGCAGGTGCATCCATTCCTTGTCTTCCTCCAAATCCTAAATTTCTGAACTTATCATAATTTTCTCTTTACTGGATCATATTTTCTTAAATCTTCTCGGTCTCTATTCCCTTCCATGAATACTAACTCTGTTACTACTTTCCCCACTCTGGGATTTGATTCGACAATTTAATCTCTATCTGCTAATTGAGGCATGGCAACTTGAACTGACGTACGCATGTACCAAGTTCTACGTTGCAACTGTCTGTCTTATAAAATGAGTGATATATGTTTGTAAAGTTCCAATTCGTAGATATTAAAATTTCTGATGTTTCGCGGCTTAGTGCAAGTTGCATCCTCAGAAAAAAAATGTTTACCTATCGTGTGTTATTGTCATTGGAAAAGACTTTAGTTTTCCCCGAGCTTTAATGTTTGGTCATGAACTTTCTACTAATATTGTATATTATTGTATTAGTAGATGATGGTTGTGGTGATAGTCCAACTTAACGTTCACTATTAAATATCGAAGGTATGAAAATACTGAATGGTCGGAAATTTCTGATTGTATTCATATCATATAGAGGTATCACTGTTCGTTGGAGTATAAAATAACAAATTATCTGTGTATTATCGTATTCTGGATATCTAATGCTCGTCTAATCAAGTAGCATTACAAATTGTGATCTTAATCTTTGGTTGTATATCTACCATTTGGGTTTAATAGTTCTGTTTGTATTCTTTACATTATACTGGCCAGTCATTTACAATATAGAACCGGGCACGTACACACCGGTTCAAGTTAAGAAGCTTAGTACCTCAATATATATACAGGAGGGAATGGAACAAAACTGTGTATGAAGGAATCATGGAACTTAAGATCTAAAAGAAGATAAAGGATGAATGCACTGTGACTGATTCCGAGCCATGTCATTTAGTATCTCCAGCCATTCATCGTGGTTGCCAAGTGCACCTCATCCAGGTAGTCTACATCTACCAACATTGTTTAGACCAACAGTCAAGGACTATGTGGACTGATACCCTTACCTTCCTTCCATCTTACTCCTACACTAGCCAATATCTAGAGACGAGGTAGGTAGGGGCTGCGCATATGTAACGTTCCAACCACTTCAGTTGTTAAAGGTTCACAATCTCATCGACTAAATTACCATGCTTCCCTAGTACTCGATGCCAAACATCAATATTGCTTATTCAGCTATTCTATATTATGCCATCGGTGCCATATTAGTGTCCATCGCATTTTGCTTTTGTTGTCCACCATTATTCACGGCGTTGGACTCACTTTGTGTTAGTTTACATCTGAGTTGTTATCTTTCTTCATTATTATCCAAGCCTGTCAGAATGAGTTGTTGACCAGCTATGGGTTCGGTAGAAGCTTCAGAAATCTGCAGGTCTTTCGTTTCTCTTTTGACTTAAGTTGGAGTCATATATCAATGCTGCATACATAGTTGTTTTAAAATTGCTCCAAGCTTTAGGATAAACTTTTTGTTTCTAATAGACTAGGTGCTTTGCAAATTTTCTGTATACATTCTTGTCCTTTTCATTGTTGAACTGACTTCTAAGAGGCCTACGTGCTGCAACAATTCTGCGTCCTATTAGGTACATGAAAATGTCTACTTTTACTAGTGTATCGTCGGTGTCCGAATATGTACCCGAAAATGAGCGCCACTTCTCTATGAAGTCTCTCCAACGATATCTAATGCCGATATAGTTTATTTGTGTCTATAAAGTTTATGTTGAAGGCCACCATGTCACACCGTTTCTTTCCTTATGCTTAAAGTTTGTACCTGATAGAAATTAACTGTAATGTAGACATAATTATAGGAGAGCCTTGATTACCCATTCGTTGGGCTGGAACTCTTAAAAACTCACCAAATCGGTTTTCAGCTTGATTCTGCTTACAGGCTCGGGCTTTGATATCACTTGCTATAACTGCTTTGTTTGAGCATCTGGCTTTGTAAAGGTAGTTAGTGAGCTTTTAGTGGAATTCATGTTTTACTCCATTCAGGCTGCAGTCACCTGGAGGGTGGAAGAGGCATGAGCACAAACGACAAAGGAGTGTCGACGTGTTTCTCTGTCTTTACAAGTTTGTACTGTATCATCTATATGAATTGGACATAGACGACTGTTGACAGAAATCTAATCAATAACCTCCTGTTCTATTCATAAATTTAATGCTGTCCCTACACTGGCAGAGGGTCTCAAGAACTCGCTATCAGGTCTCCAGATAAACGAAGAGTTACAATCGATTAATAAATTTTGTTGAGTGCTAATATTTCAATGAAATTTTCTATCTCACTTGGATGATTTGGATTCTCACTTCTTTATGCTGACAGAATAAGTAATGAGTAATGAGTAATATGATGTTTTGGTCTAACATTGCAATATATTTTATGATGAAATGTCTTAGTCTATTTACAATGTATCAGTTAGCAGAATACATCTGTACTATCTAGATGCAACATTTACTTGTGCAATTATTAAGTATTCTAAAAATTATTATTTGGCGTCCACTAAAAGCACATAAACTAAACGCCTGGTACGTCCGCTTTAGTTGATACCACTCTTTGTGTATTGACTGCATTTATGTTGATTAACTGTGCTGTCTACTTTCATTTCATCTTTCTTACTGCTTAACCTTAAGGGGAATATCTCGAAAAGTTATTGCTTCAGCAACCGTATTCGCCTCCCGATGCTCGCGTCTTAAAGGTTGCCATAATTGGCTGTCCAAATAGTGGAAAGTCAAGCTTAGTTAACATGTTGACCAAGTGGAAGGTATGTGCGGTGTCCGGAAAAGCTCATACAACTCGATCGAAACAAACAGCAGCATTTTTTCAAGATAATGTTCAGCTGGTAAGCATGTGTATGTGTAGTTTTTTCTGAAGATTTGTACTTTCAGTCGTGGACTAACGTGCATTTTTATTGTACCACTTCTCAATACCATATCAGTACACAAATGGGAGTTATTTATTTTTACCTCATAATATCTTTAAGTGATGCAAATTCACTGTGTGAATTTCTTACATTCACCTAATGTATAGTTATGCGACATTGCACTCCATTTATATATATATATATATATATATATATATATATATATATATATATATATATATATATATATATAGGCTGAACGAGTTCAGTTGTGGCTGGAAAACTAGGATTTTTTCGTCCTTAGTTAAGTAAATTATCTGTAAACCGAGAGTATCTTAGATAGCTACAATACCAATGGAGAATTATGTTAGCTGACCAGTGTATCCATAAAAATTTTGTTTACATTTGTCGAATATACTGATAAATGAAGAATGTTTTTGTTAGATTTACTTATATACAGTACAAATACGTTCATAACTAGTTATTGTAGGTGTTATTATATTAATTAATTTTAACGAATCTAGTGAGAATAATGTTTCTATTGATTATTTAGGCTTTCGTCGATTTACCTGGACTTGTAAGCAGATCGAAGGCTTCTAGGTAAGGTGTTGTTCTTTTAGAGGATTTGACTTACCTATTACTTTTAGATTTAAGCTTGAGAAGACGTTTATTCGTGATCCACATTCCGCTATTTTTGATTCTGATTTAAGTACGTTAGCGGTGAAATTCGTATTGGCTTTTTTCATATTAACTTGAGTATACTTCTGGATATAGTTATTTTGAGAAATATATATAAATGGAGATAATGTTATAATTAAACTGCAGTTTTCATACTATTCGTATAAAGAAAATAATTCTGTAAACAGACATTAAAGGAGTGTACGTAATACACATTATACTAGATCAAAAAATACCTGATATCTGTCTGTTGAATTGTTTCACATTTTGAGAATGACGGCCTGTTTTTGTGCATTGTTTCTGTTTTTACGTATTTGCTCTAGTTTTTATTTTAAAATCCAGTCTTAAAAATCTAGATTTTAACTTACAGAGACGTTTGTCTTCGTATCATTTACTTCCATATCATTCAGTTGACTATCTTCAAATATTCTAGTTTGCATTCCTTAGTTGCTCTGGCTCGATAATTTTAAAGTGTACATATAACTATTTAACCAAGATAAGTGAAATTTACCTGCTATATACCACTAATTCTTTTGTATAATGACTCAGTGCATTTAGTAAAATTCTCAGATGTTTGAACTATCAGCCATCTAAGCTTTGAACTTTCTCTGGATAGCTACCAATAGGCAAACTCTGGTCAACAAGCCTATATATCGACTGAAAAACTAGCTCGAAATAAGGGATGAGGCCAGTATATTTTATAACTTTGTGATTGTTAGAGATTTGTTAATAATAGTTGACCTGTTTTGTTTTCTTTAATTCTATCCTCAGTTCTTGTGGTTATTGATGTTAGTCATAAGGAATCGTGCAAAGTATTACATGAAGAAATTGTGAAAGCGCTTCACTTCTTTAGCGATAAGGAGTCGATATTAGTGTTGAATAAGGTATGTAAAATATTATTTTAACGACTAAAAGCGTATACGAAAACAATAGCAAATTTATCGTGTCATTTCTTTTCACTTATTTAAATTACTTTTTGTAGATTGACAGATTGGTTAAAAATCCAACTAGATTACTGGAAATTACACGAAAACTTACTGGTGGCATTGTACATGGCCAACGTTCACATGTTGATAGATATGCAGACCGGTTTAAACGTCAAGCAAAATTATCTGACACAGCTCATCATCTTATTCCTCCGAATGAATTGATTGCAGCTAGGTTACCTGATGTGTGTCATGAAACTGCGAATAAATTTCTCGTATATATGAATAGTCTGCTAGCTAAGGTTGAATCCACGCATGTTGATATAGATAAAACAAATCCTAAATACTTATTAGGTAATGGGTTACAGGAAAAACCACTGTCAGATGGTAAGTGTTATCATATGCTATTCCTTCTAGTCATTTAGTTTTATTGAGTTTCTGGTTTCTCTAAATAGATGTTCCCCTTTCATTACGATACACACAAAGTTAACTCTTTATTGCGAAGAAAATTGGAATCAACTTTTTCATAATTTGTGTACATGGTGATTTGATCAGATTGAAAAAACCCATTTTCCTTTAAAAAGTACTGAAAACTAGTTGTCAACTGAAACGTAATAATGACGATTATTTTTTATAATTCCCAAAATAAAAACTAGAGAAGTCAACTGAGTTTTCGATATGCAATGAACTGGTTGTTTACCTCTTTCTTACTGATAGGGTTCTCGGAATTAAGATATTATAGTGATACCTGAGAGACAAGAAACAATGACCAACGACAAAATGACATTGAACGCGGCTAATCTTTTCTCTACACCCCAACCTCCAACTAGAATAAAACGTCTAGTGTGATCAAGCAGCCCGGAAGATGAACAACACAGCATACAACTCATGCGTAAGTATATCAACAAAATTACAGAGTATTATCGAGAAAATTATCAAGTGAGTAAACATCACAAAATTGACATGAGCAATTATTGCAAAAATTGCGTTGAATTTATACAATGATTACAGCTAAAGTTGTCACACTGGATTAAATTAATTGTGATGAAAGTTGACCGAAAAGTGATTGTTTTAGGCATCTAGCATCCCCAACACGTATGCTATTTATATACCGTCGACTTCTGATAAAATGTGTAAATGTTTTATTGAGTATGTTGTCTCATTGGTTCATACGTAATAGTTTACATTCAAAATTATTAAAGCTATTATCCGTACATTCTAAACGATTGGGAATTGTATATAATCGCGCCTCTGTTCCTTAAACATTTCGCCTCGTAACTCGTACTGTCAGTTCCATTTTACTGCATACTCCATTTCGTTTGTGTATGCTCATAAATTATATATATATATATATATATATATATATATATATATATATATATATATATATAACCTTATAAACTTAAAATCTAACTTTTGTCACCTAAAACTCCTTCTTTAACCTCAAGATTGTTTAAGCCATCACTTAATCACATTCTCAGTGATTCTGAAATATCATGGTGTTAAAGTACTGCTACAATTTGATTATTGGTGCAGTGAAAATGAGGTAACCTCTATGCACATATGAAAAATATTATTGTCAAGTGATTACATTTGGCTTGACATAGAAAGGCATATTGGTCTAGCTCTCAATTATGCTTTCC
The DNA here is from genome assembly GCA_034768735.1 of Schistosoma mekongi. Classification (NCBI taxonomy): domain Eukaryota; kingdom Metazoa; phylum Platyhelminthes; class Trematoda; order Strigeidida; family Schistosomatidae; genus Schistosoma; species Schistosoma mekongi. The sequence continues at coordinate 42,295,981 of CM068305.1, read as the reverse complement.
TAACTGAACAATTCTTAGAATATAATATGTAAGTTAAAAATAAGGTTACTATAGATTTAATTATGTCTCTAGATAGACGCTTTAGATGACTTCTTAAAAAAAATCGGTGTTGTTTAAAGCAATTGGTTAATTTAAACTAACAGGGTTATCATATTTAAGTGGTTATGCTCTTATTTATCAGTTGTCCTTAATTTGAATTGCAGATGGTTAATATTATGTCTGAAGAGATGTGGAAAAATGCACGTGCCAGTTTTTGTTAAATACAGAATATTGTAGTTTCTTGTCATATTACATCCCTTGATAAACCTTAGTTTCCTTTCCGATTTGCGTATCCACACTTTAGTTCTAGTAAGAGCCATTAGCATCTTGAATAAATTCATGCAAATTCAAATGTTCGAATTTTTCAGGATAATATTGACGTATTTTGTGTGTACGATTTATGTTCAGCGATTCCTTTTGATTTTCCAGGAATACATGATGTCGAGTACGATTTCTGTCAGCCAGAAATAATAACTTTTATGCTGACAAGTTGGGTTATAAGAAAACATCTTGTCTACAAAGCGCTAAGATTTATTTAATAATTATATTTAGGCACGTTATTTTTTTAAAGCCATATGTTATAGTGTAATATACTTTACTACAATTTGATTTTTATTTTCTTTACTGTTAGCTTTTATGAAGGATAGGTTGTTGACAGAAGTAGAGACAGAGAACATTAATGCATTTTTTAACGATTATATCCCATCGAGAACTAGTGAATTAATTACTTCAGATAATCAAGAACTTCATATATCCGTGAGTGAAACAAACTATCCATTATTCAACAAATCTGATGAATCAAATCGAATGGATGATATCGATTCCATGTTAGAAACGTTAAAACAGCAATTACTACTTCAAATAGCTTCTCCTGAAGAGGTTTCAGATCGTCGAAAACGCTGGCTAGAGGTAACAAAAGCAACTAAGGGTGTCACAAAGTGGTTAAATTTCAGTGAGGTTTTTATGGTTTCCTCATTTATGGGCGATGGGATAGATAATTTGAGGGTAAGCCATTAAACATATATATATATATATATATATATATATATATATATATATATATATATATATAACATTGAATAATTTGGCATTTGGTCATCGGTTACTTATTGTTTGATTCTGTCCAAGGAGGAATTATTCTTGAAAACGTAGTACTTTCTTCGTAGCAAGTTTTAAAGCTCCACAATGATAATAACTAATGTATATGTGTTTTCTCGCATTTAGAAGCTTCTAATTTCCGAAAATCAAAAAAGGATCTTGTTTTTTTTAATAGGATTTTCTTATATCCAAAGCTATACCGAATCGCTCTTGGATCCTACCCCCTACAATGGTAACTGATCAAGAACCAACAGAAATCATTCGAATGTGTGTATGGTCTCAGTGTCTAAATAAGTTACAAAAAGAAATTCCTTATTCTTTGCATATTATCGTGGACGATTGTGATAAAATTAAATTGGACGACGGAGATGATCGGATCTACGTTCACGTACGTATTCAATGTCAAAGTGAACGTCAACTAGTGAGTTCCTGTCAACAATGTATAATTAATTATATTCTAAATTGTCATTCGTTGTTATAAATTGTATAGCTTGACGTGTTCATTTCAGTACAATCTTTGCTTTTCTTATCACGTAATTCGAAGCAGCAAGTGATTGGTCTAGATGTAGGTAAGAAGGTTACATAATGGGGTTTCGAGGTTATCGTTGATATATACTTCTTAGTCCTGTGTATTTTATTGGCAATCTGGTGAAGGTTATTGGGATTACAAAATATCTTCTCGCTAACAGTAACCAATTCGAAGTGTTATGAAACAAAATCCAGTGGAGTAAACCCTGAGGTATTATTCAACGCGATAGTGAAATATGAAGATATGCTTTTTTCTAGAATAATATGTAAGTTAAAAATAAGGTTACTATAGATTTAATTATGTCTCTAGATAGACGCTTTAGATGACTTCTTAAAAAAAATCGGTGTTGTTTAAAGCAATTGGTTAATTTAAACTAACAGGGTTATCATATTTAAGTGGTTATGCTCTTATTTATCAGTTGTCCTTAATTTGAATTGCAGATGGTTAATATTATGTCTGAAGAGATGTGGAAAAATGCACGTGCCAGTTTTTGTTAAATACAGAATATTGTAGTTTCTTGTCATATTACATCCCTTGATAAACCTTAGTTTCCTTTCCGATTTGCGTATCCACACTTTAGTTCTAGTAAGAGCCATTAGCATCTTGAATAAATTCATGCAAATTCAAATGTTCGAATTTTTCAGGATAATATTGACGTATTTTGTGTGTACGATTTATGTTCAGCGATTCCTTTTGATTTTCCAGGAATACATGATGTCGAGTACGATTTCTGTCAGCCAGAAATAATAACTTTTATGCTGACAAGTTGGGTTATAAGAAAACATCTTGTCTACAAAGCGCTAAGATTTATTTAATAATTATATTTAGGCACGTTATTTTTTTAAAGCCATATGTTATAGTGTAATATACTTTACTACAATTTGATTTTTATTTTCTTTACTGTTAGCTTTTATGAAGGATAGGTTGTTGACAGAAGTAGAGACAGAGAACATTAATGCATTTTTTAACGATTATATCCCATCGAGAACTAGTGAATTAATTACTTCAGATAATCAAGAACTTCATATATCCGTGAGTGAAACAAACTATCCATTATTCAACAAATCTGATGAATCAAATCGAATGGATGATATCGATTCCATGTTAGAAACGTTAAAACAGCAATTACTACTTCAAATAGCTTCTCCTGAAGAGGTTTCAGATCGTCGAAAACGCTGGCTAGAGGTAACAAAAGCAACTAAGGGTGTCACAAAGTGGTTAAATTTCAGTGAGGTTTTTATGGTTTCCTCATTTATGGGCGATGGGATAGATAATTTGAGGGTAAGCCATTAAACATATATATATATATATATATATATATATATATATATATATATATATATATAACATTGAATAATTTGGCATTTGGTCATCGGTTACTTATTGTTTGATTCTGTCCAAGGAGGAATTATTCTTGAAAACGTAGTACTTTCTTCGTAGCAAGTTTTTAAAGCTCCACAATGATAATAACTAATGTATATGTGTTTTCTCGCATTTAGAAGCTTCTAATTTCCGAAAATCAAAAAAGGATCTTGTTTTTTTTTAATAGGATTTTCTTATATCCAAAGCTATACCGAATCGCTCTTGGATCCTACCCCCTACAATGGTAACTGATCAAGAACCAACAGAAATCATTCGAATGTGTGTATGGTCTCAGTGTCTAAATAAGTTACAAAAAGAAATTCCTTATTCTTTGCATATTATCGTGGACGATTGTGATAAAATTAAATTGGACGACGGAGATGATCGGATCTACGTTCACGTACGTATTCAATGTCAAAGTGAACGTCAACTAGTGAGTTCCTGTCAACAATGTATAATTAATTATATTCTAAATTGTCATTCGTTGTTATAAATTGTATAGCTTGACGTGTTCATTTCAGTACAATCTTTGCTTTTCTTATCACGTAATTCGAAGCAGCAAGTGATTGGTCTAGATGTAGGTAAGAAGGTTACATAATGGGGTTTCGAGGTTATCGTTGATATATACTTCTTAGTCCTGTGTATTTTATTGGCAATCTGGTGAAGGTTATTGGGATTACAAAATATCTTCTCGCTAACAGTAACCAATTCGAAGTGTTATGAAACAAAATCCAGTGGAGTAAACCCTGAGGTATTATTCAACGCGATAGTGAAATATGAAGATATGCTTTTTTTCTAGAATATTTTACTGTGTTTACCATTCAGAAATTTATTGACCTCTCCTGTTAAGAATTGACTATATGACGTAGAAAAATGGCTATCATTATTCATTTTATTTAGTAAGCTATGTAGGGAAGATATCTGAAGAATACTGAAAAATTAGTAACATATTCTGACAATTATTATTAATTTTCTTAGATGTAGGCTGATACTACAAGTCGTCAATTTTCGTTTATAACCGTTTTCATGTCCATTCCAAACTGTTTGGAAATCCCAATTATTTATTCGTTGTATGGTTCAATTTACTGATCAGTTAGAATGCCAGTTTATCGTCGGAATCATGTTGCTGTATGGCTACATCCACTGAATTAGATATATTACACTCAAACTTGTGACACTCAATGATTGGGAATTTAATATCTGTCTGATTGAGACAAAGACAATACATGGGTTGCATTTTTGATATCTACAGAAGTGAAGCTTTGGGAACTTCAAATTATACTTCTTTGTTGTGCTACACTTGGTTACTGATGTATCAGTAGACTACATTCTCCATCAACATAAACAATTATTTTCTTTCACCTACATTCAGCATATACACATCCAGTAGTTTTAGTAGTATGAGTTGATAATTAACGACATTTAATCAGCGATGCCCTTATTCACTGCTGAGTTTGGACCTTATAAAAATGTGTTTTAACCCTACACCCTACTTATTTATACCATGCATTATACTAACCTGTACTTGCTGTAATAACTTTAGAATATTCTCCATTCGTAATGCACTCGTAGTGTAGATAAGTGCTACCAAACTTCTACTTCACACTACCTAGAAATATGATTCGAATTCTAACATGCCTATAAAATTGGTTGGATTAATTTTTTCATTATGAATAATTGCTAAGTGATATTATTTGTCTGAGGTTTAATATAATGCTACCTAAAATTGATGGCTGCTATGGAGTTACTTGTATTCTTTATCTTCCCCCAAGTTCCATACATATTTACTACTGTTAGTATTGTTAGCCTCATTTATTTGTTTTTTTACTTTGTTGATATGATGTGATAGCCTGAACCTGTACATATTTCCACCATGTCCATGTCTGTGTAGAAAGTAATAAAAATTGTTTGTAGAGTAATAAAGATAGTGCATGCTTTATTCTCGTTGGAAAAATTTCGGTGCTGAAACTGCACATTCTATTACTCACTAAAGCCTTTCTGCTTTTAGTAGTAAGGTTTTGATACGTCTAATTCATTTGATCTGTGGTTAGTTAATAAGAGCGTTGGATGGCCAATGTCGTATCATAAATGTGTGAATAAATGCTGTAACTTATATATTTCTCTATCCTTTTTATGTATGACTCATTTCACTGTGCCCGTTTATGAGATTGCTGTTTAATTGGTATAAATACAGTTTTTCACATTCTTTATCTAGTTCTCAATCAACAGCCGGAATATTATGTCCGACTTGAATTGTATCAACTTAATTAAGTATATGTATTGGTCTACCTGGTTTTCATGTATACTAGGAAAGTCTCTCCTGAAGTAAAGATATCCATCGACCTATATTTTACAATAAGGTTTTTAGAGAAGATTTAGAAATCTATGCTCAACATTTCCATAGTAGGTATGTTACTGGCTTCAAATAAATACGTTTTAAACCATGCAGTACCTAAACGTTATGTGTGGATACTGTAAGATATCAACTTTGATAATGTATATTCATGTCATTAATCCAACAAGTACCTTCAGGAATATAGAGGCACTTCTTTGTCATAGTGTCTTTTATCGTTCCACTTTCCTATTATTAGAAAAAAGGCCCATTCATTTAAACCTTAGTAGACAGTCACTTGTAGGTTACTTAGGTTTGTTTTTCCTTAAGTTTGTATGAACGGTTAAAACACACGTATTTTATCTCCAATACTTAATTATTTCGATTTGGACGTGAGTGCAAGCTAACTGATAGCTATGAAAACTTCTTACAAAATTCAAATGTAATTATGTTGTCATAACCTGTTATTACATTCGTCATACCCTCAAAATGAGTCGGTGAAGTCAATTTGATGATATTTCCCGGCTCCATAGCTTAATAAACTGAGTAGTGTTAATCTCACATAAAACATAGTCTTTATTAAAATTAATTTCGTGTACGTAAGTAGACATTGTATGTCCAATTGGCAGCTAATATTAATCCAACTATGAATACATATAAGCCATTTTTTACTGGTTACCTCAAGAACAAAAACTTAAGATCAGATTTTTCTTTTCTGACTACTGATGTAGTTGGGTTGGAGCAGAAACCATATATTCTAAAAGTCTCTATACTCAATGTATCAAATAGCGAACTAACTGGTCAGATTTTGTTTCATTGGTGATATCTGTACGAATTTAACCTCATAGTGGATTCTGATTTAATTTGAAAAAATATAGGGATATCAGCTCTTAAAATTTATCTTAAACGCTCGGCGCTACTCTTTCTGTCTTATTCACAACATAAATTAATTTTTAAAATGAAAGTTCAACTATAGACTCGTCGTACTGAATTGTTTAGTGTGTTTTACATCAATCAAATGTAACTAATGCCCCAGGATTAATGGTTACTTATAAACCATAAATTCATTATGTGAACCACTTCACAAATATGGAACATCACATAGGCTCCCCGAGTCAGTCGTTATATCCATTAGCATAAACTGTTTTTTCTTCAAGGGAAATACTCCACTGGCTCTCACTTTTTGAGAAAAGAACCGGATATATTTCACAATTTTCTGCTATAGCCTCTTATATAATTAACGTCAATTGTAGTTGAAACATAGCATAGCAGGAACAAGTGATCGACCTCAAAGTTTATCACTGTAAGCGGAAATTACTCGATAAGCTGTAAGAGTCAAAGCAATAAAGTCGACTGAGTATAATATCGTTTAAGTATACCTAGCTGCATAATATGACATGAGATAATAACTATACTTGCACCAAGTCACATATCACTGAGATAAATGTACATTTGTAAATTATAGTAATCCAAACAGTTTATTAATATAAGCACTTCTATGTTTTCCATTTCTTGTCAATTTCTCTGACGTGTTTATACTTCTCCCTATCTATCATTTATCTTTTTATGAAGTTGTATTCATGCGGACATGTATTACGTATGCCCACTCAACACCTATTTCGACACATTGTGTTGACTGATGTTGGAGAGGAATGAAAGAAAACTCAGGAGCTGTCAAACCAGAATTTGTCATCAATCCATTAATTCGCTAACTGCTAGTAGATGCAGATTACGTAATTGTGGTCTGCACGACTTTTGTAACCGGTGCTTGCAGACTCTGAGTGGCAGGGCTCAGGATTGGTTACAGTCGTGTGGTTTCATTCACTCCTTGTATCCCCTTAAATCTCAGGCTGGAAATTATCTTCTACCTCCCTTTCCACGAATTAGTTCTTTTCATGATTAGATTCTCCATGTCCTATCTTTTTTTATTATACCTACCACTTAGATACTTCGCGCTTCTATTCTTGCCAAGTAAAGTTTCCTTGTATCTATATGTTGGTCCAGCGTTACGTTTCCCATCATGGTCGTCGTCTATTTATGCTGAGCTGACTCGTTGTTCCAGAAACTGTGTTTAGTCTTCCTGGTATTTATTGTATGTTTAGGGCCAATTATTTATACTTACTGTTTTTCTATGAGTTATGATGTACGCAGTATCGTACGAAAACTTATCTGTTTTATTATAATCATCATCCCTGTGAAACTAATGGCAACCTGCTCTATAAGAAATAAACGCAATCACTTGACGGCTTACCTGGTTAATATTCAGTCCTTCGTAATTTGTGTACTTTTGTGGTATACGTATTACTCGCTTTTTATTTCATATGACTCCTGGCGTAATTAGTTCGCTTGATATTTATTTCCTGCACCAAAAATGTCTAACATCTTTAGGACTAAATACATTAAATAATTTGTACATAACCATTAAACTGAACTTTCCATATTTATGGTAATCTTGTTTGTTTTTTAAGTACAAGTTGTGTTTATATTAAGTCGAATTTCTCAAATTGATCAAAATATTCAGTGTTTGCTGAATATATAAAACTAATAACTTTATCTTTCAGTTAAGTGTTTTAGGTGCGAAAGGAAATACAATTAAAGAGATTTCAAGTGGTGTTAAACTGGAGCTCATGACAATTTTTAGATGTAATACGGTCGTGAAATTGTCTGCAGAGTTATCGAAAATTAACTCCCAGGTTAAAAAAAGTCTTCGGCGCTCTCAAGACTTTTCTGAAATTTTTCCAATGGAAAGCTCACTGGAATAGTTAGTTTCCGAGTTTGATTTGTAAATATTATGTTTCTTCTACCTTTTTTCAACTTCGTTACTTTGTGCCTTAGCAACGGTGGGCACTAATAAATTTGACAGGATGATTTAAATTGTCATTGGATTGTTGCAGATGTAATGTTTGGTTTTAGGTCATTCGGAGCATCGGTCACACTTTACAAGTTATTCTAGTTCGAATTCCCACTTAACAGCATGTTTATGATCTTCAGCAGCTAGATATATGGCGGTTTTTTCGCACTTGCAGTGTACCAGGTTGATTGTTATTGACTAGCTCTCACAAATCTCTGCAATAATGATTTGCGTGTGCTACCCGTAGATTTCAGACCTAGTCAAGTTATCTCTCATCACTAGATTTTAGCTAATGGGCGAGTTTTCTTACCCCTTACTTCTACTACTTTACATAACGCCGACCACTCCATGACAATGATATACCACCGAAGTTTGGTTCAACTAAGCGAAAAATGGAATATGTAAACCATTGTTCCACGAATTTTAGTAAACATCTTGATTTTATGGGTAATGCAGCCTGAAATTAAGAAACTTCAGTTTCAGGTTGTTGCACTTCTTTAACACTTCTCGATTACTCGTAGGTAACAGTCAGGAATTGTTCCAAGAATGATCCAGCTTGTCTAATGACAATCTCCCCACCCATCATCATTCTCATTACAATTTCATCTTTTTTAGATTTTCGTGATTAGTAGAGACTTTATAGGCTTAAGCACCTTAATTGTAACAAAATTGGTCTATAATAACGTTTACGACTGCTAATTAATAACGGGACTTCAAATCATATCTCTACCTCAAAGTAGAGAAGATATAGACCATCCAAAATATCCACTATCACGCTAATGAGGACGTCATTAAATTATGTTTTTTTTCTAAGGATAAGAAGTTGCAGTCCATATTTGGTATGAGAATTCAAAATAACACGTTTCAGTACAGAAAACAAGTTGTAATTCCGATAGAAACGGGCCCATTGATTTGACAGTGGTTGGAGAGTTTTAGTGAAGTTATTAATCATGCAGGAGATTTTGGCACGCATTCGTAGCTAAAAAAATTAAAGTTGGCGTAAGTTCCAACAACAGCTGATTCATAGCGACTTCAAAAAAATCATATTAATTCATTACAACTTTACGGAAGCACCTGGGATGAATTGTAGACAGCTCTTTCTGTTATCAGTCTATTGATTTAAGCCGCCCATAACTATATTATATCCTTTAGTACAAATTCGCTTGATATTTAACCGAAAGAATCATCTATAGAATCGATTTATTGTACTTGTGTGGCTGTTAATTCACAAAAATTTCGTATGTTTATGTGACCATACGAAGTAGTTATCCTTCTTAACCAAGGGTTTGACATGGCAATCTTTGTATGTCCTCGATGTCGCTTATATTCCTTGTACTGATGTGACAAAACGATGATATCCTCTGTATATTACATTTTACCCTGCAGAGTAATAGTGGAGTTCTGAAGTATTGATGTGTTAAGATCGAACAGTAATATCTAAATTACTTAGACGTTCATTATGCAAACAGACAAATAATAATCCAAACTACACAAAATTTAATCATAGTTGTACTCGGTAAGTTTGGAATTACTAAAGCTGTTAGAATGAGTCTACATCTATAGGTGTCCGTTAATACTAAGAGAATCACTATCGTTTGTCGTCCGCCTCGAGGTGTGGTTTGTCGAACAATCCTTTTGGGGATACGGCTTAATAATTCCTGCCACAAACTTGACTACTAAGCTATGTCCTGTAGCGATATTAATGGTGTGGGACAGCTGCTTCATCTACACAAAGTTATGCGTAATTATACTTATACAATCCACTGTCTGGTGACCTTATTAGTCTGGCCTACCCTAACCTTGGTACCTAAACTTCTTCATCAACACAAAGCTAGCTGCAAGCTAAGTTTTGTTATAGATGATATTAAGGTTGTAAACAATGACACGCTGCGTCGCGGTAAGTTCCATGTTGCAGATTAACCAGCGAGCCAACATTGCTTCACTCCTTAACCATTGTCTTCAAGCAAAGTGATGTTTGTTAAGCTTTCAAGATAAACGATGATACGTGCGACCGGGTTAGGTATCCTACCGATTCTACATCTCTCTCGACATGTTTGCTAGATGAACTATTAGTACTTATATGAGGGTATCATGCCTTTTTTTAGTCACATGAAACTCATGTCATAGATATCCCAGTAGATGAAGGCACATGCGTCTGTCAACCGACTTGCCCCCTATAGCTGGTAGTCTAAGTCCAACGTAATGCTCGTTCAGTTTCATTAAAAATACGCGTGTCCGAAACAGTGATCATGTTTTGGTACAGTAAGATTGTCTTCTAACTTCCAGTGCACAATTCATGACAGCAGCATATTGCACCACTGCTTGTCCAGGGTTCAGTAGTCAGTATAAATAAGCTAAGGGATGAATCGTGTCTAAAGACTTAAGTATAGCCTCTCATCTGTCAGTATAGCATAACAAAGTAAGCTGCATTGTTTGTAACGTTGGGTCGTGTTTAATCTAGTGGTCCTGCTGGGATACACTTTCCCACGTCTAGTATCATGTAAAGTACAGGCTAAATAGCCATTCCAGACAACCATTTGTTATACGACCTACAGTTCATTCAACTGATGTTTCTCGGATCAAACACGCGTAGGTTCTTATCGATTTGGTACGGTCAGCGATACGATACAGCTGATAGATCCAAAGTAGCCGTATTATTTGTCTGGTCCCCTCGACAGTCGACACGGTTAGTGCGAAACGATATCTATGATGCTTGTACTTCAATTGGATACCACGACTTGTTCCTTTCCAACCCACAAGACGGCTTGTAGGTAGAGTGTATTATGTAGCAAAACTGAGACCTGACAACATTTATATGAATGCATTAATTTTTATATCAACTAATTTACAGTAAATGTTCATCGAAGTGAAATTATTAACAATTATTATTATTATCCATCTGTCATCAATTATACACCAATTCACAATTATGGTGACAATTTGACCTTTAATTATATTGGGTTTATTAGTTTGCTAACAAACCTATTCATACAAAATCTAAGCTACAATTTCGCATTGAATTCTTTAGAATTTCATTTATAATCTCTTTCCATAATATCATACATAGATTTTATCTACACGTTCTACATCACATTGGTGTTTTACTCTTAATATTACTTCTCCAATTTGATTTACTGAATTATTATACTCATCTGATTAAACCCAAAACGGTTTCTTCACAACGCTAATTGTAAGTGAGTAGTAAGTGATTAAAATGAAATAAAATATTACAATGTATGATTTACATTTGAAATCAAATTAATGTGATGGAAGTTTACAAATCAAGCTTACAAATACATCAATATAACTTCTTTCGCTTGATTTAACCAACAGTTGTATTTTTGGGAATTTTGAATCCCCAACATTCATGTCAATTATCGAAATAATAAAGTGGCGTTAGCGACTTCTAGTAATGGAATAAACATGGAAGGTAGGAGTATTGAATACAGCATTGTCGGAAATCAGAATGGAAGATTAGAGTGTTGCGATTCATAGTGGGAGATCATTACCTCATACTTATCATTTGGTAATTTGTACAAAATAACTTTGTGTACACTGTATGTCGACGCATCTCAACTAATCAGCGCTTTGAGTTCGTAATGTTTTTCAGTTGTAGAAATGATGCCGTCGCCTTACCAATTCACGCCTTTACATCTGCATCAGATCCTCCTTTTTATCGATGACGTTGCCTGAGCGCGTAGGGGTTTTCACATCTTCCAGAGTTTTTCCATCAAGTGTAATTGGGTTGGTGCCCGTTGTTGTGTATCTCAAGATCTTGTTTTTTCCTTTGTGCATGTTGACGTCTGTTGAGGTTACTGCAACACGTTGCAACCGTCGCTGAATGTAGGGTAGAAGACCTATGTCATCTGCAAGGTCCATGTTATCTATTGTTTTCCGAGCTTTGACTGAAATGCTATAGTTTCCATTGATAAAGTCAACCACTAGATAGAAGAAGGGTGAGAGTAAGCAGCCTTGCTTGACATCAGTTTTTACTTCGAATAACTCCGTGAGCCGACCTCCATGCGCGATTTTATAGTGTAGTTCGTCATAAGAATTCTGCATGATGTTGACTATCTTATCGGGTGTGTCATAATGTCGAAGAGGTTTCGATAATGTTCTCCTACGTGCACTGTCGAGTGCTTTCTCGTCGAGCAAATTGATGCAGTGGTGGATTCCATTAAATTAATTGTCTAAAAATGGACCGTCGAGTCGGGATTTGGTCTATACACGATAAATCTTTACAGAATCTGGCCTGTTCACTTCGTAGTTGGGAGTCGACTTGATCTTTCTCGGTTTAATAGCACTATATTGAAGACTTCCTGGTACTAATAGTGGAATAATGATTCTGTAGTTCTCACATCTGCTAGGGGCATCTGCCGCATTGGATTTCGACATCTTTCCCGGAATGCGACAGTGGAGGATTATTTTTGGTTAGTTACCTTGGGTGCTTGAAACCCACTTGGTACTAATTAATCAGGTCTGTTTTAAAATCTTATACCATAAAATGGGTGAATGGTGTTTATTTTTTATATACGAGCGGCAAGAATTCTAAACAGCAACTAATAAGTCTTTAGAAGAATCGCAAATTAGATACAGTGTAGTGTAGACATTTTTTGAACGACTTTAATGTTTTTTAATTCATGTCGAGATCTAAGCATGTTAAATATAGATCCCAGATACTTGACAAACTTCAAGTATAGTTGGCATTTCTCAGGACGTAAGAAGAATTCGTACCGTTTGGTTGACTCCAACACAGCCGAAATTCAATCACAAAGTTCTTGTAGATGCCTTGAGACTGTGAATATGTTATCTAAATATGTAATCGCTGCAACGACGTCGGCTAGAGCCGTGCCCATTAATTGTCTTAATGTTACCGATGCCGTTCTAAATCCGAATGGTCGTCTAGTGTTCTAGTCGAGAAATATGCCCAGATGATTGATGTGCCGAATTGTGTCTTATAGACTATTGTGAGTGCCCAGGATGAGAATGTTATGTGCTTCAGTGCGTCCGATTTCCCTAGGAGCTGTAGTTATGCACTAATCGCGGGATCAAGTGGGAGTGATCACTGTACGAATTTCGAGTAGCCCAATAGTAAGCTTTAATTGAGGTACAGTGTCTTAATCCTGTAGAAACTTCGCTGAAAATTTTTAAAATCTTGTGAAATTTCGCTGTACTCACATATATATGGCCCAACCGCGTACTGTACTTAGTGGGATATCGTCGACTTTTAGGGTGTTAAACGAAGACAAGCTAGATGACATAACACATTACAATCATAGTTGTATCACTGTTTACCACCGAGCATACAACGTTACCAAAAAGCTTTTGGCTGTCACCTGCTGTGCTGTAAGACTCAGTGCAGTTCCTTGAATTTAAAAAAAGAATGTTATATCGGAAGCGATATTCGGCTGTAGACCCGCTATAAGCTCACCTATGTGATCAGCAACACACTTTATGGATTGTCCAGGGTGGATATGATTTATATTGGTTACATAAAGTGATCTGATTGATTTTATATTTGATCGAAACCTTCTCATAAAACACACCTGAAGGTGTTATACTTGAAGTGCATGATTTCATACCACAACCTGTGACATTGGTTACGGCAATAGTTTCCGAATTGATAAGATTTAACGATATGCCGTCCATCCTTAATCTCAGCATTTGAATGAGGGGTATAGATATTTTTACCCCTTTGTTGCTTCCCGATAATATGTTGATATGGAGGTCTTTATTGTTTGAACAAGTATCAAGTTCGTAATGGACTGCATGAACTTTTAAATTATTATATCCACCAGATTGAACCGGCGTAATTTCAAGCACTTGGTTTGTTGATAAGTGTCGTTCTGACTGAATTTATTCTTATGACCTGCATAGTCCAATTTACATTGCTCGATAATTAAACTAATGCAACTCTCTAACTCATAAATTGCTCCACTTACATCAGGCTGTCGGACGAGTATTTTTGTTCGACTCATCCTAATCATAGTTAATAAACAATGATGGTATTTAGGTCGTGCTGTGGAATTTATAACGGACGCAGTTATAAAACTAACGACGAAAGCCTCTTCACTAAGTGTTTTATACGGCAGCTTGATTATAGAGCTATCATCAAAGTCTTCCATAACTCGTCGTCTTCGAAAAACGTGTTGCTCATTGATTCTAGGGTAACCGGTTGGGTCCTTAAATCTAGAGAGCTTACATTCTTCATTATACCGAAATGATACTAAAAGATGTCTGACTCATTCAAGGCTGAATTTGAACAGTAGTATCGAGTATTATTCAATGATGCATCACTACCAAATCTTAACAGACATACGTACATGTTACACTGAATGTAGCAACCCGTAGGTTGTGAAATAAAACTAGACTAGTATTTGCCCAGCTTTGCCTAAATGAGTCTTTTAGGAAAACGGCAGATTAATAAACGGGATACAATGAAGAGCCGATTCGAACATAGACTGATATTCATACCAAGAGATCAATGTATCAAAAACGACCTTTGAATCATGATTCTGCTATACTGTTGTGAACGTAGTCTATTGAGAGTAGAGATAGGGACAGGTTGTGTGAAATTTGACTCGACCAACACTCCATCGGGTTAAAATAATATATTAATACCAGTGTTCCAATAATCACACACGATTCGGTCATCCAAAATAATTAAAACTGGGTAATCTACTGAACCCATAAACCAGTGGATATAACCTAATCGTCGTATTACACGTATATATATATACATATATATATCAGTAGTTTGTCGAGAAGCAACAAAGTTAAAGAGAATAGGAGTGTCAGTAAATCACAAGGTGCACCTTGTGACGTTTCTTCTGGACCTGTCAGGCGAAGTTGTTAATAATGTCTATGATTTTTACTGCGAAGTACCGGACCTAATCGAACCTAGTATTACCAGAAATCAATAGTGCCAGTAAGATACTAACACTGATAAATACTGTTGGCTTAGATGCAGTTTTATTGTTTATGGATAGTTGCACTAGCTTCAGCTTTCGTTCAAGCAATGTCTTTTATTTTACCCAGGTTTGTATTATCCAAAATGTCATCGCTACTGCTTTGTTCCTAAATAGACCTATGTTGCGATCTTGAATGCTTGAAACACCTCTAGCATGGAACAGTGTCTAAACGATTGAGACAAAGATTAGCAAACAATAACATCACGTTACACCAACCAACCACCCACCAGGTCCAATGTAGAGAATGCAAGCAAGTGACATTCGAAAAAAATTCATTTCTATTTCTTGCCCTAACTCACTATATATAGCCTCAATAATAAGCTATTAAATGCCTAAAGACTAGAAGTCAAGGTGGTGAAACCCCCTACCCTGTGCTTCAGTTCGAACCAAAGGTCGTAGTTCTCACTGCGACTCGTGCTATCTTATATTTAGCAAATGATGAGTTGGATGTTCATAGACCGATACTGTCCAACAAAGAAAGGAAGTAGAGAGGCTAGAGTAAAGAGGCAACAGATAAACAGACTCAGAACCACAACTAACATCAACATTGAGCTGGTAGAATTACCGTAATTTATCTGTTAAAACTTAAGTAAAATGACGTTAAATAAATGTTAGTGGAAACCCATCTAATTTTCGTGAGATACCATAGTTAAGATGTGAGGTTATTCCGGGCACACAACGCTATGGTCTACGAAATGCTTGTCGCGATGATTAGAACAAAATATTCCTGGATCGTATAACTGACAAGTTTTTTTCAAAGAACCAGCATTAAGACTAGTTCACTATAATTATCTTAAGAGTCAATCACATTCAGTGAACAAGGAGGATATAAAAAGGAAATAGAAAGGAAATAATCAAGACTGACCTCCCTGTTGTCCAACGACCGGATTCTGGAGGCTCACTTGTTCTTGTATATCAGTGTAACATGTGCGTACATATATGTCATTTCACAAACTACATTAATATGAACCACTGGATCTTTGATGATGTGGCGCTCAATCTGTACATGAATCTGCATGCATCTGTTTGCCGCGTTTTCGGTATCAAGGCTAGGAGCGTTTGCTTTATTTATTCGTTGACAATTAGTCCTCCATATTACTCCCTCTAAATTGAGTTGATCTGTTGTCTTTTGTAGATTTTGTACTCGAATCTATGTGGTGATACTGATTCGACTGCTCAGTTGATTTAATATAATGCCAATTTACAAAGGTTTGAGCAATGCAACTAACCTTCTTTGTATTAATGGGTTTTTGTAAACAGTTAATATAAAATGGCAGAAAAATAAGTACGCGGACGTAGAATGTAACACTGATGAAAGCCCTGAGGTTTTCAAAGCGTCACTTTTTTCACTTACCGGTATTCCTCCTGATCGTCAGAAAATCATGATGCCTGGCGGGATACTAGGAAATGACAATTACAATGGCATAAAGCTAAAGAATGTAGGCAATTTATATCTTTATGTTATTTATGAAGGGCATGAATATAATGTTAGTTGGGTCTGTGGATGAAGTAGCAATCACTGAAACGCCTTTATTAGAAGATTCAAGAGTTGTATGTCCTACAGAAGATACAGTAAAGCTTCCACCTGGCCTCGTGAATCTTGGTAATACTTGTTACATAAACGCCGCTGTGCAGTTGCTTTTCTCAATTCCAGAACTTCGTTTGGCTTTACAAATGTAAGTTCAAAACATATATATATATATATATATATATATATATAACTTTGGATCTTGGGAATTCAGTAATTTGGGTGTTGACACTCTAGTTCTTATATGTCTCAGTACAATGAGTGTACCCATATACAGATAATCTAGTTCTGTATGTGCATAAATTTCCCGAACTTATGTTGATTTTGATAAGGGCTCTATTTCTATTTAAGTATCGGTGGTTACGTAGTCATGCATGTTAAAACCATTGCTAATCAGCAGCTGTGTTTACTGATAAGTGTTACACAATAAAATTCTTTCAAATGTGACTACGCCAATTACCTCTTGTGTGCGTATCAAGTACGATGATTTATAAATATATTAGGGCACTTAAAGTATGCTTATTGCATTTTTATAATGAGGCAAGTTTCCAAGTCTTATAGAATAAAGACTACTGTTCCCTACAGTGTTAATGTGGTATGGTAACTTGAGCCAATTTACATGTGACAGGCACTACGTTATTTATACAGACAGACAGTTACAACGTAGAACTTGGTACATGCGTACGTCAGTTCAAGTTGCAATGCCTCAATTAGCAGATAGAGATTAAATTATTGGATCAAATTCCAGAGTGGAGAGGTAGTAACAGAGTTAGTATTAATTGAAAGGAATAGAGATCGGTGATAAGATTTAAGAAAATATGATTCAGTAAAGAGAAAATTATGATAAGTTCAGGAACTTAGAATTTGGAGGAAGACAAGGAGTGGATGCACCTGCACCATTGCCAACGATTTTAAGCCATATCACACAAGGTCTCTAGCCATTTATTACGAGCGTCACGCGGACCCCAACCAAGTAGTCTGCACCTATTAACACGGCTCAGCCCAACTGTCAATGACTTCATGGACTGGTGCCATGTTTTGGTTTGGCCGCCCCTAGCTTTCTTCGAGCCTACTGCTACACCAGACAGCATTGCTCGTCGAGGTAGGCGGTGGTCAGGCATACGTAACACATGTCCTAACCACCTTAGCTGATGGAGATCTACTACTTCATCAGTAGACTTACCGTATTTGCCTAGTACTCTATTCGTGACCCACGTATTGCTTACTCGGTGGTCCCAGCAAACACGAGCAATGTTTCGAAGACATCTATGATCGAATACCAGGAGCCTACGAATATCCTCTATCCTTAATGGCCATGTTTCACATCCATAAAGTAAGACGGACCGAACTACTGCGCAGTAAACGCGTCCTTTGGTCAGTAGTCGGAGGTCTTGCCTACGCCACAGATGACAAAAATTCCCAAAATCTAATCGGGCCTTATGTATACGCGCAGAGACTTCAGCAGACACCAGACCGTCAGGACTGATGAGGCTGCCAAGATAAGTGAAGCGGTCAACACATTCAACTGCCTCACTCCCTATCACTAACTTCGGTGCCGAATCAAGCCAATCCTGAAGTAACATTTTGCATTTGGGTGGAGAGAATCGCATCTCAAACATCCTTACATTCATGTTTAGGGTAGTCAAGAGATTCTGCATTTTATCAGCATCTTCGCCTAAGAGAACTACATCATCTGCATATTCTAAGTCAGCAAGTTTATCTCCTGGAAGGAGGTCAAACCCGCCGAAGTCAGTCGATGAAAATGTCAACTCTAAAAGTATATCAATGATAAAATTAAATAAAAATGGGGAAAGCGGACAACCTTGACGAACACCACTTAAGGTAATCAGTTCTGATGACAATCCGCCATAAGCTCTGACTCGACATGTGGTATTCGAGTAGAGAGCTTGTATAAGGTCAATGTACTTCTCTGGCATGCCTTTTAATGACAGACATTGCCACATAACCTTACGATCGATAGAGTCAAATGCCGCCTTAAGGTCAAGGGATACAACTATTGTTGGGCGTCTAAAAGTGTGTCTATGTTCCAGAACCTGCCGAAGTGTGAATATTTGGTCTATACAGCTACGTCCAGGTCTGAAACCACCTTGGTTCTCTCTAGTTTGCTCTTCACGAGCTTTAGTTATGCGTCGAAGTATTATTGAAGCCAATATTTTGGACACTATATTCGTTAAGCTGATTCCTCGGTAATTGTCACAGGAGGACTTCTGTCCTTTCTTATAGATTGGAACGATTAGTGTTTGAGACCAGTCAGATGAGATTACTCCCAATTCCCAGATTCTAGACAGGATCCCAGTTAATCTCGCTGCTAAAACTGGACCACCATCCTTAAATATCTCAGGGGTTAACCCATCGGGTCCTGCTGCTCTCCCTCGCTTTAGCTTCCCTACAGCCTTCTCAACCTCACTAAGACTTGGGGGACCAATATTAATTTGCCATTCAGATTGCTTGGGAACGGTGGACAACTGGGATGACGCCGAGGGCCAATTAAACTGTTCCCTAAAGTGTTCTGCCCATCGGTCCAACCTTCTGGATTGACAGTGAATAGTGCTCCCATCTTTTTCTGCGATAGTTTCACTTACAGTTGGATTTCTGATACCCGTTTCCTTGATAAGTCTGAGCAGTTGCCCATTGTTACCGATTACCGCTGTCTTTTCCATCTCTTTAGATTTCGCCACCCACCACTGCTCACGATCATTTCGTAAGCTTTTAACCAGTTTGCGTTTAAGTTGCCTTCGTTCCTCATCGTATTTAGGACTAGACGGGATGTGTTGCCGAGCATCTATCAGTTCAGTAGACGCAGCTGAGATCTACTGAGTTTTCCTAACGTTTTGGTTTAGTTTACTAGTAGATATTACTGCTGTTTCGACAGCTTTTTGGATATCATTCCAAGCTGACTCGGGGTGGGTATCGTTTATACAGTTGACTAATTGGTTTTTTAGTTGTTCCTGAAATATATTCTTGACTTTTTCATCATTAAGTTGGAATTTTTATGGGGATTTTTGCCGTGGGTCTTTTACGTCTAGTGAGACGCAGACTAATACGCGCTCGTACTAAAGCGTGGTCTGAGTCTAGACATGTGCTCCAAAATGAGCGGCAGTCTTCTACCGAGCCTCTCCAACGGTGGCTGATAGCAATTTGGTATATTTGAGTCCAACATTGAGTTGACTGTGGGGGCCGCCATGACAACTGATGTCTTTCCTTATGTTTAAAGTTAGTGCTTGCGAGAAATAGACGGTTATCTGAGCACAGTTGTAATAAACAGTCTCCATTATCTGTTCGTTGGGCCTCGACACCATAAGATCCACCTAGGTGCCTTTTAGTTTCGTCTAATCTACCTACTTGGGCATTAAAGTCACCAGCCATAATCACTACATCAGTACGCTTAGCTTTTCGAAGGAGGTCAGAAAGCTTTCTGTAAAATTCACCTTTTACTTCATCTGAGCTACAATCAGTAGGAGCATAGGCAGAGACAACAAAGAGGCAACGGCGTGTGTCCCTATCTTTTCGAGTTCTTACTCTCCCGTTTAGACGGACAGCGCATAAGTGACTGTCTATGGGAATCCAGTCAAGGAGAGCCTGTTTAGCTTTTGAACTTAGTGCTATACCTACACCAGCAAGGCCACGAGTGGTAGCAGTGGGGTCTCCGGAAACACGAAGGGTGAACCGGACCGGTTCTTTAACTTCACAAGGTGAGGTCAAGCGAATGATTGTACTTGGATCCTGTATACGCGTTTTAAAGACGCAGCAGACATCGATGGAACGAGAATCTAGGGTCATAGCTAGAGAGGCTTGTTGTCCTATTTGGCCTAAGGTTCGAACGTTTAAAGCTCCGATATGTAGTTTAGTGCGAGGTTTCAGGATACCAGGGATAACGTTTCGTGAACTCAAACCATTAGCATTAGAGGCGTGAGGTGATAAAGTTAGGCTAGACGGGTTAATCGTTGGAATAAGGGAGTTATTGAGAGTTTAGGGTGGGATTTGACCTCGAGCAAAATGATCTCTTGTGCTATTAGAGGTATGAGGGCGGTCTGCACTTCCTGGCTGCCCACACCATGGAAGGATATTACTGTTTGAGGTACCTGAAAAGGAAACTGGATTAGTATTGGTCACAGTGACCTGAAAGCGCGATCGCAGAGCCCAAGGGGCAATTACTTAGTTCCGATCACGCACGACCTTGTTATGGGATGTTTTCGAAGTGTTAGCTTCGTTCTTTAAAAGGCCTTACTGCCGGAGACGGAAATCCGTGGAGTAAGGTGAGGTGTGACATTTTTAGGGTCGACCTTTTCTAACCCCTTCCTTCCTTTGTGAGAAGGCAGCATCGCTGCAGATGCTGGTTATCCTAGGGGAACACCTTACTGCTGTCACACCCTGCTGCAGCCAGCAGTACGACTTCGCCCTCAGATCTTAGGTTGCTGCCTTTAGTCTTATCGCTCTCCAACAGACCTAATTGGCATGGTAAGACCTAGAGGAACAAGCGTTCCAGCCAATATAGCTCGGTTGGGTCATCACGATAGGCAAGCCTGACCGCCACGTCAAGGTAGCAGCTACGGTCGGGACGTTATTTGTAACGTAAGTAAGTATAGTATCTGGCTGTTGTTAATATGATAATAGTTGGATAATAGCCGAAGTAAATCACATTTACTTACGAGGTTTCCAATGCTGGTTAAATCAATGAGTAAGGTCCGCTAGGTTAAACTTATGGTCTTTGTGGGATCCTTGCCACTTTTATGAAATATCAGCATTTATGAGCTGTTCACTACTGAGTCTACGTGAGATTACTATTAATTAAATATATTAGAGAAGACACTATCTTCGTGTTTGTATAAACGTCGTTTGCATTCTGTTTATTAATGCAACTATTTTTTTTCCACAGATGCCGTTTTCCGGAAACTTCTCTGGATTCCCCTAGTCTTGATGGGCTTTGTGAAAGTTTAAAGTTTTTATTTGCTTCACTAAGCAAAACAGATGAACCAATTACTCCTGTGCTCTTCTTAACTTGCTTGCATAGTGTTTGTCCACAGTTCGCTACACGTGCATCTGCCTCTGATGCAAGTAAATCCGCTCATGGTGCCCTTTCTATGATTACTCGTGGTTTTGAACAACAAGATGCTAGTGAGTGTTGGATAGAACTAATCCGAGCCTTGCAGAGATGCAATATAAATTCTGAAGCTTATAAGTCAACAACGGTAACGTTCGTCCCATGGTTATGTTTTGATATTTTTATACACTTCTTTACTTGCTTTTAAGAATGACTAAATTAACTTAATAATAACGTGTTATAAACGGTTCTAACCACACATTCTCAAGCATATAGTAAGCTGTTTAGAATTCAGCGTAGTTTAGAAATATGTAGGTTCATTGCAAATGTACTTGGAAAACAGATGAATTTAACGTTTTGATAGACTCAAACAAGTTGTGTTTGCTACCTAGTTATCGGTGTTTTTGTAGATATATCCTATAATAACCGGGGGTTTGTAAAATGTCAAAATTTGTTTTGTTTGCAATTTAGGGTTTGCCCCAATGTTTTCTTACGACTTCCCAATGGAACCCCGTAGATAGGTTTCTCACTGGTCGGCTTTCTTGCAAGCTTAGTTGTACCGAATCCGATGAACAGGAAACACATAGTGTGGAAACATTTACTGAACTTTCCTGCTTTATGCATCAAGGTAAGATCCTTAATAATATCATCCTAACTTATCATTATAAGTTTTCGACCTTGCAGTATCCTTCAGGCTAGTGTATACGTTTTCTGCAGGGACATACAATTCCGATTCTCAGAAGTTTATTTAGCACATAAATTCTCATTCGTATTTTTCCCACATAATATAATGTAGGGAAATATACTAACATTGTTTAGCAGTGCATTGACAACAACTATGTCAGTTGTTCATTCTGGCTTTTCTGGTATCCAATTTGTTAAAATCCAGATTGAAATTTACCATTGTTAACTTCATGATTACAGTTTATCTGTTTGTAACTGTATGATTGTATTTTCTGGATATAATGGTAGGTCCATTCGTAACATTTTGTTGGGTATACGATATTAATTTGGCTTAACAAACGTGATGAGTAGTTCTTTTTACTAATGTTTATAGTCTAGGTCCCATATATTTTTAGTGAAATCGTTTGTAAATTTGTTACCCATATATATTTCTAGAACACTAATATAGTGTGCTCGAATGAATCACCAACTGTTGCTAACTATGCGTTTAAGAATCACTGACTGATAATATCAGAACTATTATTATTTGTCGTATGCGAAAATTTCACTGATTCTCTCGAATTTTAATTAACATAAATTGTTTTCATTTATATGGTTTTACGTTTTGATTACCGCAGATGTAAAATATTTGCTGACTGGTATTCGAAATGGATTAGCCGGGAATTTAACTAAGCATTCTTCTTCGTTGAATCGCGATGCTGTATATAAACGGACGTCTCTCATCAGCCGGCTTCCAGCCTACTTATGTATCCATCTTGTTCGTTTCTTTTACAAAGAGGATAAACAGATTAATGCCAAAGTAAGTCAATAAGGGTTTGGTATCTGTAATTTTCCAGTTGACGCATAAATAGCAAAGTATTTTTTTATGAATTAGAAAGGTCTTGCTGCTAGGTTACTTATAGTGAATGTCCTGACACCCATCCTCTCTGGATGTTTCCATATCATCAACTTCAATTCTGTATAGTATGGCTTAGTGGGTCTGTATTTTCGACGATGAGGTCACACGACGTAGGTGTTGATTTAGAAATCATTTTGCGTACAAAATCTTTACCCGGAAAACCAACTTATAGTCTAACGTATCTAAACCTTATGATGCAAAGTAAAAGGTCTGAGGAACATCGTTGGTACATTTTTTCTTTAGAAGATGTATCTTGTAGTTCCAAATGATCAATTTTTTTATCCTGAAGGTTTTAAAGGTTCAAGGGTTTCGTCATACTAATGCGTGTATTATTTCGTAGATCTTGAAAGATGTCAAATTCCCACTTACTTTGGATATGCACGAATTTTGTACGCCTGAATTACAACAGAAATTACTACCTATGCGTGAAAAACAGCGCCTCAAAGAAGAAAAAGAGGTGACTAATGGAGTGAAAATTAAACCAGGTTTGTATTTCTTCTATATATTTACATGATGTGATTTTTGATAGTAGTGTAAACAGAATACATTGTTTTGTTGTAATTTGTAGCCATAGCTTACACAAGAAGCAGATATCTCTGGCAATTTCAAGTTCTGAAAAATATCGGCAATTGCATTTATGTGATTTTTCAGGATTGACTGTGATATTTCAGACAATAACATCACTTGACTATTCGTGACTTGTTATATCATTTTCCTAGTGGGTGAATGGTTAAATGGGAAACAAAGCAAAACTTCAAAACAAGACTAGCACAATGACATGCTGTCCAAATTTCGCATATTTTGAAAACAATATTGCGAGTGTAATGAACAAGAGAACGACTATATAGCAGCATCAAAAATCTAGGTTATTTAATCAGATATTCAGTTCCTGTGCTGGCAAGTAATGTGTACTGTTAAAACCTCTGGGACAATATCAGTTGAGCATTTCCAAGCCACTGATGTTTGTGTCTCAAAATGCTGAAATCGGTTAAATTACCACACGTTGCCGAACTTTGGCATTACTAACACTTACCACGGGATGCGATCGGTCATCCTGAGTCCCCAAACATCCACTCAAAAAATTCTGGTTGTATTGCCAACTTTTAACAACTAGACCAATACCACGATGGTTTAAAGGAGCGTACATTACTTTGGCTTTCTCTATACCGTCACGTTTATAATAGCATTTACAAGGCTATCTAGTTATACGGGCTTCTTAGATATTCCTAATGATCCACAGCGAAAATTGAGTGTGAAGTCAAGCTCCTACTAGTCTTATAGAAATAGTACAGCTATGATCGCTTCAGGAAATGTTTGAGAATAGTAACGTTCAATCTTTCATCAAATAATTCATTGACGCATTTCTTCTAGATTCTATACAACCTGACCCATTTCAAAATCCTGATATGTATGAACCTTACTATTTCTCTGATGATCCCGGATCAAATAATTCTGGATATTATGAACTTCAAGGTGTTTTAAGCCATCAAGGTAGAACAAGCACCAGTGGACATTATGTTGCGTGGGTGAAAAGACAGGGTATGTTTTTCATTGTATGATGCTTTCTTCGTCACCGAAATATAGATTTAAATTCAAGTGGCCCAAGCAAACTGTATAATACCGTACAACGTACGAGGAAGCACCATCGCATGACATTACTCAATAACATGAGCTAGATTTCAGAGTCTTTGTATTCAAAGTTTTATTATTCACGCAAGCGGTCACTCAGTCGTGAGTAGTTTAGAGCCTGGCACATACATACATCGGCTCAAGGTGCTACACCATATTAACATGACGAGATCAAATTAACAAGATGAGTACCAAAATATACTTGCCTCGACAAGAAATGAGAAATTTTGCATAATAGAATAGTGGAAATTGAAATCTAGATGGGTGTGAAAAGTGATTACACTCGCTCTGCTGTGGCTGATTCTGTACCATATCACTGTGTGTTCGTTCACCTCAGTAACTAAAGGTTCAGTAACTTTCTGTTACTTCCTGCCTAATTACGGCAGGAAGGGTGCATATTTAATCAGTACGTCCGAGTCTAGAACAATCCTGCTTCAGATAGTCGTCGGATGCTTATAAAGGCTAAGATTCAGTCATTTATCTTTCTGTGTCTATTAATAGTGTTTCAGTCTTTATTACTTGGTATGATCAGTGATTCAGACCATTCAAATGGCTTTACGTCCAGCATCAGTCAACCTACCTGCTTAAACTAGACTACCTTCCTTAAAGAATTTTGGAGTCAACATACCAGGTCCTGCTAATTTTTCTCTTTGCAAAACGCTCGTATTTTTTTTTAACCTCATTACGCGTTGCGTGAGTGGGGGGGGGAGGGACTTGGAACAACTTTCCGTACAGTTTGTTTGAAGATAGTCGGTAGGTGAAGGATAGGTATAGGTCATTTGAACTAGTCCTCAGTGTTCCATTAATCGTTTCATCATTTTCCGAGATGGTCTCACAGCGAACTTTCCAGTGCTGGTTTCCTTTATAGGTCGAAATAATCGTCTAGCATTACTTATCACGTGATTCATTTCACTCAGTTCATTTCCCGCACCAAAGTTACACACTAAAACCCAAGCACAGCAGTTATTTTTGTCAGTAACAAGATTGTTTATAGCGTTAGTTGTTACAAAGGTGGCTAGTTATCGGGTACCACTGGATTAAGCGGATCAAATATCCAGAAATTAAACTGTTATTACTTAATCACTAGATGATAGTCCGCTTATTTGATCGTAGTCATAGTGTTAATTTTTTATTACAAACTAAGTAATGAATTCATAGAAAACAAATTCTTGAAAACTTTATTTATTTTAAGAAGTATGTATGCTTACTCTGACAGAACATTAGACATTACTTACCTACATTCCAACATTATTTTGTATTTCAAAATGTTTACTAACATCAAACAATTTGTTGTTGTCAAGCAGGTAGTCCTACAAACATCGGATTAAGCACCAAATTAGACACTACAGTCCCTTTGTTTCTAAAAACAATGCTTCATTAATAATGTATTTTATCATTATAAAGGAATATGGTTTAAATTTGACGATGATCGCGTCAGTCAAGTGACTGCAGAGGATATTTTGCGCTTATCGGGGGGTGGTGATTGGCATTGTGCATACATTCTGTTATATGGACCTCGTTTCATAGAGAAAGAATTATGTAATGATACTGCTGCGAATGCCGGGTGAAAGTTTCAGAAATTACAGTCAAAGTACATAATTGTACAATTTCGATGATTTAATAAAGTCTGTTTAAAGGAAGCATCCAGTAACTTGGATTTCTGAAAAAGTGCAGACAAATCGAGTACTTCATTGTAGTTGTTTTTGTCGCTACTTTCACTTCATAAATTTGTGATACTCTATTATCTTTTTATACAATCTCCATTTTTGTTGGTAGTAAACGTCTTCTAATTTTTCGAACACCTACTTCAAATTGAGAAACTGGGTAGTATCTCCAGTCCTCACATAAATGAAGTGTAGCTGGGTACCTGCATAAAATAAATATGAACATCTAGTGGGATATTTAGATTTGAACGACTTTGTTTATTCACCTTATTTTTCAAGATTCATGTAGCTTCAGGAATAGTGCAAAAGCAACGATTTGAGCAGAGGTACATTAATAATTCACCTTTATTAGTTGCTTAAAACCTACAATATTTTTAAAGTTTGAAATATAGAGGTTGAATTCATTAGAATTCAGTGTGAAAATATGTCATTCATGTAACGGAGATTCAAATAGATGTAAAAAAATGGAATAAAATATCCCAAATAAGTTTATAGAGTGCAGACGTTTCTAAAGTAATGATGGAAGTAATAGGAAAAGATTACATGTCTATTAAACAAAAATCCATCGTAATATTATTCAGCTCTAGATTGTTTTGTTTGCTTGTCCCTCGTTTTTAGTTCATAATCTTTTAACCGACAGCGTAACATAATTCTCATGTGCTGACTTGCACTGCATTGTGAATTACTGCTGATTGTAAGTAACCGATCAGAATGAACTGTGCTATCCTGCTTGTATTGTTGTTTTTGTTTTGTTCAAGTTAGTGAAGCAAATAATATACGTAAAGTTTCATGCACCTGTATTAGTATGACAGTTGAACCGTCTAAATCTAAGGAAGTAATATTAGCAAATCACTGTTATAATTCAAATATATTTACCATCCTAATATCATATGTACATAATTTAGTCAGAATAATAGTTAGTACTAATTATCCATCCGTTATGACATGTAGCTTAATTTCTTCACGGTAACATTCTCAAACTAAACAATTTCTAGTTGAGAAACCAGAAATTAATATCATTTAGGCAGTGTTTGTATCTGTAGGCAACTAGTATAATCACAGTGATCAGATAATTCAACTGTACAAAATCAAGTAAATCATGTAGCTATAAAGTTTGTGTAAAATGTTATTTTTGAGAAATCAGAAATATATATACAATTTTTTTGTTTAAAAATAAACTGCAGTTGGGTTTTTATATGCAAAAATAGTTCAAATTTGGCCTTATACCAATCAAAAAAGTAGTTACAAATTTGGATGTGTTTATGCAAAGTGAATATTGGCATCAACAATAGTCATTGATTAATTTTTCCGCAGGAGAAACAGTAGATAATTTCTTACGGTCTGTGATATCTGTTGGGATATGTATAAAAAGTCGATGAAACACAGAAATATTATACTACAACTGTAACATCCTTAGCCTTTAGTAGAACAAAATTTTTCAAGTTACGTTTAAAATTAGTAGTAAAATACCCTTATTGAATAGCATCGAAACTACAAATCATGCAAACTCCAACTAGATGTCATCCGCATTAGGAGGAAAACTTTGCTAGATTATTATTAATGTTAGCAGTACATAAGACATTCCATGGTATTCGATACGTTAAACTTTTTGACGATTATGAGTGTAAAGCGACGCATCGCAGAAATAATGTTGGTGTTTCTATTTACTAAAATTGTCGGTGATTAATATCTTTAATAAAGCTCGTTATTACTTTGCTATTGAATTCTTATTGTCACTGGTGGAAGAAGTGAGGCATAATAGATGAAGAATGATAGTATAAATATACGAAGTATTAGGAGAAAAATGCACTTGATTGTGAACAGGGTAGTCTTAAGTACTGTTACAAATGTACACCGTTATCACCTCCCGAGTTCACATTAAGCCGCCTAAAAAGAAAATTAACGTAGGAGCGGTCTTGAAAACAGCTCGAGAATGTGACTACAGTGGCCGGCCACACACGACCCTTTTATGAGTGGTTAGCTTCGTCCCGACTTTGACATGGTGGTCGGGCTTGCTGATCATGATGACCCGATCGAGCTATATTGACTGGATCGCATGTTGCTCTAGGTTCTACCATACCAAGCAGGTCTATTGGAGAACGATAAGACTATAGACAGCAAACAAAGGTCTGAGGCCAAAGCCGAGCTGCTGACTGCAGTGGAGTGTAACGGCAGTAAGGTGCTTCTCTCAGATAACCAGCATCTGTAGCGACGCTGCCTTTTCAACGAAAGGGGAAGACTAGAAACGGTCTACCCTACATATATCACACCTTGCCCCCAAGGATTACCATTCCGGCAATAAGGTGTTCTAAAGAGAAGGACTAACACTTCAAGAACTCCCCATAACGAGGTCGTGCGTGATCCCTTGGGCTCCTTAATTGCACTCCCAGGTGACTATGACCAGCGCTAACCCAGTTTCGTTTTCAGGTACCTCAAGAAGTAATATCCTTTCATGGTGTAGGCAGCCAGGAAGTGACAACCGCACTCAGCGCTGGACTCAAATAGACCACATTGTCATCAGCCGCCGTTAGACAGACTCGATAGAAGGATGATGCTCGTTCTGGAGTACATGTTTAAACTCAGATCATGCTTTAGTACGAGCGCGTATTAGTCTGCGTTTCACTGGACGTAAAAGATCCACAGTAAGGATCCCCCTCAGAGTCCAACTTTATGATGAGAAGTTGAAGAATACTTTTCAGAAACAACTAGAAAACCGACTAGTCAACTGTGAGTCGACCGTGGTGCTACCTTGATGTGGTGGTCGGGCTTGCCTATCGTGATGACTCAATCGGGCTATACTGGCTGAAACAATCGTTCCTCTAGGTCCTACCATGCCGGACAGGCAGGTTGACGAGCGGTGAGACCAAACCAGCAAATATAAGGTCCGAGGACGAAGTCTGCCGCTCTTTCTGGGGCACTTGCCTAGACTCTGACCATGCCCTAGTAAGAGCACGTATCTCTATGCGTTTTACTGGTCGCAGAAAGGTTACATCGGGCAATCCCTTTAGATATCACTTTGAAAGTGAGAAGGCGAATATTGCATTTAGGAATGGTTTGGCTAAGCATTTAGTCGCCCATGACCAACAGGTTTCCCCCGAAGTAGCTTGGAATGATTTTAAAGCAGGTGTAAACGCATCAGCGCTATCAGCATCTAACCCCAATCCAATGAAAGACCATTGGATCTCTAGTACTTCTAGGGAACTGATGGAGGCTCGAAAACTCATTCCAGCAGGCTCGGAGTATGATGAAGAGCGACGACAACTGAAACGTAGACTGACAAAGAGTCTGCGTATGGATCGTGAACAGTGGTGGGCAACAAAAGCAAAAGCGATAGAAGCATCAGCAGCGGCAGGCAATAGTAGACAGCTGTTCCGACTTATTAAGGACACCGGTATCAAAAAATCGGCAGTTAGTGAAATCATCTCCGAAAAAGATGGGTCGTTGATCTACTCTCAATCTAGAAGATTAGAACGCTGGGCAGAACACTTTCAGGAACAGTTTAACTGGCCCCCAGCCACGCTTAGCTTACCCACAATCTCCAAGCTACCCGAATGGAAAACTGACACAGGTCCCCCAACTCTCAGTGAAGTTGAAAACGTCATAAGTAAATTGAAACGTGGGAAAGCAGCAGGGCCTGATATGTTGTCTACCGATATCTTCAAGGATGGTGGTATAGTTTTAACGTGCAGGTTGACTGATATATTAGCCAAAGTCTGGGAACTAAACTCCATCCCTTCTGATTGGTCTCGATCGCTGATTGTTCCAGTCTACAAAAAGGGACAGAAATCCTCTTGTGATAACCACAGAGGAATCAGTTTGACTAATATAGTATCTAAGATATTAGCCACTATGATCATCCGACGTTTAACCAACACTAGGGAACAACAGACTCGGGAAAACCAGGCTGGTTTCAGACCTGGCCGGGGCTGCATTGATCACATATTCACCCTGCGCCAGGTCCTCGAACACAGACATATGTACCAACGCCCAACTATAGTTGTATTTCTTGACTTAAAAGCAGCGTTCGACTCTGTTGACCGTGAAGTCTTGTGGCAATGTTTGTCATTAAAAGGCGTACCTGTAAAGTACATTAACCTTATAAAGGCTCTCTACTCGGTCACCACTGGTCGAGTCAGCTTATGGCGAATTGTCACGAGAAACCTCATCCTCAAGTGGAGTCCGTCAGGGTTGCCCCTTATCCCCATTTTTATTTAACTTCATCATAGACGTACTGTTAGAAATCTCTCTCACTTCTTTTAAGTCCTCTGGGATTAGTCTCCTTCCAGGAGGCTCTCTTGTCGACTTAGAATATGCAGATGATATAGTCATATTTGGTGAAGATGCACACAGCATTCAAGGTCTCTTGAACACGTTGAGTAACAATGCAGGCATATTTGGGATGCGCTTCTCCCCTCCCAAATGCAAAATGTTACTCCAGGACTGGTCTGCTTCTTCCCCCAAATTATTTATAGGGAGTGAAGTAATTGAATGCGTTGATCGCTTCACTTATCTCGGAAGTCTCATTACCCCTGGTGGGTCGGTGTCTGATGAAATCTCAGCGCGGATCCAGAAAGCCCGATTGGCATTTGCCAATCTACGGCACTTGTGGCGCAGACGAGATATCCGTGTCTCAACGAAAGGCCGGGTGTACTGCGCAGCAATCCGCGCCATCTTAACATATGGCTGCGAGACATGGGCCATGAAAACTCAAGATATGCGTCGTCTCCAGATATTTGACCATAGGAATCTTCGTAACATCGCTCGTATACCATGGAATGACCAGACTAGTAATAGTGAGGTTAGACGAAAGGTTCTTGGGAAACACGGTAAATCAGTTGAAGAGGTCATTAACCTTCATCGACTGAGATGGCTAGGACATGTATTGCGCATGCCCGACCACTGTCTACCCCGTCGCGCGATGTTAGCTAGGGCCAAAATAGGATGGAAGAAGGTTAGGGGCGGCCAAACTAAAACATGGCATCAGTCCATGAAGTCCTTGACTACTGGTCTAAGCCATGTAGGTAGATGTAGACTACCTGGTTGGGGTCCGCGTGATGATCGCAACAAATGGCTGGAGACACTAGGTGATATGGCTCAGAACCGGTCACAGTGGCGCAAGTGTATTCACTCTTTAACCTCATCTAGATCTTAAATTCTATTGTTATTTTCTGCACATCTTTACTTACTCTTCTCTCTTGTATTCTGTCTATACGTTACCTCAATACTCTCGTAGTGCTATTGTGGTATGGCAACTTGAACCTACAGGCGTTTGTGCCCGGTTCTACGTTGCTGATGATGATGAGGAGGAGGACGAAGTCGTACTGCCGGCTGTACAAAGGTGTGATGGCAGTACGGTGTTTTCTTCGAAAAATCAGCATAGCAGCGATGCTGCCTTCTCACAAAGGAAGGGCGGGGTTAGAAAAGGTCGACTCTAGAAATGCACACCTCACCTTACTCCACGGATCTCCGGCATTAAGGCCTCAACAAGTACGGAGCTACAACAACGAAAACCTCTCTCAATAAGGCCGTGTGTGACCGGCCTCAAGCAGTTGTTCCTTGGGCACTGCGGTCACGCTCCCAGGTCTTTCAGGCCAACCCTAACCCATTTTGCTTTTCAGGTACATCAAGAAGAACCCTTCCACAGCGTGGGCAACTGGGAAGAGATAACCGCCCTCATACCTCTGACAACACGCGAGATCATCGCCATTTTAATCAAACTTCTTCTTCTATTCCTAACATTTGTCCTTCCCCTACCTCCAAGCCTAAATCGCTGTCTTCAACTTCTTCCTGTTTCATTAGTGGCAATGATTTCGGCCCACGAAATAACGTCCCGAGCATACTAAGACTACGCTCCAAACTTCACATTAGTGCATCCAATGTACGAACCCTGTGTCAAATAGGGCAACAAGCCCCCCCTAGCTAGGACATTAGAATCCCGCGCCACTGATGTATGTTGCGTCTCCGAAACACGCATACAGGATCCTTGCGTGGTCATTCACTTGATCTTACCTAGTCAGAATGAACAACCTTCGCGATACACTCCTCGTTTATCTGGCAATTCGTCAGCAACTTTTCGTGGGCTAGCCGGTGTAGGTATTGCGTTAAGTATGAGAGCAGAACAGGCGCTCCTTG
Source organism: Schistosoma mekongi (assembly GCA_034768735.1). NCBI lineage: Eukaryota > Metazoa > Platyhelminthes > Trematoda > Strigeidida > Schistosomatidae > Schistosoma > Schistosoma mekongi. The sequence goes on along the minus strand of CM068305.1, from coordinate 42,263,202 downwards.
AATGGATTCCTTTCGACAGTCGACTATGTGTCGTCCGACTAGATCGTTCAGTAAAGACTCGGAAAGATAGGGACACGCTGTTGTCTTTTCGTTGTTTCTGCCTACTCTCCCACCGACTGCAGCCTGGATGAAGTAAAAGATGAATTTTTACAGAAAACTTTCTGAACTTCTTCATAGGGCCAAAACACTCAGATTTGGTAATCTTGGCTGGTGATCTTAACGCCCAAATAGGAAGCTTGAACCAATCTGAAAGACATTTAGGTGGATGCTACAGTGTTTCAGCTCAGAGAACGGATAACGGCGACCGTCTGCTGCAGCTTTGCTCAGATAATCGGTTATTTCTAGCCAACACGAACTTTAAGCATAAGGAGCGACCTCCTAGCCCTACTCAATGGTGGACTCAAATAGACCATATCGCTATTAGTCACCGTTGGAGAGGCTCGATAGAAGACTGGCGATCTTTCTGGAGTACATGTTTGGATTCTGATCACGCCCTAGTACGAGCACGCATTTACTTGCACCTTACTAGGCGAAGAAAAACTACAGGGAAACCTGTTAGAATTCAGTTCAGCAATTAAACAGCCAAGATTAGATTCCAGGAACAATTGGAGAATCACTTAAGCAATTATAAAGATGCGTCCCGACTAGATACTGCTTGACAAGATGTTCAAGCAGCTGTGGCATCTACAATTACATCTATCAAGGACTTAAATCAACATGTCAAGAAAAATCAATGGATCTCAATGGCTTCTGTTGATTTAATAGACTCCCGAAAACTTATCCCGTCAGGATCCGAACATGACAAGGAGCGAAGAGTAACCAGGTATAAACTGAGGAAAAGTCTGCGAAACGGCCGTGAGCAGTGGTGGGTAACGAAAGCAAGGGAAATGGAAAAGGCAGCGGCGTTAGGTAACACTAGACAACTGTTCAAGTTGATAAAAGAAACTGGGGTTAAAAAATCCAGCGTTAGTGATACGATTACCGAAAAAGATGGAACGCTTATTAGCTCTCAGTCTAGACGTTTAGGACGGTGGGCTGAACACTTCAAGGAGCAGTTAAGTTGGACTTCAGCTACTCTAGAACTTCCGATTGTTTCGTGACAGCCAGAACAGAAAGTCGACTTAAGTCCTCCGACTTTTGTCGAAGTCGAAAAAGCTATAGCCAATCTGAGGCGAGGCAAACAGCGGGTCCAGATGGATTATCCCCAAAGGCTTTTAAGGATGGTGGTCCCGCTTTGACAACTAGGCTGACTGATATTTTAACTAAGGTTTGGGAACTTGACATAATTCCGTCTGACTGGTGTCGCTCGTTAATTGTCCCAATACATAAGAAAGGGTCAAAGTCGTCCTGCGATAACCATAGAGGAATCAGTTTAACTAATATAGTGTCTAAAATACTGGCTTCTATAATTATCAGACGCCTAACTGCAACTCGTGATCTCCAAATACGAGAAAATCAGGCTGGTTTTAGACCTGGTCGCGGTTGTATAGACCAGATATTCAGCGTTCGTCAGATTTTAGAACACAGACATACTTTTCGGCGGCCGGCAATAGTGGTTTTCCTTGACTTGAAAAGCGGCATTTGACTCTGTAGACCGTGAAGTTCTATGGCAGTGTCTTTCATTGAAAGGCGTGCCCCATAAGTACATAAAACTTGTTAAGGCTCTTTACTCAAGCACTATTAGTCGTGTCAGAGCATATGGCGAACTGTCATCTCAACTTGTAACCTCAAGTGGTGTCCGTCAAGGCTGCCCACTTTCCCCATTTCTGTTTAATTTCATAGTCGACATACTGTTGGAAATTACACTTTCATCGTCTGACTTTTCAGGAATTGATCTCCTGCCAGGAGCTCCACTTACTGACTTAGAATATGCTCACGATATAGTTCTATTTGGCGAAGACGCTGATATGATGCAGAATCTTTTATCAGCAATAAGCTCGAATGCAAGCCTGTTCAGAATGCGTTTCTCCCCCTCTAAATGCAAACTATTGCTCCAGGACTGGTTTCGTCAACACCTGAACTAAAGATAGGGAGTGAAGTAGTTGAGCACGTCGACCACTTCGCTTATCTTGGAAGTCTGATTAGCCCTAATGGGTTAGTCTCTGACAAAATATCAGTACGAATTCAAAAAGCTTGTTTGGCTTTTGCCAACTCACGTCACCTATGGCGTAGACGAGATATTCGTCTCTCAACGAAAGGAAGAGTGCACTGCGCAACAGTTCGCTCTGTCTTACTGTATGGGTGTGAGACGAGGCCATTAAGGGTAGATGACACTCGACGGTTGTTAGTTTTCGACCATCGATGTCTACGAAACATCGCTCGCGCTAGCTGGGATCACCGAGTAAGTAATAACGAGGTTAGACGACGGGTGTTAGGCAAATGTGGTAAATCGGTCGATAAGGTTGTGAATCTTCATCGACTGAGGTGGTTGGGACATGTGTTGTGTATGCCTGACCACCGTCTGCCTCGACGCGCAATGTTGGCTGATATAGGAATAGGATGGAAGCGAGTTAAAGGCGGCCAAACTAAACCATGGCATCGGTCCATGAAGTCACTGACTGCCGGTTTGAGTCATGTCGGTAGCTGCAGACTACCTGGATGGGGTCCTCGCGATTACCGTAACCAGAGGCTAGAAACACTGAGTAGCATGGCCCAGAATCGGTCACAACGGCGCAGATGCATTTACTCTATGTCCTCCCCTAAATCATGAGCTTTAAATTATTCCATAACTTCCTTTCTACGCTTCCTGAACCATATTCTATATGTTCACACTCCTTGTTACTATTATTATTTTATTTTATTGCAGCAACTTCTACTAATGGTGGTGGTGGTGTTAATCTTGCGGTGCCATGGAGGTATGGCAACTTGAACCGATGCACACATGTACCAGGTTCTATGTTGATTATACAGTCAACTATGTAAGGATATCCACTTCTAATCAGCTTCGAATGATATCCAAAAAGCTGTTGAAATAGTGGTGATATCTACCAGTAAAATAAATCAAAAGGTTAGGAAAAATCAGTGGATTTTAACTGCGTCTACTGAACTGATAGATGATTGGCAACTCATTCCATTCGGTTCTAAACACGGGAAGCAGAGGCAGCTAAAACACAAACCAGTTAAAAGTTTACATAATGATCGTAAGCAGTGGTGAGTAGCGACAGCAAAAGAGTTGGAAAAGGCAGTGGCAGTAATTAACAGTAGACAACTCTTCAAACTTATCAAGGATACGTGTATCATAAATTCGGGTGTAAGTAAAGGTATCTCGAAAGAACATAGGAGTATTATTTACTGTCAATCCAGAAGATTAGATTGATAGGCAGAACAGTTCAACTGGCTGGCCCTCAGCCTCACCTCAGTTGTCCACTATCTTCAAGCAATCTGGTTGGCATATTGATATCAATCCCCCAAGTCTTAGTGAGGTTGAGAAGGCTGTAGCGATGGATAGCAGCAGGACCTGATGGATTAACCCCCGAGATACTTAAGGATGGTGGCTTAGCAGTAAGCCTGAGATCATGGCCAGAATCTGGGGATTGGACGTAATCCTATCTGACAAGTCTCGATCACGCATCGTCCTAGTCTATAAGAAAGGATAGAAGTCCTCTTGTGACAATTACCGAGGAATTACTTTGACAAATATAGTGTCTAAAATATTAGCTTCAACAATACTTCAACGACTAATTAAAGCTCGTGAAAAGCAAACTAGAGAAAACCAAGGTGGTTTCAAACATGGACGTGACTGTATAGGCCGAATATTCACACTTCGGCAGGTCCTAGAACATAGACACATTTTCAGACGTCCAACAATAGCTGTATTTCCTGTCCTTAAGGCGGCGTTTGACTTCTTCGATCGGGTGGGTATGTTGCAATGTCTGTCATTGGGAGGCGTGGCAATGAAGTACAGTAACTTTATAGTCGCTACCCAAACACTACTAATCGAGTCAGAACTTATGGAATGGATTACTTCGAGTGGTACTTGCCGAGGTCGTCTGCTTTTCCTACTTTTATTTAATTTTATCACGGTAAAAACTGTGGTATTTTCCTCGATTTGTCTTAGTTCAGTTCTGACTAATTAAAGTTAAGATTATTCGTAATTAATACTTACCGAGTGTAGTGGCGACTTTCGGCATGAACATTCATCTCCGTTGCTTTGAATTCATTTAATTCCTTTCTTATATCAGCCTATGAAATATTTAAAGCAACATAAACTATATTATCAACTGTACAGCTATAATCTGAATGTTGGTCTACAAATTGCTAGCTAAGCAGGGGACGTATGTTCATAGTTTTTGTATAGCTACATGTTAGAATGTAGTGTGCTTTTAGATGGCTTTTGTCTGGCACACTGATAGCGACTATAATAAAGCGACAGTTTTAAGATGAAAGGAATGAAACGCTACAATGATTGATATTAGGTACATGTGATTCTGCAGGAAGCTACTGAAGTTAACGGTTTCAAGATTAGGAAATATTGTAGACAACCCTAAATTGTAACTACAAGTTTTAAATTTGCGGATTAAAACATCGAAAATTGATTTTAATTCGAGTTAATGTATGTTGAATATAAGGAGCATTAACACGTCAGTATTATATGCCCCTTTCACTAAACTCAATTACCTATTTAGAATAGATATCGCTTTACAGTTGTCATAAAATAACTGGTCACTGGTAGACTGATATATATATACCACAAGAACAAGTGACTAAGTTTAGAGAACTTAGCCTAAAAATATTGAATTAACCGCTTATTAAGTAGAAAGCAACAGTGTTACAAATGTTGTTTAACAAATTAGACAAGTTCCTGATGCTTTATATAAGGGGATTCGCTAGTAGAAATTCAAATGGGTATTGCACTTGGTGATAAATTGTCAACTTGGATCAGCGGTCACTTTTCAGTATTGTGTAATGAGATTCAATGTACATATCATGAAGTTGTGCGGTGAAAATGAACGTCTAATGTTTACGTAGATCACACCCAGTGACAGTTCTGGAAATGTACTGTATTTTAGTAGTTTGATGGATTTGTTCAGCAAATAGTGTGAAAAAACACTTATGGTGATAGTAAATTTTTGGAAACCAAATGACTAGTAATTTATTGACATAAATATTAAATCTTACTTTATCCCGTAAAGTTAGACGAGTCCATGGTTTATCAGCTCGACGATCGTATGCATCTGCTTCACTAACTTCAACATAATCATTAAAACGAATAATTTTCCGTCGGCGAAGCTCTTCAACAGTTGGTCGAAACGACAACTAAAATGAATTGTAGGCAAAATAAGGGTCCACGTAAGGTGAGTAATCTGTAATTAATATTTTTTATCATACACATACAAATAGGTGAAGTATACATAATGGTACAGTTTCATTCAAGCAATTCATGAAGCATTTGAATCATAAAAACGGATTTCTTCCAGCCACAAAAATTTATTGACGCCTGCTTGTAGTCAAAAAAAGATAAATATTCTAAGCAACCAACTTAAACATCAAGTTATACCAGAGGTAATAAGATATTCTACCAAAGTAATTTTTTTAAGAATAATGTTAGTGGAAGCGACGGATGTTGACCAGTAGAATTTTCAAAAGTAAATCAATATCTTAAGGCAAAGAATGTGATTAGTGATTAAGTCGGGAATTACACATGTATTCGTTTATTCCGAAGTGCCTATCAATCAAAGGTACGTTCTGACTCTTGTCAGTTAATTTAAAAATCAAAAAACAAGCATGCATAAGTACTAAGTTAATTTTCAATCACAATGACAAATGGTTCTCTCAAACGATCGTTAAGTTGGAAAAATTTACCTGCTCTTCACTATTTAAACTGAAAAAATGTATATATTTTGTTTGGGTTATTTATTTATATGCTACAATATTTGATTAACTCTGAAGATTTCAGGTAATCTCTCAGTGTTATATTCAGTTATTTCTTGTTTTGAATAATTTGACTAATCTTAGTTGTGATATGGCGCGACGATAATCCATTGTCATCGGGGTTGACTGTCTCGCTCTCGACATGTCTGAACCCCACCAGTCACGACCCCTCACTAGAGCTCCTTGGTTTCCAGTGGTACCCTACCAACATTAATCTGTGATGGATTAAATCAACCAAACTTAAAACCACATCAATTTAATCTTAGTTGTCTCTATTTTGTGTTTGATGGAGGGATATTTGAATCCTTCAAAAATATTTGACAGGTTTCTTTCTTCCTTTAAATAAGGAATTTTGCTTGGTGATCCGATTGCTAACAAAGCTACAAAGTAGATGAGTGCCAATTCAATAAGCTCCAACTGCTTTTAGTAACTTACTTCATTTATAGTTGAATCGAGATGTCCGTCTGCCAATCAAAGAGCAAATACATAGCACAGAAGTCCTCTGTAATACTTTATAGTCGTAAGACACAACGTTCAAGGTTAGTGGACACATGACATTGCTCGCGACTGCTAGCATTACAAATCGATGAATGCATAAAGTAGGTTACTAGATAAAGATGGCAAGTCGGTTGATGGGAATTTAAACTTTCACTAACTAAGGTTTTCGGAGCATTTATTATTGTCCATAAGTCCGCAATCCTCGGTATGTAGTGTTGGAAAACGTAGAAAAGCAACTAGCGATCAAAATAAGATGTGGCGTCAATCAACAAGACACCATATGTTGATCTGAGGAATGTGTAGATGCTGGTTTTTTCATTAGTAATTGTGATTAGTGGTTGGGGACTTTAGGTTTATTGATCCAAACCGATTTCCGTGGAGAAAATGCATTTGTTATGCCTTTTATCAAATTCGGTTAGATGCCAAGCCATTAGGGGTATGTTGTCAAGTAATCGACACACAAGTTTACTATTTTGACGTTTAACCACTGTTTACACGCGGATGATCATACGTGAGTCTGAATTAAGTTACTAAACGAAATTCCAACACTAATTCACCGGTAACTACTAAGAACACTTTGAAAATTAACTGTATGCAATAGTTGTAACGTAGATCAACTGAAATCATCGTAGAGAAAGATGAAAATGTGGAAGACTTGGTAACTACTAAAATGGATTCTCAGCAGGTTGCTGTTTCTAAATTTTCTACATAATGATACTATCAGTTTAAGGTACTGGCAAAAGGTAGTGGTCTTAACCCTAATTATTTTATAGCTTTATAATCGCTCATTTCGCAGTGGGATATAACGTTAAGGAAATCTAAAAATACTAGCTAGCTGTTATATTTAGCCTAAAATGACGTGTATCTCAAGTAAAAATTGCCTGCTTACAAAAGTATTTCTAATCAAACAATGTGAACTAAGTAATGAAGTAACTACATTGACGATTCAAAACCAACAAACACTTGAGTGGTATATAAATCAGGCACTTTTAATTATCAGTTGCTTTGCATAATGGCACTAAACAATGTAGTCGCCTTTCTAGTACAGCTATCATTTGTTATAATGAAACATGTAAAAGGATAAAGATTACAGAAAATGATTAACTACTGTTTCGAGAGTACTTAACAATATTCATAAAAACACACTGTGAAGAATATGGAATAAAAGAATCATGGATACATGAACATTATCATAAGCCGGTTGTTAGTTAGAAATGTGAATCTACGTAAAATGTGTACCTAACAGTTTCAGATAAACAGAGAGATTAGTGCACAGATCATGTTGCAAAAATAAATAGTTTTTGCACGCAGTACGCTCTAATAAACTCGCACACGACTTCTGAATAAATGTCGGTAGGAGTGCCAACAAGAAACTGTAACACGCAACTGAAACTATAAACAAGTATTCGTATGATTATCGAGAAATATTGCTTTGCACTCAGTATTAACACTATTAACGAATAAAAATTAATTTAACATCAAGTACCTTATCACAATAAATGGGCATTGTCCTTGCATTCTATAGTAAGAGATATTTTTTCCGAAAAAAAGGATGTAACCATTATCATCTAGACTAGATGCGATGTGTAGTCGTTGTATTAATAGTGTAAAAACATTTTACTTCCCCACTTTGTATTCAGACCGAATAACAAAGGCTGAAACAGTGTACGATTAACAATTAAATAACAAATAAATAACGATGATAATAATTGTTTACTTTCAATGTTATCTATCCTTTAATCGGTAGATGTAAGAGAAGTAAGTGTCATATGACTTACTGTGATAGGAAATCAATCCTGTATAATTGCATCAGATGACTGTGACATGTTCTTCCTTACTGAGAGAAAGAAAATTCACGAGATAAGAGAATGATGGTGATAGCAGAATTGATTATGTGTGTATAGTATCAATTCCACTAACGAAAAATGACTATTTATCAAAAAGAAAAGCTGAGGACAATTCACTAGAATGCCGTTCAATAATAACGACATATAAATGAGATTAATGTGCATTTGAAGAGAGACGATACATTTACCTATATTTGATATGCGCAGAATAAATTCAAACATAAAGCTTATTTCCAAATGGTGCAAATTCAGTGGCCTCTATTGACATGCTATACTTTGCATGTATAATTGCCACTACGATCAGTATTTTAAATTAGCAAACTACATACCATTTGTTATCTTCAATTTAACAATTCCTTTTTTGTCAAGTGGTTTTTTTTATTACAATAATGATAAAATTCTTAAGTGTAAGATCAACAGTCTGACCTGAGCATCCACTATATTTAGCAGGTTAATTTTTAGGAACGGAACTGTAATAGTTATTCGTATAATAGCCATTTAACAAGGGAACTTATCCTTCAGATAAATAAATTAATAGAAAGATAAGTAGGAAGAAAACATGTATTTGATGCTTTTATACTTATAAACATAATCAGGGAAAAGCACTGTTGAGAACAAATTGAGAGAATGTGAAACGGGAAATATCAAGATTATTAATGAGTGGTTACTAGAGTTCAATAAGAATAGAATTTGGTTTCCAGTTACACTGCGATGTTTCCTTGATACTATTCAATTAGTCTATGAGACTTGAAACTATTCGTCACTTCCATCCAGGATTAGTAATATGAATGCCTGGCATTTATAATGATTGGTCTATTCAAATTTAAATCCGAACTATATGAGTGAGCCGGAGAGGTTGATTAAGACACATGATTACTAAATGTCTTACAATTTCCTATCTTAATAATAAGAGTATAATAAAAACACTTTCCTCAAAAGAGTTACAAGACACGATTTTAGTAACAAAATAAGCTGTTTAGTTTAATTTTTTACTCGCTTTATATTATGAAAATTAAGAAACGAAATCCGGTATAAGAAGGATATACTCATTCCTAACAGTGATAAGGTGTCAGAAATGTTTTGTTAGAAGTAACGTCTAATGAAAAGAAACTTGCTTCAACCTAAAACTTTGCAATTTTTTCGAAATTCACCTATTACTTTTGAACGTGACCTTATAAATATATTCAACTCAGGTCTACTAAGAATGCTAATAGTGCACCTAATATGCAACTAGTATAAAACCACCATATACAATATAACTGTGCTAATATAATCATACGAAAATTCAGCTCTAACATTTCCATTCATTGTCAGACTACTAGGAATAATTAGAAAACGAATAAACAATGGATGAACATTTCCGCACTGATGTTTGCTTATTAGTTCTAATTTTTTAAAGAAAACGACTTTTCTACAAGTTAGTAATAGTCAAACTTATTAACCTGATATTTTTGTTTCAGTAGTAAGTCCGAGACAAGAATTAGTGAAAAATCGAAACTAGTTACACTGATTGTGAACTTGTAAAAAGGATAACATGATATTGAGGCATTTATGAATAACTTAAACTACCTGCAATAATACCAACCTATTTGCTTATTTTCATCAAATACGTTTCGCATGACTAATCATTCAACATTCAATTTGATCATTACTAATGCTAGTCAGTAAATAAATACCGGACTGATTTTCTAGTTGTTTCCAGTTATTGAGACGATATTGAAGCGGTTGCCGTAATATATGCAGAAACAGATTTCTACGTTTCAGCATATCAACAGTAGAAGGATGAATACAAGGCATCTAACGAAAATAGATGTGAGTATAAAATACCTCACAATGCAAACTAATCAACAAGTGGCAGAAATATTCAGCAAATTTCTGTTTCCCTTAATTTATGCAACGTAAATAAGCACAACACGGATTTATTAATAACTTTTACCGATGAGATGCACTATACAACTATTTTTATATACATATACAGCTATTTCTTTTGGACCTTGCAACAAATTCACACAAATGATATAACATCATGCATGATACTTTTTGCTGATAAGTCCAAGTGTACATTTGTTCCGTAATTAATTTAAAGAAAACGGCTATTTCTTCAAATCAAATAATAACAAATACATAGAATATCTCATGTCACTGACAAGTACAAACATATATTATGAAATAAAATTTAATGGTAAGTTTTAAGTTAAAAAGGCAATCATATATCTGATAAATTTAAGTACTCAACGTAATCGAGTAAGCAAGTAGAGGTTAGTAAATCACACTTTTTATACAAACAAGAGAGTCAACACTAAACTGAAGTAGATGAAGAGCATGATTTTGATCTTGCAACCTAGTTTCTGAAAGTTAATTGCTTTGAGCATTATGACATCGTTCAACATAAGCAACGAATACCAAAGTAGAAGACAAATAAACACAACCACATGACCACATGAAGACAAAAGTCTATAGATTTTGATAGGCTTGGCGAAATACAAGTACGTGAAATGAATTCGCAATCATAATAGAATACTAGATACTCACTACTAGAATATGAATTCATTTAAATTTCAACATAAACATATATACAGTATCTGTAACATGTTTGGCAAAAAAGCATTCAAAAACAGCAACACAAAACCGCAGTTGTATTTGTCGTATAAACTTATACAAATTAAACATTACATGATTAGAGTTATTATTATTCAAACGTTATCAATTGCAATTTACAATCACAAATTGATATATAGTTAGCCTTTATCTAAATAATGTGTTTGCCTCAAACTTGGTTATTTATTTATGATCATTAATTTGGACTGAAAACTGTAGAACCTGGAGAGAACATTTTTGTTCAAACACCTTTGATTAAAAAGAAGTATACTAATAGGTTCATGGTAAAGTTCATAGTGTTATAATATACATATAAACTATTTAAAATTACCATTCCAGTGCTACGTCGATGCGATGTCTGATTGAGTTGTTGTTATTCTGTATTCACTTAAGTTGATGCCTGAATGAAGTTAAACAATAAAGGAGTGAATAGAAATGGCATAAACTAAGTGCCGGTAAAAAGGTTTAAAGGACTGTGACCGCAGCAGATACTTTGACGTGGTAGTTTAACTGGTTTATCATGACGACCCTGTCTAGCTATACTGGTTAGAACACTCGTTCCTACCATTTTAAGTAGATCAGTCGAACAGTAAGACTAATTACAGCAAACTAGAGGTTGGAAGGTAGAAAATTTATAGCTAATTTTACAGGGGTTTGATGGGAGTAAGGTGACTCTACACCAGGCAGCTAGAGGCACTATTCCCAAAATATTCTCGTACTGCTAAAGGCAAGGACAGTTCACTTTCCCTCATAAAATGGTCTCATACGGTCATGTATCTAGCTTCTGCCACTGAAATCCTACTCACAGGTAGGTCGTATGTGGCCGGTCACAAACAATTATTCTTCTGGTAGTGTAGCCACATTTCCAGATTATCATCAAGACCACTCCTAGGCTAGTTTTCTTTTCAGATACCTCAGGAAAAACCCTTCCACTAAGTGAGCATCCAGGAAGTGGTAACATCCAACATTTCACATTGTCAATTGATAATATAATAAAAAATAAAATTAAACATAAAAGAAATTCAACAGTTAAAAATCGATACACTGAATACTCTGTAACATTGAAAAATATCAGACTAAAAATAAAGAAATAAGGTTTACTTTGCGAGTTAAAATTTGCTTCCGTTCTTCTTTAATCTTATTACGCACTTCTTCTGTATCCACTATAAAGCAAATAACAATGCGAAAGTGATCATAAAGAAAAAAAACAGCTGTATCAGATGTAATTAATAAAATAATTACTATTCACATAACCGGATTCTTGTTTTACTAAGTACATAAAAAGTCATGTTTACTGACTGTCATAAGGATAGAAAAAAAACTTGGGGAAACATATTAGTCATACTGACAATGAGTAATTATTGACATACATATAACATTCAAAATGAATGTACAAGCACAAATATTCGCTAAAGTGTTCTAAATAAAAAGTGAGATCTTAGCCGAATTAGTGTATTTGCTTACTGGTTTCATATACTTGACAATATTGAATTTCTGGATAGTAAAAATATGATGTCAGAAATAACACGTTTACATATGTGACTTTTGTTGACCACCTACGTCCGAACACTCAATTACTAATCAATAACGGTTCAAGTGAAAGTTCTAATCTCCAACCATTGGTAACCACGAGATTGCAACATGACAATGATAGCCGTTCGACGATTGATTATGCACAAGTTGCATTCATGGAAATGTGCAAAATGAAATTAAGCAAGACTAATTGAAAATAAATAGATCAAGAAATAAATGCGCAATAAAACATTGTTATGACGTGAGAAAGAAAGAGAGGAGGAGAGGATGATTTTGGTTGGTGGACGCGAACACCAATGAGATGTGCGCCTAGTTGATAATGTGCGATTGACCTTGGTTCACTCACCCCACCCCCCAGGACGACAATAAGAGAACCAGAATTAAGAACCGGAAGACGTAGAGAGCCGAGAGAACTGAGATCGTATTGCATTTTAACCATGCCTTTATATACACATAAAATCAGACCACACAGTGAACCAATCAAGAATCTAACATTTGTACAGAACAAAGGGAAGAGTGGCAGTGAATGTTACAACTTGTACACAACTAAGTAAGCATAGTTCGTAGAAAATAAACAATATACTAAGAGCAAATATACAAAACGAGAGAACCGAGCAAGGGGAACGTAACAGTCATAGAAATGAAATGTTAACACTGTCCAGTTATAATAATTGAAATAATGTTCTAAAACACAGTTCCCAAAGATAGTCAATCATTAGGTGCCCGGCATATCAAACATTCATTATCGATAATTACTCTGTTGGTTTTAAAACCTGTAGGTTCAAAATTCTATACTGCATTAAAAAGTGTAACAGTGAAAACAAATATCTATCCAACTATCCCATGTTTTAAATGATTCTGAAAAAGTATTAATCTGTAACGAAAACTACCTTCGAATTAACTTGTCCATAATCTCTTTGACTTTTTCTCAAATACAATAACAGTGGTACATTTTGATATTTTATTAGTACAGTTTCACAAGCAAATTTCTTTTACATTATTCAAGGGTGAGATATATTTCTATATACCGATAGTGATACACCGATAATTAAATAACCATATCTTAGTATTTTCAGCTAATAATGTGTCATGGGAATATCTCGACATGAATCATAAAAAAAACAAAGATCATATTCTATCACGTGTAAGGCATTAAAGTTTCTTGTAATCAAATACACAAAAAAATTACCATGAAGGATATTTTTCTGTTTTAGTTCATCTGTTGTTGGACGTTGATTAAGTCGACGCTCAAGCGATGATTCAATATCTACCCGGAGTTCAGCACGTGCCTCTAGTGTGGTACTAGGTATTATATTTTTAGAAATCAGATCTTCGCGGCAAGGTCTACAAGCCAGAAAACGATTGATACGATCAGCTCGCTTAATCCACATATCTTTATGTGCTTGACGAGCTTTGATAAGTGAAGTGATATTTTGATTAGGTGAGGATCGATTGTACCCTTCTTCTTCATCGCTATCAGCAGAATTGTAAAAAACGAAGCGACAATCTTTTCCGAATGGATAAACACGATTGGATAACTGCGAGTATTTCAATGTCTGACTATTGTTAGATACTGGTTCGGCAACTTTCGTTTCATTAACTAAACTCGTTGACGGCAGTGACGACAGTTGAGTAATTTTTGATATGGTTGGTGAAGCACCGGAAGGGATCATTTTAACTGAATCTGAAGAGCAAACATCATCGATTTCACATTCAATCACTTTATTATAGTCGATAGCACCCAAACACTTTTCAGTGGTAGAAATTTCAAAAGATTCCTGGATTTCATTGTTCGTTTGGTCAGGAGGATAGAAGGGCTGTGAAATTTTTGAGCATTCACTAGGTGATTTGAACATACATATAGATGAATTTTGAGAGGGTTTTAAATGACTGGATGAAACTTGAAGACTGGACACTATTGAGTCGGATTGGAGACGGCTCGTAGAATCTGATGTATGTACAGAGTTAGAGTATGTCTTGCCGTTCACAAGGCGCCCTACCAGATACAAATCTGAATTCGATATGGGCATTACCATCACATTGCACGGAATGGATGAGGTTTTTACACTGTTCTTATCATAGCAAACTGCATTCATTCTAGAAGCATAAGAGACAATATTACAAAGAACCATTTATAATATATCATCTAAAGGTGAGTGAAATATGGAGTGTCATACACATTGGAGTACTAACTTAATATTATTTATTACGTTACACCTATCACATAGAGGCTTAAAACCGAATATCTGACTCACCACTTCCTTTAGATCTCTAGATCATTCGGAGAATTTGATAAGAAAGATGAGTTTAAATGCAGTAAAACCTAGGCTAATTGATGCAGTGAGTCATGTAGTAGTGACAACATGACACAATGACCGAACCGTTAACTGATCCACAGCCAAATGCTGGAGGAGAAACGTAAATACGACACAATAGTCAAAGACTGCTGATTTACATCTATCTTTAAGATGCTATTTCATCATACTGACCAGTGTAAACCTAGTTGAAAATGCACTTCATTTTCATAGGTGCAGTGTAATGGATTCAAACTTCAACAACAAATGAATTTTAGCACACCTAGGATTCAAACACATAAAGATTATCTAGGATCCATCAACAAAATCAGAAGTTTCATGTGAACTGGTGAAAGTTAAATTGTCACTAGTTATGATGGATTTCATGAAATACAATAAAGTATTTCAAAAAATGTGGTATATTAAATTATTTTGAAAAAAAGCCTGGTTATAAATAGGTGTGAGAATTAATATGATAAATAAATTTAAATAACTGGAAGAACTGTATGGTATTTTGATAATAATTACATATTTATTCAATTTTTTTTTAGATTTTACTTAATTGACATTATGTTTCAGAGAAAATGTAATATAACTACGACGCTAACATGACTTCAAAAACTACTGGAATGACCGGAAATATTATTTAATTTTACATTACATATATTTGTTTCAATTTATTTGCGACAAGATATGCAAACAAAAATAAGCATAATTTTATTATCAATCTGTTATGATAAACGAATCAAAACTTGTGTAATAGTAACAAAATAGTACAATTACTTTAACTGATTGACTGTTATTTGATTGGATTTTTCAGAAACACATGTTAAGACTTCATGGTTTACAGGTGGAAATTGAGGATAGGCTACTCGTTGATTGATTGCACTTTTCTTTACTCCGTTCAACTTTTTAGGCGGCTGGGAAGAAGAAATCACTGAGTGCTGGTTGGTACTCGAAGTTAAGTCAGTGTCCTGCTTTTCCTCAAACGTATTCGTTTTAGATAGAGATTTAAGAGCTTCAGTGAAATGGCGTTCGGTTGCAGAAGTGTGTATAACCTATCATAATTGAATTAAAATAGGTCTTACTGTATGGTCAGCATTAACATGTGATTCAGAATGTATTGCTGGAATAGAATATTTTTCTTGTTGGTAGTCGCGGTTATGACACGGTTCTAAAAAAAAGAGAGAAATGTAGGAACATTATTTCTTCTTCGAGAATTCGACATCTAACTGACAAGAAGTTATTATTGACGCGAAAACTTATTAAAACTTTATTTGTGTTGCGGAGTAACTAATGAAAAGGAAATTTCATAACTCAGTAACTACACGTAGACTTAAAAAATTGGTAAAGAGCCGAATCTACTGTATGTAATGGTTACTAGAGATGATACTTTAATCCATGAATAAGTGGGTTCTAGAATAGTTTAACCTATGATAAATGATAGACCTTTAAATCAAAGCTTCTCAAAACTAACGAATGAATCGGGATAAAAAATGAGAGCTGCATTTGCGATAAAGTATAGGAATGTTGTTTAAAGTCACTCTACTATAGAAACCATCAAATGGTCGTTTACTTTGAAAATCGCTGAAAAAAGGTATTAATTAACGTTTTAAAACAAGGCAACATCCTTGAAAAAAACTTTCGTCGTACAAGCTTGACAAGTGAGAAAGTCGTACACATTTTATTCATGAGCATTTTCTATGAATTATTCCTAACAGAGATGTACTCTGAACGGTTTACATGCAATTGTAACAAACTAACAATCAAAAAGTCACGTCATAATCTGATTAAAAGTACGCTTAATACCAATATCCATATTGGTACGAAACTAGACAATCCTAAAATGAAAGAAATATACAATTCGAACATAAAACAGCGTATTTGTACAATTATAATTTTCCGTATCATACTAAGTTACTTTGAACAATACAATATGTCGCACAGTTATTAGCTTGTAAGCAAAAAGAATGACATCAAAGTATGACTAGTATGTAGATCTACCACAATATAATATAATGAAAATGCTTTCCACTATTGGCACTGTATAAAACCAAAATAATGTAAAATAATAGTCACTATAATTATTGTATTAACGTTACGAGCGTACATAGCTTCAGAATCTTACTAAAGCTCAGTAGTTTGTAAAACTTCTCTACCCTAAAAAATTGGAAACATGTCGACAAATTATTAGAAACAGCTTGATTCGAATTTGCATGCCAATATAACATAAAAGTGATAAAAACTCAGGTCAGTGATGACAGAATAGTTAACTGGCTCACTCTAAAGAAGGTTGGACAGGTGGAGAAACCGATCAAACCAATATCAGTATTTAGATTATTTATCATGAAGATGAAGACTTTGTTCAAATATCATTGCCCTGGCAACTGCTAAGTTCCTAAGAAAGTACTATACAATAAATTCGTTGTTAAGAATGTATCCTGACGCAACCTGATACAGCAAATGACAAACGTACGTACCATGTAATTTTGTAGAGCATCGAACTGTTAATGACAATGTGGTTTTATGCCAAAAAAAAATGAAGCTATCAATAAATTCAGAGAACATAGAACCTATTTTGATGAATTGTCATCAATAAGAAACTGTGATCTTCGTAAGTACAATCGCACGGTACTTTTTGGATAGTGAATAACATGTGGATGCATTTAAAGCAGCCAAAGCTATCGACAAATAACCGATGCCCATTTAGCCAAAGTTTTGCAGAGACATTCGCAACTAAACGTTTCCGAATTGACCTATGTGTTCAGAAAGGAAGCATGATAAGCGTTTCTTTAGAATGGTAAACATGGTATTTGCCTTTTATGTAACCTCATTGATGTTCAATTTTGTCTAGATTATGATAATTTATTATAACATTACTACGATTGTGTAACTCATTTTCATAACTAATATCTCATCCTTCACTCTAAATGACTACTACCTGAATGTATAAATACGCATCAATCGTAACCAGGTTAAGTAGCATATATTAGTTACTATCCCATTTAACGAATTTTTTCTTCGCTCTGAACATCTATCTCGATTTCACTAAACCTGTAAATTTAATTACATAACTAATTGAAATTTCGATGTTTACAGTTAGTGAGAAGCATAGAGAGAAAGTGAATTCACTGTACGCTGCAAATCTTGTTTTTCCTTTGTTCAAACTTGTAAATGGATAAAATGGTATTATGTAATGCTCATGGCTTCAGGTGACCGGAATCCAGGCATATCAGAAGTGAAAAAGCTATCACCAGTTGCAATGACTAATGGTCGCGCTAAATTACGAATTGATGGGGGTGGGAATTCTACGACTAAACGCCGGCCCAGTGATGTAGATAGCTAAGCATTTGCCAAGAGACATGAATGTCCTGGGTTCAATTTCTGGAGGAATCAAGGGTGCGCCGAGGAGTTTCAAACTACGACGCAACAGCTATACAATATTACCCTGGTTTTATGTGGTGCCAATCCATAATCAGCTTGTGACAAACAATGACATCGGATACCAATAATTACAAAGCCACTTCAAACCAACTAAATTATTATATGTTACAGCAAATTAAAAATGATTAACAATATTAGGCTGTTATTACATATTATTTAAACTCAATTCGGTACAAATACGGACCGAAAATATATATACCATACAATTACAAGAATAGTATTGAAAAGAAAATGTAGAGAGAAGGCAATCCAAGTTAAAAATATAACATTTAATAAGACAGCAAGAGAATTACAGGAAAGGAAATACAGCTCGAATAGAAATACAAACGAGATTTCCTCCCGTTGAGAAATGTCATCGCACTTTTATTGAGGTTTTAACAGGAAGTTACAGCAAGATCACCAATGGCATCTATTTTGGGCGATATCTAGTGAGATCTCAAGCCACTGAATTGTACCATATGTGGAAGCTCAATCAGGAAGTCAGGATGAACTAACAGATACTAGTCCCATACAACTTTCTTTTACTCCAAAAAGCCATGTTATAAACTGGCCACCTCTGTTTTTCCAACCGATCTCAAATAATGCACGATAAGGAAGCCTCTGGGATGACACTAATAAAACATAACCAAGCCACCGAAGCCGGCATTTGATGATGGCAACGCCAATAAGGTTGTCACCACACACACGATGTCGAACTTCGGGATTATCAACATGTCACCGGGTATCAGAGATTCCCCGGAGAAAAAGATGATCGAACACAAAGCAATGCTGAACATCCTTTGCTTAGAAAGATCAGGTTTCGCAAGAATAGGGAAGAACCACTCTCACTGGAGCGTTATAAATTCTATTTTTTACAGTCGGACTAACGACACAATGGCACCAAAGAGGGTTCATTTCGGAATAAGCAGATCTGGCTTTCATTATATCTATATTGATTTAATCTAACACACCACCACCAGAAGTTAGACAACTACTCAGACACATGAACTTATTCTAGCTGTTCACCACAATAAGTGAGAGCAGGTGCACAATACTACCAGTCTTCAGAAATACTCTGAACTTTGAAAGTTTAAAGTACATGAAGATACTCTGAATGACAACTGATTAAGTGCAATTTGAATGGCTTGTGTGTTAACTCACAGTAAAACGTACTTAAGGTTGAAAAGTCTCCGGGTAGCAAATCTACACCACCAACACTTCCTTCAGAGCTGTCTATGTAATGCCATCGACTGCAAAATTGAAGAACGATAGTGAGATCGGGCAACCCTATCTAACCCCGCTACTGGATTGCAGCAGTGGAGAGAGGTAAATGGATACAGTCGCTTTGACTGAAGTATTTGTGTATAAACAACCTTGTCAGTTCCCTGACAAGCAGTTAGCCACCATTTCTGAAAAGATCTGAGGACAAGTCGTAAGGGTCCAGAGGACTGCTGAGATTTGGAAGTCGAAATTTCTTGTGAACTTCCTTTACGTTGGGTGGGTCAGTCGTCATGGTCATGAACAGAACATTAAGACAATATGATCGAAGCTGTTGGGGAATCAGACAAGCTAAACTGACCCTCGAAAAACCCAACCCTCCGTTTAAGACGGTCTTGGATTATGGTGGGTGGTATAGCATCAGATTCACAGATTGTTTCACTGACACCAGACTTCTTGCTGCCAGTGTCTTGGATGAGGTAAAAGAGCTTCAGACAATTACTAGGTGCTGCTGCCTTCAACTCTTTAGTGAGCTCAGACCACCGCCTCCACTCTGGCGCTTAGTGAGACACCGACGTTGGAGGAACAGGACAGCGATGCTACAGAGTCCCAAAATAAACGCATACGAAACAATCTCGTCGAACCGACAAATGGGGAGCGAATTTGCAGCACATCACCGGAGCCACTAATACAGGTTTTTGAGATACTACATAGCCAAACTAATCTGTTGTCCGATAAATGTGCGAACGATGAAGGCCAGTTTAAATGGCACATGTGGCCTCAGAAAGGCCATAAGTAGCAACAAAAAGAAAGTCTACCATTCAGAGACTTCAGACCAAACGAAGAGAACAGAATTTTCACCGTGGATGACCTGTTGAGTGAATTAAACAAGTAGTGGAAATAAACGAAGTAAACAAAAGCGGAAGGAAACAAACGTAATATAAAAAAACGTTCTTACTAAAATAATGGTAAACATTGTATAAATATTGTTTAAGTAAGAAGAAATGCAATAAGTAGTTCGTTTTCTTTATAATTGATTAACATTATAATTGTGCTTGGGCTGAGATACTCCCTAAACGCCCAAAGTGAAGAAGGTGGTTTCCTTAGGGGATGACCCTCCGAGCCTATGACCAAGAAACCAGTCCGCAAGGTAGTAGAACATCGTCAGAAGATGCACTCCTACTGTAACTAGTGTCCAAAATTGGTTCGTATTCCCTTCGTCCCTTTAAAATCATTAAGACCGTATATATTGTTGATTTGGAATCACGATTTGCCAGATCCTTTCGGTTTGTATCCGCTAACTTGGTTTATGAGCCGGACGTTCGTTTTGTTTCCCCACTTTAGTAAACAACACCCCTATAGGGATAGGTAGAGGATCCCTAAAAGAGGTTAGACGCGTAGCCATTTGGGACACTTCGAGAAGGAAAACGAACCCTTCCTATAGACTGCATTTCTGAGAAAAATTTGTGAATTTCTGATCATGATGCTAAAATCCTTTCTTTTAGTGGTAGATCCTCGAGTAATAACAATGATGAATATCGAGCACCATATGACCTCATAATTTTGCAATACCTTCCTAAGCAATCATATATTTAGAAACAAATTCTAAATCAAGATATGCTTAAAACACAAAACCTTAAAAAAAGCTGCTGAACGAAATTAGAGATAGCTTTTGGGTCAGTCAACTATAAGTGGTGTAAAATGATGAGGAAATAATGACTTAGTTAAAGCATCCTTAACCAAACTAGAAAAATGGGTATTGGGTTAGTTTTAACCTTGCAATCATAAATAAGCTATCACGCAACCTCGGCTTTAATTACGTTATTAAAGAAGTTAGAAAAGAGCCATAACCGACCTTCATACTTCGATTTTTCTCCCACTTATAGGGCGATCCCTAGTCAGCTTGCTTACTAATTTCTGGATATTATTTATAGACATTTAACAACATAAATTGGAAAAACAATAAAAACTAACATAAGAAAAGTGTTTAGTCGAGCACACTTTTCAAGAGTCAGGAAAAACACTTGTCCGGAATAGCGATATACTCGGTTCTAGAAGAGATTAAGGCAACCATCTTAAACAACGATAGTAACAGACTTTACGTTTCAATATATGCTACATCCCTTTTTACAGTGATAGGGCAAATTATGTTACATAGTTAGGACCAATAACAAGTAAATATTAGTTTTCTTTCTCAAATTTGTATCATAAAATCAACTAGCAAATACAGAAGGTTATCAGCAACAGATACGTGAGGGACTCGATGCATTAAAATGCATACGATGCAACCACAGCACCGTGAGTGGTGACTTTACTTAACTGAGTTGGTGTTGTGGACCCGGTATTAAGTTAGGAGTCATTATAGGGATGTATTTAACATTTAGCTACGTTATACCTAGTGTAAACAAAAATAGACTTCAGTCTACGTTATCTCACTCTAAGTGAGCTGTTAAGGAATTTACATTTTATTTCGACATTGATTGACAGAACTAACAAACAGGTGTTTCTCGGAATTCGCGTATATGTGGTAAGAATGCTCTTGGTTTTCGGAGGCATATCACTAATTATATTGCTTCTAAAAGTGGGGAGAAAATGGCTAAATGAATAGTTAAAAATATAAGTAATTACGGTCTCGCAATTAAAGTGCAACAATCAGTGCTCATTGAGTCTATGTATGTGTCTACCCTCCTTTTATAAGATCAGACTGAAGGTTAGAAGCACTTAAAAAGAAAAAGTTTTTTACAAGCTCTTTCGTGTTCCATCATGCAAGTGAAGATGTAGCAAATTAAATTGACTAGTCAAAAGTTCACTTCAAAACTTAAGCATACGCCAAAACAATTAGGCTCCAGTATTCATTTACTTCCTTATTCTGCAGAGGGATTATATTTCCTATCAGCTTATATTGAACGTTGAGAATTATCTGTGTGTTTGAATAATTAGAACCGCGCTCCACTGTCTCCTGCCCACGCTATTGAATAAAGACCTATTCCCATAATACTCTGGATTCTTGTGCCACTAGATCGGGATACACCTAGGCATTAAACTGGCGAGTCCTGTGTCGAATAAAATATTTCATTTCTGTTGTTCATATCACTTTTTCTTTTTATATTCAGTCATAAAAATAAGCCTTCTGATTTGCAATAATTAAGATTACGTATATATATATTTTTTATATACATAGTATTTTATTTTTATCACTCATTATTTTTCCGTCCTCATTACGTTATCATATTGTTCACATAACATGGCAGACTTAGTCCAAACGAAATGCCTAGAGGATAAGTCGTCGGTAGACATAGACACCGTTATGACTACGAATATCCTAATCCCAGAATTCGATCTTAGTGACCCCGAGTTGTGGTTTGCTCAACTAGAGCATTATTTCACGAGACACAATATTAAATCTGAAGGAGTTCGCTATCAAGACTTATGTTCAGTCCTACCCTCTTCAGTAGCCAAAGAAGTTCGCGACTTGATTTTAAGTCCGCCGACACCACAACCCTACACCATCCTAAGACGAGAAATAATGAATCGTCTATCATCATCAGATGGGCAAAGAATCCAAAGACTCTTCCAAGGGGAAACACTAGGTGATAGGTCACCGTTACAATTTTTGCGTCATCTCCAAACCTTAGTAGGCGACAACACAGTTGGTGAGGCAATCCTGAAACAAGGATGGATATAAGCTCTTCCATGCTACGTCCAGCACTGTTTGGATGCACAAGATCCCGACACCTCCTTATCTCACTTAGCACGTATTGCAGATAGGATAATGGAAAGAGGTCCCCCAACTGCATCAAGTATGATACGCTATACTCGGAAAGAAGCATCAGCAGATGACTCAGTTATAGCACAACTCATTGCTAGTGTTAAAAGTCTCACATAGGCTGTCAGCAAAATGCAAATGGGTCATACAGACAAGAGTAGGCCATCACAACGATCGGGATTCAAGTCACGTAACAGGTCGCAAGAGTCCAAACAATCTGGACAATTTTGTTGGTATCAGTGGAAATTTGGTGTTCAATCAACCAAATGCAGTCAACCATGCGCCTGGCCCAAACAGACCCTGAAGAATATGGGGAAACAAATAACCCCTCCCCAGGTCGCAACGACTGACGCGGGGTGCCTAAACAGTCGCTTATTTTACATTAGAGATAAGAATTCAGGCTTCAACTTTTGGTGGATACTGGTGCTGCACTTAGTATCATTCCTAAGAACAAAACCGAGCTGGGTCGAGAAACTTCCTCAGTCACACTTCAAGCTGCTAATAAAACTAAAATCGCGACGTTTGGGCAGAAAACAATGACACTCGATTTGGGGTTTAGAAGACAATTCCCCTGGATTTTCACTGTAGCCGATTTAGATATGGCAATATTAGGAATGGATTTCTTAGAGAAATATGAATTTCTAGTTGACACTAATAAACGACGTTTGACATTAAAAGAAACTTCGAAACATACAAAAGGTACAGAAAGTTGTATCACTTCTCTAAATTTAATCCAAACTCCGCCAGTAACAACGGCAAAGTTCGAGGATATACTCGCGGAATTTCCAGAGTTAACAAAACCGAACCCTCAACCTTCCAAAAGTAAGTTAAAAGTATGTCATACAGTCAAAACGGAAGGGGCACCTGCTTTTGCTAAACCTAGGAGACTAACACCCGATAAACTTAAAATAGCTAGAGCCGAATTCGATTACATGCTACAGCTGGGCATAATACGTCCATCTGATAGTCAATGGGCATCTCCTCTGCATATGGTCCCAAAGAAGAATAAAGGCGGTTGGAGACCGTGCGGAGATTACAGAGCCCTCAACCGTCAAACGGTACCAGACAGATACCCGATACCACATCCAAGATTTCACAAATGGCTTACAGGGTATGAAGATATTTACTAAAATCGACTTAGTCAGGGCACACCACAATATCCCAGTAGCTGAGGAAGATATTCCGAAAACAGCTATCACAACACCTTTTGGATTATTCGAGTTTGTACGCATGCTATTCGGCCTACGGAACGCGGCACAAACATTCCAAAGGTTTATGGATAATTTACTTCGAGGTATGCCATTTGCTCAAGGGTATATCGACGACCTATCAATTGCTAGCCCGGACTTAGAATCACATGAACAACATGTGAGGGCAGTACTTAGACGACTAAACGAAAATGGCATGAACATACACCAAAGTAAATGCGTTTTTGGTGTGGAAACGTTGGAATTCCTCGGACATACCATAAGCCCTGAAGGAATTACACCAATTAAACAAGAAGTGGATACTATTAAACAATATCCCATCCCAAGCTCCATAACACAACTTAGAAGTTTTCTCGGTTTAATAAACTTTTATCGCAGATTTATACCCGGTTGTGCACAACTAATGCAACCATTAACGGATGCGCTTAAAGGAAAACCGAAAGAGTTCAAGTTGACCTCTGAGGCCGTCGATGCTATAAACCAATTAAGGCATAAACTTGCTCAAGCATCTACATTAACGTATCCGAATTCTCACTACCCACTTGCCATAATGGTAGATGCTTCAGACAAAGCCGTAGGCGGTACTCTTAATCAACTAGTTAAAAACACCTGGAAACCAATCGCTTTCTTCTCAAAAAACTCGCTCCAGCAGAGACGAGATATTCTACCTTTGGTAGAGAACTCCTCACAATCTACCTAACCATCAAGCACTTCCGGCACATGCTAGAAGGCAGAGAATTCACAGTTTATACGGATCATAAACCGCTAACCAATGCATTAAGGGCGAAAACTGATAAATACTCGCCTCGAGAAGTCCGACACCTTGACTACATATCACAGTTCACTAGTGATATCCAGCACGTAAAAGGTGAAGACAATCAGGCGGCAGACGCATTATCTCGATTAGAAATGAATATAATACAACAGTCTACAGTAGACTTTAAGATTTTAAGAGACAGTCAAGAAACTGATCAAGAATTACAAAACTTACTGTCAACTAAATGCTCTAGCCTGAAACTAAAACAGCTGCCATCACCTAAGGAAGATGTCCTGATTTACTGTGACACGACAAAAGCGGCCCCTCGACCTTTCGTTCCCAAAAATATGCGGCGGTTAATATCTAATAACGTTCATTCACTGTCTCACCCTGGCGTGAAATCTTCGACTAAACCTATCAACTGAGGTAAGTGTTGTCAGCATGCTTTGCCTGCAGAACTAATCATTTTTCTAGAATTCTTGATTATCACTTGATGATGCCATAAATCACACACTGAACCTTAAAAATCAGGATAAATTCCAAAAAGAATCCAGGCGAGTTTTAACTTTTTACCATTTGATTTACTATACACACCTCTAGTACTTGGCATGTATATATTTTGCTTAAACTAGCCACGTGTATTTCATGTAAACCACTGCTAGAAACGTTTTCTGCTTAGGATACACTTTATTAACAACTTTATACAGCAACATACTATTTGAAAAAGTGTGTTGTTTTTAGGCAAAACATCAAGGTCCATATTCGTTCGACTTTTCTTAGTTCTAATTATTTTAGCCACAATTTATGAATATCACTAAGCTAATTACAGTAACTTATTAAATTTCTATAGTACCTCTAGTATCTTTCTAACTGTAGTGATGTCATATCTAAGATTTTAAATTCTGTTGTTAGATTTTCAAATTTTTTTTTAAAAAACGAAACAATTTTTTTTCACTAGCTTATAGCAAACTAACACTACAGCTAATTACTCATAATAGTTTCAGGATATCATCATAAAGCATTGTCTAGCCTTGGCAATCACGTAATATGATTGATATAATTAATGAAACTATTAACAAACCTGATCGATAAGCTTATGTAAAATTATCATCAATTGATGTGGTTCCACCGTAGCATCATACAAACAATTACTATAAATCCATACATGATCATAGACATAGGTTAGGAATAATACTTCCCTCGGTTAAACTCTATGCTCTCTCAGATAACCACATTGTTTTCATCCATTTTGTCGACATTCGAACTCTTAATCAACTGGAGATATCACCCGGTACCGTTCCCATAAGCTTTCTACATTAGCTATATGCTTCGCACTGACTTATAGCTTCATCTAACCCTAATAAGCTTAAGAATCCTCATATTCTCGGTAATTCATTCGTTGTCCTAAACGTTTGCTATAATTTTCAACCTGATGAGTACTGTCAGTACCCACTGTTACGAACCAGTCATAAAAGGCGGCCGTCACGTGTTCAAGGTTGCCTAGTTGATCTGACTTCTAGCAAGTACACGCACTTATATATATATATTCTTGTTTTCTCTTATGAAATTTTTTTTGTTTTAAGTGCATTTGCGTACACAAGATTTTACACCATGTTTATTTTCTTCCAGATGACCAAGCCGTCCCGGAAACCAAACACTTACGTAGAAACGAACACTTATTAATTATAACTATATATGTGTATATCGTACTTTAAATTTTTATGCAGACAGTGGAGCAATTCTTTAGGTGTGATTGAGTTTCATCGTTTTTGTTTTGTTCTAAAGTAGATTCTTCTTTAATTTTTACCTGAGGGCGACTCAAGAGGCAGGTGAGTAAACACCTAATTGCCGGACAGAGCATGGAAAAATCGTACCTCACCAACATGGTGTTGGGTAGCCCGCTCGCGGTATTTCCTCAGATGTTCCTACTTTATTTTCTTGCCCTCTTACTTTTCAAGCTCCAGTCACCGTTAGAAGGTCAAGTTCACCAAGTATCACACCATCCTTTGTAGGAGAATGTAAATGCTTCTAGCTTAGATAGCAAGTTCAAAAAGGAGAAAAAAAGTAGATTTCATCCACGCAATGTTGTCGAATACTGACAGACAGTTTGCCACGGATTGAGTGCCAGGCGCTGGACGAGCTAGTAATTCTGAACTAAGCTACAGCTACAAAACTGAGATGATTTTGTTTGGTATGTTGATCGAACCAACGTTCCTACGGGAGTCGTTTCTAGGAGGGAGCTAATGTGGCAACTTAACTTGACTAGTTAAAAGTTCACTTCAAAACTTAAGCATACGCCAAAACAATTAGGCTCCAGTATTCATTTACTTCCTTATTCTGCAGAGGGATTATATTTCCTATTAGCTTATATTGAACGTTGAGGATTATTTGTGTGTTTGAATAATTAGAACCGCGCTCCACTGTCTCCTGCCCACGCTATTGAATAAAGACCTATTCCCATAATACTCTGGATTCTTGTGTCACTAGATCGGGATATACCTGGGCATTAAAGGTGTTTCGTACCACCTAGGGGTGACTGTTGAAGCTTCATTGACGTGTGAGACTTTAAAAGCTTATGTATGTCGGTATCGTGCTTCTGCCATTTCGACATTACCATGTAATCTATTCCAACATTGCTTAAAGCGGCCACCGTCAACCGAGATAAAGCATCAGCCACCTCGTCGGTACTTCCTTTGACGAAGCTTATATCGGTTGAAAATTGTGATAAAGTCCGATTGTCGAACTTCTCTGAGACTGTAGTTGTCATGTTTCGTGATAAATGCTTTCGTGAGTGGCTTATGGTCGGTAAAAATAGTAAAAGCGAAACCTTCAAGCATATGTCTAAAATGTTTGATCGCCAAATAAACTGCTAAGAGCTCTCTGCCAAACGTACTATATCTAGTCTGCGATGTGTTAAGACGTTTGGAGAAAAATGACAATGGTTCCCACTGACCATTGATGAACTGTTGAAGAACTGCACCGACCGCCGTATCTGATTCGTCAGTCATTAAGGCTAGAGGGGCGTTGGTGTCACGACGGGAAAGTAAGGTTGCTGAACTTAACATTTCCTTTAATTGTTCAAAAGCTTTAATTGCTGTCTCAGTCATGTTTAAAGACCGGGAGCGTACTTTCAAAAGATCTGTCAGAGGCTGAGCTATATGCGCACAGTGTGGAAGAAATCTTCTATAGAAGTTAATCAAGCCGAGGAATCGGCGGAGTTTCTTAAACGAGTTGGGTAAAGGATAGTTTTTGATGGCTTCTACAGCTTCTGGAATGGGCGTAATTCCCTTGGAGTTCACAACATGGCCCAAAAATTGAAGTGATTGCTTGCCGAACTCGCATTTGTCAGGGTTAATTGTTACACCATATTCCTTCAATCGCTGGAAAAGTTGCTGTAGGTGTTCCATATGCTCTTCTGGTGTTGTACTCGCTATCATCAAGTCATCAATATATGCGTATACAAAGTGCAGCCCTCGAAGCAGTGTCAATCAATCGCTGAAAGGTTTGTGCTGCATTGGTGAGCCCGAAGGGCATGAGAAGAAACCCATATAATCCGAAGGGTGTCGTGATCGCCGTCTTGCCGATATCGAAAGGAGCTACCGGGATCTGATAATAAGCTCGGACGAGAACAATCTTAGAGAAAATTGTAGTGCCTGACATACTATTAACAAAATCCTGAATATGGGGAATCGGGTATCTATCAGCAATGGTTTGCTTGTTCAGAGCGCGATAATCGCCACATGGCCGCATTTCCCCATTCCTTTTTGGAACCATATGTAGTGGGGATGCCCACGAACTGTTAGAAGGACGGATGGCCCCCAACTGAAGCAGCTTGTCGAACTCTGACTTGGCAATTAATAAGCGTTTAGGGTCTAATCGTCTTGGTCGAAAATGGACAGGTGGTCCGGTTGTGTCTATGTGATGCACGATATCATGTTTCACTAGCGTATTCTCATATGTAACTTTTAGCAGCTCAGGAAATTTCTGAAGGAGTGAAAAATACGGGCAACCCGGAGTTTTCTGAACCACTAACAACGACATGGAAGGAGAATCGGTAACTATTCCACTGATATAGACGTGATGCTCAGCACTAAGCAGTCGACGACGCTTTGCGTCTACTAAGACATTATAGTGCCGGAGAAAATCAATCCCGATTATTGGAAACATTACTTCTGCTACAATAAATTTCTACTCAAAACTAGTGTCAAGGCCCAAATTGAGCATTAGCGAGCGTTTTCCATAGGTTCGTATCTCGGATGTGTTTGCTGCACGTAAGATGACTGTTAGATCAACGCTTTTCCTTTATGCGGTTGTAGGTGGGACTACACTAACTTCTTCCACCGTATCCACTAAGGACAATGTATCGGTATTCAGATCCTTCACATAAAATAGACGGCTGTGTTGAGTCCTTCTGCCAGAAGTCGCAGTCGTCACCGACCACCGGCCTTGCGGTTTCCCGAAAAGCATTTTTTAAAATTACACGGTAAAGAACACCGTCTAGCTCGGTCACCAAAAGTTTGATGATACCAACAAATATCAGCAGTGTGTGTTCTGGTAGGTGAATACCTTTTTCTGCTATGAGATCGCTGTCTAGATCGAACGCGTAGTGCGTTGTGCAGTCGCAGTGCTAAGATCTCTCCACGCAGCATTTCTATCTGTTCTTTTAAGGAGTCTATTTCCCCTGTCAATGCTGGCCGACTAAGTTGCGCAACCGCCTGACCTTTCGTTCTTTCATAAATCCGATCGGCAATATCGGCTAATCTATCAATATTAACATCACCATCACCGTAAGCCAGTATTTGCTGAACATTTTGAGGTAAACGTCACAACCATAGTTGATAAAATAGCTGGTTATCGACCTTTCTATCACCTAGCAATGTTTTCATATAGTTCTTTAACTGGGAAGGTGTTCGGTCACCTAACTGTACAGTGCTTAGTAGTTGGTCGACAGCTTGATGATCTGACAATGATGTTGCTTTTATAACTGCTTGCTTTAGGGCGTCGTAAGGCGCTTTAGGATCTTTATTAACCAATTTGTCTCTAACTTGATTGGCGATGTCATCAGGTAGCATTGAACTAACGTACCCGTACTTAACATTCTGTGATACAATATTGTGCGCCAGAAAATAATTCTCTATGCAAGAAAACCATAAGACTGGATCAAGAGTACTAAAAGGTACGTTAAGGCTTGTAGCACCTACAGACTCCGTATTAAAGTATGAGGAAAGATAAGGGCTAGTGGACATGACAACACAATGACGAAACCGAGGAAATAAACAATAATATATAACGTACGATATAAAATGAATGCAAGCAAAAATTAATTGCAAATTAATAAACAAACTCACTAATAGTTGCGGACACAAAACAAGATATGAGCTGAATATGTGAACAAAATATAATCCTCGTTAGCGAATTAAATTAAATGTTAAAACTTCGTTAGTATGTGGAAGCTCTAGAAATCCGCGGAGACAAAAAACACAATGAACTGTATCTTCATTAGTAATGAGAAGAAATGAGTCCAAATAACCGATATGTATGCACTTGTATAAAGCACGAAACAAAATGGCAAAAAATAGACGAAGCAGATGAAAACAAATAATTCCAAAGGTAATGTTGCAGTTCTAGGCACAGCTAATCCAGAAAAGCTGAAAACGGAATAGCGTGTTCGTTGAGTCAGCTCACCACTTTGTTAGTACCTTCAGATTATAAGACTGACTTATTTTATACTGCTGGATTTGTAACTTCGTTGGAACCAACAACTATATATCCCGTATTTTCATCTTCGTAAGTAACCAGACTTATACACGCACAACAACCTTCAATTACGCGTATGATCAAGAAGTCACGAACGAAGATGCGACAGATATATATTTGAACCAAGAGAATCCAGCGTCACCAACTGTACAACGCGCCAACAATAATAATAATTTTTTACACTGCAGTTAAACTTTATAGTATAAATATCAATAAAGAATTATACAGTACAAACATCAGTGTTAGGGGTAACAGTGGACTTTACAAGCCTTTTTAGTTACTCTGGGTATATAAATTAACTTGATCTACTTCTCATTTGGATCCTGTATATCTCTAGAGCACTGGGTTAGGGTCTTATTTATTTAGTTTTTTATCGCTACTCGATATTGATTTTAATGGTTTTGTGCATCGATCAGTATATTGAGTTCCAAACATTTCGTGAAAGTTGAGAGCATTACTTCTGTCAAGTTTGGTTTTTCACACAATCCTTGAATCTCCCACTTGAAACTGACTGTCTCTATAGTGTAGAGGGACTTAATTGTAATCGATTAACAGAATTTAGAACGAAATTAACCCATAGACATACTGCCATCCGAGCATAAAATAAATTTATCCAGAATTTACAATGCTTCATTGCGATGAAACAACAGAATTGTGGCATTTTCTCAGCATCCTTTGTAAGGGTTAATTGTACCCGATATTACTTTCAATCGCTGAAAAGTTCTGTAGGTGTTCCATATGCTCTTCTGGTGTTGTACTCGCTATCATCAAGTCATCAATATATGCGTATACAAAGTGCAGGCCTCGACAGTGTCAATCAATCGCTGAAAGGTTGTGCTGCATTGGTGAGCCCGAAGGGCATGAGAAGAAACCCATATAATCCGAAGGGTGTCGTGATCGCCGTCCTTGCGATATCGAAAAGGAGCTCCGGGATCTGATAATAAGCTCGGACGAGAACAATCTTAGAGAAAATTGTAGTGCCTGACATACTTTAACAAAATCCTGATATGGGGAATCGGGGTAGCCTCAGCAATGGTTTGCTTGTTCAGAGCGCGATAATCGCCACATGGCCGCATTTCCCCATTCCTTTTTGGAACCATATGTAGTGGGATGCCCACGAACTGTTAAAGGGACGGATGGCCCCCAACTGAAGCAGCTTGTCGAACTCTGACTTGGCAATTAATAAGCGTTTAGGGTCTAATCGTCTTGGTCGAAAATGGACAGGTGGTCCGGTGTGTCTATGTGATGCACGATATCATGTTTCACTAGCGTATTCTCATATGTAACTTTTAGCAGCTCAGGAAATTTCTGAAGGAGTGAAAAATACGGGCAACCCGGAGTTTTCAGAACCACTACAACGGACATTTTTTTTTGGAAGGAGACTCGGTAACATTCCACGCTTATAGACGGTGATGTCAGCCCACTAAGCAGTCGACGACGCTTTGCGTCTACTAAGACATTATAGTGCCGGAGAAATCAATCCCGATTATTGGAAACATTACTTCTGCTACAATAAATTTCTACTCAAAACTAGTGTCAAGGCCCAAATTGAGCATTAGCGAGCGTTTTCCATAGGTTCGTATCTCGGATGTGTTTGCTGCACGTAAGATGACTGTTAGATCAACGCTTTTCCTTTATGCGGTTGTAGGTGGGACTACACTAACTTCTTCCACCGTATCCACTAAGGACAATGTATCGGTATTCAGATCCTTCACATAAATAGACGGCTGTGTTGAGTCCTTCTGCCAGAAGTCGCAGTCGTCACCGACCACCGGCCTTGCGGTTTCCCGAAAAGCATTTTTTAAAATTACACGGTAAAGAACACCGTCTAGCTCGGTCACCAAAAGTTTGATGATACCAACAAATATCAGCAGTGTGTGTTCTGGTAGGTGAATACCTTTTTCTGCTATGAGATCGCTGTCTAGATCGAACGCGTAGTGCGTTGTGCAGTCGCAGTGCTAAGATCTCTCCACGCAGCATTTCTATCTGTTCTTTTAAGGAGTCTATTTCCCCTGTCAATGCTGGCCGACTAAGTTGCGCAACCGCCTGACCTTTCGTTCTTTCATAAATCCGATCGGCAATATCGGCTAATCTATCAATATTAACATCACCATCACCGTAAGCCAGTATTTGCTGAACATTTTGAGGTAAACGTCACAACCATAGTTGATAAAATAGCTGGTTATCGACCTTTCTATCACCTAGCAATGTTTTCATATAGTTCTTTAACTGGGAAGGTGTTCGGTCACCTAACTGTACAGTGCTTAGTAGTTGGTCGACAGCTTGATGATCTGACAATGATGTTGCTTTTATAACTGCTTGCTTTAGGGCGTCGTAAGGCGCTTTAGGATCTTTATTAACCAATTTGTCTCTAACTTGATTGGCGATGTCATCAGGTAGCATTGAACTAACGTACCCGTACTTAACATTCTGTGATACAATA
This sequence comes from Schistosoma mekongi, assembly GCA_034768735.1. Taxonomy (NCBI): domain Eukaryota; kingdom Metazoa; phylum Platyhelminthes; class Trematoda; order Strigeidida; family Schistosomatidae; genus Schistosoma; species Schistosoma mekongi. The sequence goes on along the minus strand of CM068305.1, from coordinate 42,229,989 downwards.
TTGTGCGCCAGAAAATAATTCTCTATGCAAGAAAACCATAAGACTGGATCAAGAGTACTAAAAGGTACGTTAAGGCTTGTAGCACCTACAGACTCCGTATTAAAGTATGAGGAAAGATAAGGGCTAGTGGACATGACAACACAATGACGAAACCGAGGAAATAAACAATAATATATAACGTACGATATAAAATGAATGCAAGCAAAATTAATTGCAAATTAATAAACAAACTCACTAATAGTTGCGGACACAAAACAAGATATGAGCTGAATATGTGAACAAAATATAATCCTCGTTAGCGAATTAAATTAAATGTTAAAACTTCGTTAGTATGTGGAAGCTCTAGAAATCCGCGGAGACAAAAAACACAATGAACTGTATCTTCATTAGTAATGAGAAGAAATGAGTCCAAATAACCGATATGTATGCACTTGTATAAAGCACGAAACAAAATGGCAAAAAATAGACGAAGCAGATGAAAACAAATAATTCCAAAGGTAATGTTGCAGTTCTAGGCACAGCTAATCCAGAAAAGCTGAAAACGGAATAGCGTGTTCGTTGAGTCAGCTCACCACTTTGTTAGTACCTTCAGATTATAAGACTGACTTATTTTATACTGCTGGATTTGTAACTTCGTTGGAACCAACAACTATATATCCCGTATTTTCATCTTCGTAAGTAACCAGACTTATACACGCACAACAACCTTCAATTACGCGTATGATCAAGAAGTCACGAACGAAGATGCGACAGATATATATTTGAACCAAGAGAATCCAGCGTCACCAACTGTACAACGCGCCAACAATAATAATAATTTTTTACACTGCAGTTAAACTTTATAGTATAAATATCAATAAAGAATTATACAGTACAAACATCAGTGTTAGGGGTAACAGTGGACTTTACAAGCCTTTTTAGTTACTCTGGGTATATAAATTAACTTGATCTACTTCTCATTTGGATCCTGTATATCTCTAGAGCACTGGGTTAGGGTCTTATTTATTTAGTTTTTTTATCGCTACTCGATATTGATTTTAATGGTTTTGTGCATCGATCAGTATATTGAGTTCCAAACATTTCGTGAAAGTTGAGAGCATTACTTCTGTCAAGTTTGGTTTTTCACACAATCCCTTGAATCTCCCACTTGAAACTGACTGTCTCTATAGTGTAGAGGGACTTAATTGTAATCGATTAACAGAATTAGAACGAAATTAACCCATAGACATACTGCCATCCGAGCATAAATAAATTTATCCAGAATTTACAATGCTTCATTGCGATGAAACAACAGAATTGTGGCATTTTCTCAGCATCCTTTGTAGATTTGGTTTCAATAATGTATCATATAGCCTTTATCTGTGACAACGTAAAGCCATAATTACATTTCGTTACTACAAAGATGAAACCTATTATTAATTTTCTACTAAGTTCAATGTTACTTAGAGGGTGCAGGACACAAAAGATATACATTTGCCCCACTCCAAATTAAGTGCCAGTGCTAGGTTTCTGTCAGTACCTACTTGTTTGCTCATCTATATGCGTAATACCGCATGGTAACTTATATGCGCAATGTGTGAGCTGTTACATTTATGAGTAGGTGCTGACCACCATTAGATTAATGATTAATTACCTAACATCTTAATTTGAGTTAGCTCAAGTAGAGAAGCAACATCAGTCCTAGCAATATCATTTAGAGCGTATTTGGTTAACATCGTGCATGGTTGTTTTTATTAGTGATTCCTAGTATATCCTGGGTCTGTATTTGAATTACTATGGCTATAGCATATTTCAGAGTTTATAAGTAAGCCAGTACGAGTTTCTTGAAGAAATTTTGTGAAGATTTATGCTTAAGAACTAAAATACCAGTGTAAAGCCACATATAATGTCTTTGTTCATCATTAAATACGACTTGCGATCCATATTAGGAACGGTTAACAAATAAAACCGTCTCTTTATGTGTATCGGAACCTTATCACATATATTTTATATACAACACTACAGTGGCTATAACTAAATCAGTCACGAAACGCAGTCAAATACGTGACATAAGGTCACAAATCTCATAAGGTTCTAAGATTAAATTTAAGAACTTAATGAAGATAATTTCATAAATTTCTCGTATAAACACCGAGTGGACAGAAATTTATGAATGTAGCAACTAATCTTTACATAACGGCATGGTCGCCAACCTGTGATATATTTCCATCCTTTTTACTCTCTACTACTTACACAGAATTTTGCTACCCTCAGAGTCAACATATGTTCAGTGGGACAAAATATGTTTAACTCAGAATTGTTATTAAACAACTTAAGTAGTTTTGTTTGGTTGACCAAGTAATAAAGAAAGCTTAATCAACATTTTAGTGTTTGTTTACTTTGGACATTCCGTATATATTTGAAAAAGGACCTCAAATTGATATGATTTAAAACTGATGTTATAAGTTTTACGTTGAATAAACGATATATATGTATGTTTAGTTGTAACTCACTCAAATATCTGACTTCATAAGCCAATATTGGAGTAACAAAGCCGATAAGTATATACTGAATATACTTCTGAGCACTGTAATGTAAAATTTATAGGGTAGGAAATTTTGTCATGTTTTAAAGTTCTTCTAATCTAGTTTTCATTTTGATCCAATGTAAGATTACTCTGTGGTAATTGATCATATTGGTTCGACTCTACATTCAAATGCTGTAAAATGAAGATATCTCGATTGAGTGGTCACTTTTCTAGCATTATGAGCCCAAACGATATTGTTGACGAATCTCCTGCTGGTGATAACATTGGTTTGCCATCAACGCAGTGTCGTAAGAGACCGAACAAAAATATTTTTGACTATGCTATTCTTAGTTGTATTTCCATCACAAAATGTAGTAAAAGAATTCATATAAGCGACATTTTACCACTTGTCGATCCGTGATTCCTGTTTCCACTAAAATCAGTAAACAAATGTTAAATTTCAGTGCTGGAAAAGTGGCCGGCGGCGTCGGAATGTATATCAAGTTCATTACCCAAGAAGGAGGTAATTTGCTCACTTTTTAAAAAAACCTCTGTAGGGCTCTATCGAAACTTGAATGTCCACCATCCATCTTCTCTAAACTATGTCGGCGGTTATTAAGTGGTCGTGCGCAAAAGTCTGCTACACAGAGGCGACGAAAAATGTCATTTGGCTTATCCAAACCACGTACAAACTTAGTATGGTTGGGTGTCAAGGATTTTGATTTTGTGGCAGACTCTAGTAAAGACAAAAGTGCCTATTTTGGTTGGCAAAGGTTTTCACCATAAACAAATTAATAGATTAAGCACTAAGTTTGATACAGATGGGAAATAGCTAGAGCTTGGTGTGATCTAAAATGTAGTAAGAGTTAGACAGTATCTTTTAGTAACAGGAGTCAACTCTATTTCATAAAATATACAAAGGGTATGATAACAAACCACATCAATAAAAGCCGTGACCTACAAAGTTTGGGCAGAGAAATAACATAGTCTAAACAATTTGGTAGTTACTTTATTAGGGCCAGTACTTTTAGACAGCTGGACAGCTACTATTTGATGGCAGTATCAAGACGTGTGCAACAAAAAAACCCCCGGGTTTATGCATGCACATCATAACGATATTAAAAATCATCAATAGCTTCCTATGTGACTGTTTTGTTGGTAGCTCCCTATCATCTACTTATCGACGCAGCTTCCTTACAGGAAGATCCTGTAAAACTAACATTCTTACAGTGTAGAATATTCGCATTCTATCTGTAGAGCACAATTATCTCAAATGTATCTCCCTCTTAGATTTCTCTAGAGCTTTCGATTGAGTAAATTTGCAAAACTCTTTCTACTAAAACTGTTGTCGACAGGTACTAATGTATGTTTACTAAAATTGATAAGTGACTACCTAAGAATCATCACTCTTGTGATCGAAGATAGTCCTACATTTTTAAATAGGTTACAATGACTAGAAAGACAGCAAGGTTACACGACTGAGTCACTAATCCTATTATTGTTCATAATGATTTTATTTCAAACTTAGAGTCATGAACATTTCTAAATGCAGGGGATCTTATGACCTGGAAGTAGATTCAGGTTTTTTCCCCTAATAGCATTCCCGAGACAATAAAGCCTTACCATGTATGTGGCTTCTGTTTAGAACACCAGGTAGTTTAACTCCTAGACACTTTGCCCATCTTTATAGTACTTAACCGATAACTCACCTAAATAATCACTTATATATCTTGTTCACGTATACGGTGAGGATTATTGCTACATTTGAGCGTATGCAAAGCAAACAAGCGATAAGGAAATAAGACTAAGATGCAAACTTTAATCAGCTTGACTTATAGCACTAGACTTTCATCCTGAACAGAACAAGATTATCACACAACATACGACCTATAACACTCTTAAGTCTAGCAGGTCATCAATAAGATAAAGTCCCACAAAAAACCTAAGAGGATATTAAAGGCCTAGGTATATCCCGATCTAGTGACACAAGAATCCAGAGTATTATGGGAATAGGTCTTTATTCAATAGCGTGGGCAGGAGACAGTGGAGCGCGGTTCTAATTATTCAAACACACAAATAATCCTCAACGTTCAATATAAGCTAATAGGAAATATAATCCCTCTGCAGAATAAGGAAGTAAATGAATACTGGAGCCTAATTGTTTTGGCGTATGCTTAAGTTTTGAAGTGAACTTTTAACTAGTCAAGTTAAGTTGCCACATTAGCTCCCTCCTAGAAACGACTCCCGTAGGAACGTTGGTTCGATCAACATACCAAACAAAATCATCTCAGTTTTGTAGCTGTAGCTTAGTTCAGAATTACTAGCTCGTCCAGCGCCTGGCACTCAATCCGTGGCAAACTGTCTGTCAGTATTCGACAACATTGCGTGGATGAAATCTACTTTTTTTTCTCCTTTTTGAACTTGCTATCTAAGCTAGAAGCATTTACATTCTCCTACAAAGGATGGTGTGATACTTGGTGAACTTGACCTTCTAACGGTGACTGGAGCTTGAAAAGTAAGAGGGCAAGAAAATAAAGTAGGAACATCTGAGGAAATACCGCGAGCGGGCTACCCAACACCATGTTGGTGAGGTACGATTTTTCCATGCTCTGTCCGGCAATTAGGTGTTTACTCACCTGCCTCTTGAGTCGCCCTCAGGTAAAAATTAAAGAAGAATCTACTTTAGAACAAAACAAAAACGATGAAACTCAATCACACCTAAAGAATTGCTCCACTGTCTGCATAAAAATTTAAAGTACGATATACACATATATAGTTATAATTAATAAGTGTTCGTTTCTACGTAAGTGTTTGGTTTCCGGGACGGCTTGGTCATCTGGAAGAAAATAAACATGGTGTAAAATCTTGTGTACGCAAATGCACTTAAAACAAAAAAAATTTCATAAGAGAAAACAAGAATATATATATAAGTGCGTGTACTTGCTAGAAGTCAGATCAACTAGGCAACCTTGAACACGTGACGGCCGCCTTTTATGACTGGTTCGTAACAGTGGGTACTGACAGTACTCATCAGGTTGAAAATTATAGCAAACGTTTAGGACAACGAATGAATTACCGAGAATATGAGGATTCTTAAGCTTATTAGGGTTAGATGAAGCTATAAGTCAGTGCGAAGCATATAGCTAATGTAGAAAGCTTATGGGAACGGTACCGGGTGATATCTCCAGTTGATTAAGAGTTCGAATGTCGATAAAATGGATGAAAACAATGTGGTTATCTGAGAGAGCATAGAGTTTAACCGAGGGAAGTATTATTCCTAACCTATGTCTATGATCATGTATGGATTTATAGTAATTGTTTGTATGATGCTACGGTGGAACCACATCAATTGATGATAATTTTACATAAGCTTATCGATCAGGTTTGTTAATAGTTTCATTAATTATATCAATCATATTACGTGATTGCCAAGGCTAGACAATGCTTTATGATGATATCCTGAAACTATTATGAGTAATTAGCTGTAGTGTTAGTTTGCTATAAGCTAGTGAAAAAAATTGTTTCGTTTTTTAAAAAAAAATTTGAAAATCTAACAACAGAATTTAAAATCTTAGATATGACATCACTACAGTTAGAAAGATACTAGAGGTACTATAGAAATTTAATAAGTTACTGTAATTAGCTTAGTGATATTCATAAATTGTGGCTAAAATAATTAGAACTAAGAAAAGTCGAACGAATATGGACCTTGATGTTTTGCCTAAAAACAACACACTTTTTCAAATAGTATGTTGCTGTATAAAGTTGTTAATAAAGTGTATCCTAAGCAGAAAACGTTTCTAGCAGTGGTTTACATGAAATACACGTGGCTAGTTTAAGCAAAATATATACATGCCAAGTACTAGAGGTGTGTATAGTAAATCAAATGGTAAAAAGTTAAAACTCGCCTGGATTCTTTTTGGAATTTATCCTGATTTTTAAGGTTCAGTGTGTGATTTATGGCATCATCAAGTGATAATCAAGAATTCTAGAAAAATGATTAGTTCTGCAGGCAAAGCATGCTGACAACACTTACCTCAGTTGATAGGTTTAGTCGAAGATTTCACGCCAGGGTGAGACAATGAATGAACGTTATTAGATATTAACCGCCGCATATTTTTGGGAACGAAAGGTCGAGGGGCCGCTTTTGTCGTGTCACAGTAAATCAGGACATCTTCCTTAGGTGATGGCAGCTGTTTTAGTTTCAGGCTAGAGCATTTAGTTGACAGTAAGTTTTGTAATTCTTGATCAGTTTCTTGACTGTCTCTTAAAATCTTAAAGTCTACTGTAGACTGTTGTATTATATTCATTTCTAATCGAGATAATGCGTCTGCCGCCTGATTGTCTTCACCTTTTACGTGCTGGATATCACTAGTGAACTGTGATATGTAGTCAAGGTGTCGGACTTCTCGAGGCGAGTATTTATCAGTTTTCGCCCTTAATGCATTGGTTAGCGGTTTATGATCCGTATAAACTGTGAATTCTCTGCCTTCTAGCATGTGCCGGAAGTGCTTGATGGTTAGGTAGATTGTGAGGAGTTCTCTACCAAAGGTAGAATATCTCGTCTCTGCTGGAGCGAGTTTTTGAGAAGAAAGCGATTGGTTTCCAGGTGTTTTTAACTAGTTGATTAAGAGTACCGCCTACGGCTTTGTCTGAAGCATCTACCATTATGGCAAGTGGGTAGTGAGAATTCGGATACGTTAATGTAGATGCTTGAGCAAGTTTATGCCTTAATTGGTTTATAGCATCGACGGCCTCAGAGGTCAACTTGAACTCTTTCGGTTTTCCTTTAAGCGCATCCGTTAATGGTTGCATTAGTTGTGCACAACCGGGTATAAATCTGCGATAAAAGTTTATTAAACCGAGAAAACTTCTAAGTTGTGTTATGGAGCTTGGGATGGGATATTGTTTAATAGTATCCACTTCTTGTTTAATTGGTGTAATTCCTTCAGGGCTTATGGTATGTCCGAGGAATTCCAACGTTTCCACACCAAAAACGCATTTACTTTGGTGTATGTTCATGCCATTTTCGTTTAGTCGTCTAAGTACTGCCCTCACATGTTGTTCATGTGATTCTAAGTCCGGGCTAGCAATTGATAGGTCGTCGATATACCCTTGAGCAAATGGCATACCTCGAAGTAAATTATCCATAAACCTTTGGAATGTTTGTGCCGCGTTCCGTAGGCCGAATAGCATGCGTACAAACTCGAATAATCCAAAAGGTGTTGTGATAGCTGTTTTCGGAATATCTTCCTCAGCTACTGGGATATTGTGGTGTGCCCTGACTAAGTCGATTTTAGTAAATATCTTCATACCCTGTAAGCCATTTGTGAAATCTTGGATGTGGTATCGGGTATCTGTCTGGTACCGTTTGACGGTTGAGGGCTCTGTAATCTCCGCACGGTCTCCAACCGCCTTTATTCTTCTTTGGGACCATATGCAGAGGAGATGCCCATTGACTATCAGATGGACGTATTATGCCCAGCTGTAGCATGTAATCGAATTCGGCTCTAGCTATTTTAAGTTTATCGGGTGTTAGTCTCCTAGGTTTAGCAAAAGCAGGTGCCCCTTCCGTTTTGACTGTATGACATACTTTTAACTTACTTTTGGAAGGTTGAGGGTTCGGTTTTGTTAACTCTGGAAATTCCGCGAGTATATCCTCGAACTTTGCCGTTGTTACTGGCGGAGTTTGGATTAAATTTAGAGAAGTGATACAACTTTCTGTACCTTTTGTATGTTTCGAAGTTTCTTTTAATGTCAAACGTCGTTTATTAGTGTCAACTAGAAATTCATATTTCTCTAAGAAATCCATTCCTAATATTGCCATATCTAAATCGGCTACAGTGAAAATCCAGGGGAATTGTCTTCTAAACCCCAAATCGAGTGTCATTGTTTTCTGCCCAAACGTCGCGATTTTAGTTTTATTAGCAGCTTGAAGTGTGACTGAGGAAGTTTCTCGACCCAGCTCGGTTTTGTTCTTAGGAATGATACTAAGTGCAGCACCAGTATCCACCAAAAAGTTGAAGCCTGAATTCTTATCTCTAATGTAAAATAAGCGACTGTTTAGGCACCCCGCGTCAGTCGTTGCGACCTGGGGAGGGGTTATTTGTTTCCCCATATTCTTCAGGGTCTGTTTGGGCCAGGCGCATGGTTGACTGCATTTGGTTGATTGAACACCAAATTTCCACTGATACCAACAAAATTGTCCAGATTGTTTGGACTCTTGCGACCTGTTACGTGACTTGAATCCCGATCGTTGTGATGGCCTACTCTTGTCTGTATGACCCATTTGCATTTTGCTGACAGCCTATGTGAGACTTTTAACACTAGCAATGAGTTGTGCTATAACTGAGTCATCTGCTGATGCTTCTTTCCGAGTATAGCGTATCATACTTGATGCAGTTGGGGGACCTCTTTCCATTATCCTATCTGCAATACGTGCTAAGTGAGATAAGGAGGTGTCGGGATCTTGTGCATCCAAACAGTGCTGGACGTAGCATGGAAGAGCTTATATCCATCCTTGTTTCAGGATTGCCTCACCAACTGTGTTGTCGCCTACTAAGGTTTGGAGATGACGCAAAAATTGTAACGGTGACCTATCACCTAGTGTTTCCCCTTGGAAGAGTCTTTGGATTCTTTGCCCATCTGATGATGATAGACGATTCATTATTTCTCGTCTTAGGATGGTGTAGGGTTGTGGTGTCGGCGGACTTAAAATCAAGTCGCGAACTTCTTTGGCTACTGAAGAGGGTAGGACTGAACATAAGTCTTGATAGCGAACTCCTTCAGATTTAATATTGTGTCTCGTGAAATAATGCTCTAGTTGAGCAAACCACAACTCGGGGTCACTAAGATCGAATTCTGGGATTAGGATATTCGTAGTCATAACGGTGTCTATGTCTACCGACGACTTATCCTCTAGGCATTTCGTTTGGACTAAGTCTGCCATGTTATGTGAACAATATGATAACGTAATGAGGACGGAAAAATAATGAGTGATAAAAATAAAATACTATGTATATAAAAAATATATATATACGTAATCTTAATTATTGCAAATCAGAAGGCTTATTTTTATGACTGAATATAAAAAGAAAAAGTGATATGAACAACAGAAATGAAATATTTTATTCGACACAGGACTCGCCAGTTTAATGCCTAGGTGTATCCCGATCTAGTGGCACAAGAATCCAGAGTATTATGGGAATAGGTCTTTATTCAATAGCGTGGGCAGGAGACAGTGGAGCGCGGTTCTAATTATTCAAACACACAGATAATTCTCAACGTTCAGTATAAGCTGATAGGAAATATAATCCCTCTGCAGAATAAGGAAGTAAATGAATACTGGAGCCTAATTGTTTTGGCGTATGCTTAAGTTTTGAAGTGAACTTTTAACTAGTGAAGCTACATTGCTACACACTTATGTGCGACATGTCTATGGGGAACCCACTGCCTGTAGTGCCGCCATCTATGAGACTTTTAGTTTTGGAGAGATTGCATAACCTCTCACATCCAGGCATTAAAGCTACTGTTAAGTTGATATCGGACAAATTTGTTTGGGCAAACATGTAAAGTGATAGTCGTCAGTGGGTGAAAGCCTGCCTGCCTTGCCAGAAATCGAAGGTACTTCGCCACACTGTTCCACCTGCAGGAGTTTTTTAGTAACAGACGCCAGATTTGATCATATTCATGTAGATTTAGTGGGTCCCATACCCCCATCGAACGGCTATACGTATGTACTGACATGTATTGATAGATTCACACGTTGGCCGAAAGCAGTACCTCTGAGAGATACAGCAGCGTCAACAATAGCCAGAAAACTTGTTGAACACTGGGTCGCAGACTTTGGAGTTCCTTCTGTTATAACGACAGATTGGGGAGCACAATTAGAAAGCAAATTATTTCAACAACTAACCGAAATTTTGGGCATCAAACGGTTTCGTACTACCGTTTACCATCCGCAAGCCAATGGCCTCGTGGAACGATTTCACAGACAATTGAAGGCAGGTTTAATGGCCGTACACAGCGATAACAAATGGAACGAGAAACTACCATTAATTCTTCTGGGAATTCGCTCGACGATTAAGCAAGATTTAGGTTATTGTTCGGCCGAATCAGTTTATGGAACTCATTTAAAGTTACCAGGGGAGTACTTCAGACCAGCAGTAGAAGTTTCTAATGATATGTCTGATTATATTCAACGATTGAAAAGACATATTAAGGAGATAAGATCGCAAGCTCCTCGTTATTCATTGCGCCCTTCTTACGTACCTCGAAACCTCAACGATTGCTCTCATGTTTTCGTCAGGATTGATCATGTACGTAAACCCTTACAGCACCCGTATGAGGGCCCATTTAAAGTCTTACATAGAAACGACAAAACAGTCACTATCGAACGTGCTGGAAAAAGTGACACTGTGAGTATAGATAGAGTTAGGCCTGCATTCATCGAAATTGGTACCTGTCAACTGACCGAAAAGCTACCGCCAAAGTCGGAGCAACAGTTGAATGACAGCGGGAAGCCAGCAACCGCATCTACAACGCCGAAGTCATCAACCAACCGCACAACACGTTCAGGAAGAAAGGTACACTGGCCACGAAGATATGCAGAAACGATTTTTATATCCTAGTGTTTTTATTCTCAGTTCACTTGAACAAGTCGTTAGTTAAAGCACAATATTATCCAATTTCATGTTTATTACGTGTAAAACATGCTCTTTGACACTTCATATCTCAAATTCTTTGTTATTTTCTTAGTACCATGCATTTTAGTTAAAGAGTTGTAATAGTTAGTTGTTTAATATGACGAAATATCAGAACACCAGTATTCGTAATTTGTTTTTTTTTGTTGTTTTGATTACATGTCATCGAATTATTTACAAGCCGCTGCTTAACCTATGCAATTATAAATTTTGTGAGCAATATCGTGTACTATTTTGCAATGATTTATCATGTTTGAAAAACATACATCGAAAATTCGAAACCCTCACTTTTCAAATTCATTCATGCTATTTTTTTTAAATTAAATTGGCATTTTGATATTCGTAAATTTTATATATGATAAGGTTCTGTAGCACTTATTTTCGTATCGCATTTTCGTTTTACTGTAGTTGTATTCATATTTTATCATTATTATTCATTTACTTTTCGAACACAGACATTTTTTTAAAATAAATATCTATGTTCCAGGGGGAGGCTAATGTAGAGGCCACTGTTACCCCTAACACTGATGTTTGTACTGCATAATTCTTTATTGATATTTATACTATAAAGTTTGATTGCAGTGTAAAAAATTATTGTTATTGTTGGCACGTTGTACAGTTGGTGACGTTGGATTCTCTTGGTTCAAATATATATCTGTCGCATCTTCGTTCGTGACTTCTTGATCATACGCGTAATTGAAGGTTGTTGTGCGTGTATAAGTCTGGTTATTTACGAAGACGAAAATACGGGATATATAGTTGTTGGTTCCAACGAAGTTACAAATCCAGCAGTATACTGCTGGATTTGTAAATAAGTCAGTCTCATAATCTGAAGGTACCAACAGGCTTGAAGTATTTATAAATATTTCTAGCGGTATACGTCTTTTTAAAACTGGGTCTAAAGTTCTAATTTCTACTGAGCAGTACAGAATTACCAATAGGCATTCTACAATCTCCATCCGGGGACTTAAATAACCATTTGTTATGATAATTTGCTATATTTAACACAAACCCATTGCATAATTTTAATATGATTCGATTGTGCTGTTATGATTGGCCTGTCTACTTGAAGCTCGCTTTCACTAAATTGTCAAAACAATCACTAGTCAGTGAGCCATAAATTAGAACCTAGTAAATACGTATATAAGTTAAAGTGTTCATACCCCAGTTGGCACAGAAATGAAATTTTCAGACCAAATCTTTAAGTATTCGAAGTTGTAACAGTGTTAGTATAAATAGAGAAGACTAGGGATCGGAGACAACGATTTAGGAAACTGCAAATCAGTACAGATTGTGGTGAGTGCGGAAGGCCTATGCCACTGCGAACGATTCCGAGACATGTCACTCAAAGTCTCTCACCATTAGTTGTGATTATCACAGGCAGTCAGCACTTGTTAACATAGTCCAGCTCAATTATTAAGGAATTCATAGACAGGTACAATGCTTCGACTTGGCCAGTCTAACCACTGGTACACAACCAATATGCTTCGTTGCACAAGGATTTGATAAGGATAATTACGGTAATTTACCCTGTTACTGTTAGTGGGATATACACTGGATTAAAACATGCTCAGTGCATGATCGTGATGGCGCACGCTGATTGGCTATTTCTAAACCAATCAGCTCTAGTGGATTGTTGCAGAAGATTCTGAAAGCTTCTTATGTTAATACTATAAATACATTAACGTTTCTCTAACTAACGATTCCTACTTTTGTCTACCCTTGTTATTTAGAATATAATTTGTTCGTGTTCAAACATGTTCTGATTTGGGATCTTGTCGAGTGTTCGGTGTCTAAGAATACTAAGCAGTAGGAGCAATTGGGTCGTTATATCTAGGAAATATAACAGTGGCGACGGAGAAAAAGGGAAATACACTCAAAATGCCGATGTCAGATGACCAGCTCAATCGAATACTACAACAACATCAAGCACAACTTGATGCACAAATGCGGTTGTTAGAAACTCTTACGCAACAGCTGAACATCGATCGCTCAAGTTCACATGCTTTTTCAAGTACTTCTTGTGATGCAGTTGCCAGCAGCATACCAGAATTCTATTATGACCCCGATAGTGGAAATACCTTCCTCATGTGATTCAAGCGTTGGGAAGACACATTTAGAATAGAATTCTGTAAACAAGATGATGCATGGAAGACTCGATTGTTGATGCGTAAGCTGGAAAGTAATGAACATGCACGCTATGCTGATCATATATTACCAAAGTTACTTCGAGAGTTCAGCTTCGATGAAACGGTAGCTGAATTATCAGAGATATTCGGCGAATCATCCTCATTGTTTAGTATTCGTTATCAGTGTCTTAATTTGGTGAAACGCGAAACTGATGAATATGGTGCTCTAGCAGACATCGTCAACAGAGAGCGTGAACGGTTCAAGTTACGCTCGTTGACAGAAGACCAATTCAAATGCCTTATATTCATCAAAGCCCTTCAGTCACCGCAAGATTCTGAGATTAGAACTAGACTCTTAACTTGACTGGATCAAGACGTGGCATAGACTACCTCTCGATGTTCTGCTGGACACCTTTGAGATCAAAACACCTGAAACAGACGGGACAGTCGTTGGGCAGACGAAGGATGATACCACTTCCTTATTACCTAGAAGGTGGACAAATCGGAAGCACAAACCAGTACACTGGCTGCAGGTGAATCCTAACACCAGATCCTACGAATCTGCTCAAGGGAGAGGTGTTAGTGGGATATACACTGGATTAAAACATGCTCAGTGCATGATCGTGATGGCGCACGCTGATTGGCTATTTCTAAACCAATCAGCTCTAGTGGATTGTTGCAGAAGATTCTGAAAGCTTCTTATGTAAATACTATAAATACATTAACGTTTCTCTAACTAACGATTCCTACTTTTGTCTACCCTTGTTATTTAGAATATAATTTGTTCGTGTTCAAACGTGTTCTGATTTGGGATCTTGTCGAGTGTTCGGTGTCTAAGAATACTAAGCAGTAGGAGCAATTGGGTCGTTATATCTAGGAAATATAACAGTTGCCTACTTGTGTAGGGGACGTAAAGCCTAAATGTTAGCTACGCCTATGAAAATATAATAAATGTAGAAGTCATCAAGCCTCTTTAACTTCACTCATTGTGGTTAGCTTTCGCGCATTCATAATTCTCTCACATGGAACACTAAATCCAAATAATATCAGTTTAGATATACTCAATAAACTAGGTGTTGCAAAGAGTTCAAGAATGGCATTTTCAGGAGTATTAATTTACATACATGTTTCTACAAAGCTTCATCATCTGTAGACAGCAAGAGAACGTTCACCATCAGCGTCAGTCAATTACATCCACAATATTCATACATCAACAAAACCAGCATTTTAACTCATTAATGTCAGGACTTCACGAAGAAGGAAACAAACCTAAACAAACAGATTAGGTTTTACACTTAAATTACCAATTATTCACGAACTAGCCTTAACATTAGTATCACTTCAACCAGGATAGACGGCTGGATGTCCTAGTTAGTCGTGGATATGAAAATCTCTCAGTCGAATCAACATATTGAATGTGTCGACTTAAGAAGCTGCAACAACGTTTATGATAGAGGGTCCCACTATTTGACTGTCCTTTGGAAGAGTCAGTAGTCAACTGGCAGAAACTAAGTTTAAGACTTATGGATTTTCTTTGGTGTCCTAGCGAATTTTTTATTCTGGAAGACAAGTAACAGGGAGACATGTCAATACCGAGTATTTTTTGACGTTATAAAATGCATAAAACAACTATTTAACAAATAAATATGCGAAAATCAAAATAAACAAGGAACAAGTAGGCATCCGGACCAATGAAACACTCGAAAACATTATTATGAACCAAGTAGATGGCAGAATGAATAACGGTAACCACAATCGCTTAGACGTAGAGGGAAGGTGGCGTGCATTATGCCAAGAACGCATGTCTCTGATTGATAGCTACAGCTGGTGGAGGGAACCTATGATATGCTCCAGTCAACAAAAATTATGCCCAATTTCTAATTTTCTAAATTTCATTTATGTACGCTGCCGTCATAATGAGATTTATGGTTGTTCTGTATCCCATGACCGAATTTATTGCATTTTAATTGTGTAGATGATCACAACGCTAATATTGTGTACGCATATATAATAAATGAACTAAATAAAATGTCCATTTTGTCCAAATGGTCCTCATTTTGATGTATGAAGTATTTCACCCTTCCTTACTGGCCTTTGAAAAACATTTTCTTCCTTCTGATAAATTTAAAAACGACAATTTAAGCGTTCACCCCTGCTAACAAATAATAAAAATAAGTGGGAACAGCTAGAAATCTGTCACTTCTAAGCGTATACGAATAAAGTCTTCATGTTTCTACCCTTTCCAAATAAGCTTTCCAAGTACTATATTTGTCAGTATATGTATAGTGTGAGAACAGTAATGATATATTGCGAATATGTGAATTACCACTCATGTTAAACCCTGTAGAGGCCCAGAACATATCAACTTTTAAATCGGACATTTTTGTATGTTCAAATCCTGGTCGAACTCTCTTCTTACGGTCTGTTTGAATCTTGGGCGTTTGTTGGATTATTTAGGTTCAAAATACATTCCATTCTAATTCTTCGTACCGACTTTTTTATTTACGTACATCCGCTCAATCGTATATGTACGTGAAGTCAGTTGGTATACGACAATTACATGTACATAGGATTTGTATCTAGTTTGAATTAATACGATTGCCTAACATCTGCAGTTTTAATGGGCGTTGTACGCCGTTTTCTTATCGTTCCACGATAACTATTTCTACGCTACAACTAAATATTCTTTTGATTTGTATATAAGAAACTCAGTTAAAGTCGTCATCCTGAACCTTTCAGTCAATTCACTTCTCACTGTTTATGTTTATTAAACAATATTTACCCAATCTCAACCAGGCCACTTTCATGAATAATTTGTCAAGTGGAGCGGTTGAAATTTTAATGAATAATTTACGTTTTGAGATGTTGGATACGTTAATATAATTTAATGAGCTTAAACTTCAAATACAACATTAATGAACATATAAATAAACAACTTAAATGAGACTTTGTAGCTAATGAGGTCAAAGTCATCTGGAAAACATTGTTTCATATGATCTTGCTACATACGTAACATCTTTTTCAGAAAATAGTTGTAAATGACATCGACAATCATGGGACAACCTGTTTTTCGGCCTGGTAAAGCCAGGTCAAAATGGTTTTCCAAGTCTTACTAATAGAGGTTCAATTCCTTTTCGTCATACACAGCAACAGTGATATTGACTGAATAGTGTACGAGAAACTTGTAAACGGTTGGCTTTCAGAAAAGGAAGACTAATAAATATGTCGTCTAGGCATAAGACTTCGATTACCAAAATTTAAGCTGAAATATTTCACTTATTCGAACAAAGTTTACCAGAAATTAGAGCCTCGTTGTATTCAATATTGAGGTAAACTTTTACAAAAATTACAGTTTAACTATGACTCTTCATATCATAAGGATGATAATGATTTCTATTCATGCAACATCACTACTAAAATTCCTTTGAGATTTCATTACGAAAAGCGTTCCCTTTTTTTATCAACAGGGCAAGTTAGAAAGGACTAGACCTTCGGAACTAATTTACGGACTGTTATTTTAGATATTTTGATCGTGTGCTCGTTAAACAATGTGTTATAATTATTTTTATACACCAGTTTTCTGATACACTAACTGATCTGCTGTGTTGTCTGGGCTTGGGTGCATGTACATAACATATATGAAAACAAAAAATAACCCTTATTACAAGACTGTGTGGCGCACTCACGTATTCTTCATTCTCCAGCTCAGGGCAAAGAATATAGGGGGCAGATTGATAATACGCTAAGAGTATCTGGTTGTTGTCGAAGGTCGTGTATTACTTGGTTACTTTCTATGGTTGTGCGTCAATTAGATAATCGAGATTCGAAAATTTGAAGTTGTATAACTGAATAATACATCAATATTTTTAGAGGAAATTGATTTCGAGCTAGGGAAAAGTATTAAATGTAGAACATACGAAAGTCATTATGAGCAGCTATATATATATATATGTCCGCAAACCACGACTTGAAATCCATAGGGTCAAAGATCAAATAACACATTACGCCGGGAATTGGAGGCAAATATCAAAAGAATGAGTTCGAATCCAAGTGCGAACATCAACATTGGAATGCAGGTACAATCAACCGACGAGTCCCAAACAAAACGAAACACGCGTTCGGGATTCTGCTTGCCAGTTGCAATCCAACTTAAATTGCTTTATTATTCAACCAGTATTTTAAAGATAATTAGCAGTAATATAATTAAACAATGAGGATTTACCAAGTGAGTTTTCCTAATGATTACTGGGACTTGGTCAATTAAGGAAGAAAATAAATGAGTTTAACCGTTAATTGGATAAGTCTGCTAAGTAAATGCTCTCGCTTTATTATTCAACACTATTCCAAGTGATAAACTACATTTCAATAATCCATAACTCAATATTATGCAACTGGCTTACCAGTTGGCGGATGACCACTCTTATTGTGGACACACAAAATTGAAACGTAGGAACGAGCTATTTACGATAATCAAGTTAAGAATAATTTTTTTAAACCACTTGATATTTAATTATTCTATTGATTTCACTTAGTATACAAGTATAACAGATCATAAATATGCATCACCTATGACCTATAGCAACCAGATTGCTTAAATATCAGTACTACCTGCTTTCTTCCTGGTTTTTCTGACTAGATACATGATTACAGGAAGTCTGTCAATTAAACATCACGGTTTTAGAGACTTATTATCAAGGAGTACCTGCAATCTCAATTCTATGAATTCGTCCTCGAGTACCATATTTCACGTCATCCAGTACAGAAATCGGAGACACCAAATTTGAGCTGTTCAAGTTGCGTGTAGGATTGTTGTGTTAATACCACTAATTAGACTAATCAACGTAGAAAATTGTCTGAAGATTGCATTCTGCGAAGGACATTGATATTTCACACTATTCGTTTTAGTGTAAAAAGAATAACAATCGTAGATGAAAATGAACTTATTTATTTTGTGGATTCGCTTTATCCTATTATAATCTAGAAACAAAAGTAGTAATTATTGGACAACAAGTATACATGCTTATATCAAATAAGTCTTGATTATGGTTAGCATAACACAGCCGAAATTCAACTGAATTCTAGACTTCCTATCCTTACTTATGAATTATATCGATGATCTTTATCATACATAACTCTATTGTCTAATTCCATCTCGATTTCATCTTTTGAATACAATGTATGTAAACAGCTGACCAAAGAGCTTTTGTATTTTCGTGAGTACAAGCTACAGAGTTTCAAGTAAAGCTCATTATTTGAAAGTGTTGTCTTGAACTCCAGTCAGTACGAATAACGGAACGGTGACCATGTCTAAAATTAATGCAGTGACCAGTGACATAAGGCCGTTATTCTATACCGTATGTCTGTCTCGATAGTGCTACTAGTTCTCCCCTCCAAACACGTAAAGGAAGAACACCAGACTGATAAGCCAAGTCTCAAAATTGTATATACGTCATATATCTAAAGCACTCGTATAAATATATACATAAAATTCAGACCATACAACAGATCATTTAGAATAATGATATCAGAACTAAACAAGGACAATAATGATAGGAAATGAGTAACACATGTATAATCAATTAATAATAGTTAGTAGGTCAAGTGGAAGTTTCACAAAAGGGGAATATAATGGTAACAGAAACAAAGTGTTCAGTACATAAGCAAGCAAATTATACACAATAATTTCCGGGAAAACTGTTCTGAAGATTAATCATTCACAAGAAGCTCGACCTATGTAACAACAAGTGAAATATTACAAGCGTATCTACTAGTTTGCACGGACGTGCCACAGCGTATACATTAGGAGAACGGAAAAGACAATCGCTCCTCAGCTTTTGGCTGATTAACGCAAATCACATTTTTCTAATCCGATGGTAGAACCTAAATTATTTGAGCACGATAATGCATTTATTAAAATTTCAGTTACTGGTGCTCTAAGTGAATGATATTTTCAGCATTTTGATACAGCTTTGACTATTGTCCTATATCATCCCGTCATAGTAAGATACCTAACTGAACCCTGAAACAATGGATTTTCAATAAAATGTAAAGCATATGTTGTGAATTTAGCCTACATCGAATAGTATTAAGCGCACTAAAATAATTACTGTCCATGACAACAATCAATAGCCCAATGAATATTTCACCAATTCCATAATAATCAGCCAGAATACCAAAAACATCAGCCAAGTGATTTGTATTCACTGGAATAAGAAACGTGATTATAAACACAGGATACAAAACAACAGAGAACCATAAACAACAAATTCGAATGAGTACATAACTAAAGTTGTTTTTCGTATGTCGACTGGAAGTTTTATAATTAATTGTAACTTATGAACAACAAAGTATATCCTAATAGTTGATAAGTCACTTGAAAATTAATAATATGAAAATACTACGGACAGATTACTAGGGATATATATAAGCAGATTACCTAAAACATCTTGCTGGCTTTAATAACCTCATTTCCATGAATACTGCCAAGTTATCAACAGTCAACTTTCCGCATAAAAAATAACTTGAACTTAAGAGTAGACAACAAAGGTAAGCGAGACAGATAAAAGAAATGACTTCTAACATAATATCTTTGTAAAAAGAGTTAGTATTTTCTTTCAACTTTAAAACAAAATCGAGATCTTATCATTAATATCTTCTTCTACTGACAGGTTTTTTCACTTGTTTCCTCTTAAATATGATAACACCTCGTTCTCTAATCTGCCTATTATGTGTATCCAGTGAAAGCAGGTGTAGCAGAAATGTAACATTAATACCCTGTTAATTAAACACTTACAGAATACGGTAAACATATGAAGATGGTCATACAGAATATACAACTATGGAAACTTATTTTATTCTAGTCATATTATCAGGTAAACTTGTAAACAGTAAAATGCTGGATAACCTGTGTTGATGAAATAGATACAAATAGGACGACTAATATTACCTAAGCGATATTACATTGTAAATATTAAGCAAGGTGAGTAATAACAGTAATGGACAGTTTCTCATTCACTTTGAAAAAAAATGATTTCATTCTTCGTAAACAAGAAATTATTCAGAAGACTCACGAAACAGTAGAATAAACGTAATATATTTAGAAAACACAAACTAAACTTGATAAAACTAAATTTCAGCTTCTGGGCGCTTTGGTGTTGGCTTGAAGAAACGTTGGGTGATGGAGTGTGCAGGGAAGTGTATAACATTTTAGAAGGAATAAAACTTAGCTGATGATTCCGTAAGCACATCAGATATACTTACAAATCTATGTGATCCAATGAAAATAATTAAAGAATATAAGTATGCAGACTTTTGTTTATTTGTAGTAAGAATAACAATTGTAGAGCTTACAGTATAGAAGATAAGTACTTTTTGAAGTTAGGATCAGTCATTGAAGGTCCGGTATAGTTTCGGTTGCTGGAGTTCAGACTTGTCAGGAGTCAGACAGTTATTAGCAATGGCACTGACTGATCGTCGCCCCATATCATAAGTGAAAGTGGGAATTTCACACCACGGCGCAGTGGTGTAGATGGTTAAGCTTATGT
The DNA here is from genome assembly GCA_034768735.1 of Schistosoma mekongi. NCBI lineage: Eukaryota > Metazoa > Platyhelminthes > Trematoda > Strigeidida > Schistosomatidae > Schistosoma > Schistosoma mekongi. Next base: position 42,209,108 of record CM068305.1, on the reverse strand, counting down.
CAATAAGTATGAGGGCTATGGGTCCAATTCCTTGGTGGGATTTGGGGCGTCCACTGCCAAGGAGTCCCATGTCAAAACGAAGTAGCTGTCCAGTACTCCCTGGTTTTTCGTAGCATTTAAATGACAACAATCTGTGGTGGATATAAACAATTAAGCTTAGTATTAATTTGATATCACGAATTAGTCTGAGTTAGACAACCACTGGTCACCAGGAAGCACTGGGCACCTGTTTCGTCCTAGTATGAGGCTCTGCAGCAGTGCGCATGTATGAGCCCATTAGGGAACGAATCTGGTTCCACTGCGAGCGATTCGCCACTAGATCACTAAATTAGCTCCCAATAGTTGATATTTCTAATTCTGTCAATTCGTAATACGTTTTTTCGCGACCTTTCCGATTGTTATCAGTGGGTGGCTGCCATCAAACTTAATACCTGTCACCCTCGCCGATAAAACCACCTCGATTTGACCATTTTTAGTACTTAAAGACTTGAATAACGTGTAATCTGCTAATTTCAACTCGCAACTTCAACTTTTTCATTAAAAATGCCTACACACTATAATATTATCTAGTGCGAGATGATATTTACAGACTTATGTAGAGTACGATAAGGAATCGGTTGAAAACTATTGACTACATCATTACTTAATGTCGTATTATATGAAGGGATGTTTAAATCAATACTTAATTACATTGTTACGCGGTGTTCCTATTCTGCCAATAAATTTATTCCATTAGTTTGCTCGTCTCCCTCATACAAGACAAATCGTCCTAAGAGACACTATTAAAGCAAACAAACTGTTATAGAAATCTTCTACGACGATTCTTACTACAACATCGATAGATCAGACTAAAAATAACACTTTCTACAGTAAAAAGATTTCAAATGGTGAATACGATGGATTGTACCGCGGTACCGTATACTACCATTTGTGTAAATTTTAACTGAAATTAAAGGATACTCGTGAAGATCATTTTCATGACGAATTGACACGACCTGGAAATCCAGTAAAAACTAGTGAGTATCAGACAAATGGTGTGGGGTTCTTACACAGTAAATTCATGAACCCAGGTTGAGTTATGCCTACCAAACAAAGATCTCAGGGACTGAATATTTTTTAGTCCGACAATCCGCATCACCAATAACAGTCAATTTGTGCGTTAGTTCCTGGACATTTAAATAAGGTACAAAAAACACCTAGTCGTCTGAATGGGAATTTATTTTATACTGACCTCGACCCATGTTCAGAAATTTCATGTTCAAAATGTATTATCAAGACCTTCGATTCTCCCAAAGTGAATATTAGGATGACATCCAGCCTTCTTACATGTATCAGGTAGTTTCCGCGATAAAAAAAAACCCGTCCCATTAACCTATGCTTGTTTTTTTAAACAAACATATCACTTTGAGAACAAATAATGAAAGATGAGAGACAAATAAGGAAGTAAAAATACTGGTAACAGTGTTCAGGTTATATGAAATGTATAATACAATAAGCAGTTAGAGTGTCACGTAGGCCGATTATATAGTTGGGCAACATTATTCACACTTCACTCCCGATATTGCATTTATGAAGAAACGTTTCTTTATATCTTCGGACAATAAATAAACATTGAAACATAATGCAGTAAAATATAGTAATATTTGGTACTTAATAATGATCAGATGAATCTATTCGGTAGTTAAAAATTCGACCGGGTGATTTTTTGGAAAACTTTATTTTCACCTTTATATAACTTGTTTGTAATCCAGTAAGTATATTACAAATAAATGAAACATGTAATCTACTGATGAGTTTCTTAATACTGCAAACAACTCAGGTAGTCACAGACCCTGCATTTTGATATCGATCAAATCTCTTCAGATTTTAGAAAACAGTTCAACATGAAGCTGACATTGGAAATATACAGGACAGTAAATAACAATAGACTTACTTGGAATCCCTTTACAAAAAACACAGGAAATCGCCCCATGTCTGACAGGTGGGAGTGTTCTTATTTCCGATTAAACTGAAAACGTTTATAACCCAAATATGACAAACCTAATGTTAGTCATATTCTTTAGTTGCTTTTAGGGAACTCTAAAAAGTATAACATGCGTGAATTTTAAATGATACTTTAGGCCAGATAAATTAAAACTCTAAAATTGAAATTGATCCTTCTTGGGCTCCATCACGGTAAAAAAATATCTTCGAAAACAACAAAATTTGACATAAATCGAAAAATGCGTACTTTATGTATTTAGTAGCAGAATATACTACTAATTAAGCATGTTCAAAACATATCTGCACTGACATACAATTATCAGTTAGCGCTAGAGAACTACCGAAAAAGTGTGAGATGATTTTTTAATATTTTTAATTATATTATACTGTCATTTAATTACGATCCTGACGGTGAAATTATGCTCACCAAGTGGCTCAAATATTGGGAAAATACATTTAGAATAAAATTCTCCACTCAGGATGCCGCGTGGAAATTACGTTTATTGGTGCGCAAGCTGGGTGACAGCGAATATGTACGCTTCTCAGACAATATACTACCGAAGATGTCTCAGGAGCTCACCTTCGGAGAGTCAATGAAGTAACTGTCCAACATATTCGGCGAATCTAGGCTATTGTTTAGTATTTGATTAAAGAGCCTAAGATATTCAAGACGTTAGACTGATAATTACCAAACGTTGACAGATGAGTTCAACCGACAGTGTAAACGCTTCAGTTTACGCTACTTGAATTTTTAGTATTAAACAAAGACTCTACAGTCACCAGAAAACGCTGAGATCACAAAATGGCTTAGTCAGGACCCCATAACAAAACTCACAACAATGATGATGAGTGTAGAAGACTGCAGAACATCAAACACGATAAAGTACTAGTCTAACGGATAAGTCCCATTCTAACAAGAAAAACTGTATATCCAATTACTAGATTAATGCCTCGGCAGTCGAGTAAAATGAATTCCTAACAAACCAAACACTATTTGTCGATTGTGCAATAAATAATGTACGACTATATCCATTCAAGAAGCATAAATGCAAAGTGTGCAATAGATGTGGACATAAAGGTTATTACTGTTCAAGGAGAAACAAATTCCTTAAACACACAGCGAAGTCGTCCCATATGAAATCAATTCCTGTTGTGGCTTTCAGAATGGATTACTATATTAGAAGGAAATACATTACACTTCGTAATAACAGTATCCTAATTTTTCTCCAAATTGTCATCCTATATGATATCATATTAAGAAAAACGCTTAAACTACATGTATGTAATTATGTATGCATGTACAATCAACATAAACTACATGGTAAACCGTCAATGGAACTGTAATTTTCTTATTGTTAATCACAATCGTAATATTAGAAACGGCAATAATTACAACAAAATTAACACAATAAGAACATAATCTCTGAAGTATAGAAGTTGTATTAAACTAACTAGCCACAGAAATATACAAGGTTACACAGACAGGTCAGGAATATGTCATCATATATCCAAACAGAACTGTTTTAAACATAAGTAAGCTTAAAAATTATGGATAGCAAAACCAAAAACAAGTATGAAAATGATGGTAGAACTAATGGAGTAAACCACATTTATGTAGAAAAGGTAATTATCAAGCAGATATGTGAAAAATCACATTTGAAGGAACAGGGAAAATAGTATATAGTAATCATGTTCATAAAAAAAGAGGATTAAGATACATTTGTCATATGATAGACTGAATTTATATGAACTAATCATAGGAATTCATGCAAAAGGACTGCTCAGAATGCATATGATGTTGCGAAACTTTCGGGTGAAATACAGTATGAATCTCTGCATGGAATTACATTTAATACACTATGTTATATAAATTAATGCACTAACCTTGGTCATATTGATCTAGATCCGTTAGAAAAACTTGTAATAACCGACTTTCACGTTAACAGTATTTGCAACCAGTTGTTATCAAAAAAGAAGTGAGGAATTAGCTAGGAATCCCCTCTTTACTGTAACAACCTGGATTGCTGCATACAGCTGGAAACTCGTTTGTCAGTGAAAGGTGTAAAACCTGTTTTTCTACCGAACCGTCCTATACCTGCATCACTCGAAATGATTGACCAAAAACTTGTTAGTTTGCAACAAACTAGTGTAATCTAATCAGTCAACTGCATTGGTAGCACTTTATGTAGTGATTAAGGAGGTTAATGGAACTGTAGCATATGTACCGACTTTTCCAATGGTCTAAATGCTACATTCCATACATATCAGTATCCATTACCGCTTAGTAAAGATATGTCTGTAAAGTTAACTAACAACACTCATCAAAGATTATTTGAATAAAACCGCTCGCTATTCTACATTAAGATCACATCTTCCATCTTTCATCAGATGATATGATTTTAATAAATTTACCTGGAGCAGCAGCAAAAACCTAGACAATGTAATAGTTATGGGTCGTCTGAAAATGAACTTTTTGATCGTTAGCACTAAACTCTTAATTGAGTAATAGAGTATGATTTTCGATAAAGTGAGGAAAGGACTATCTTCTCCATGCATCTAACAAATACCTTGGCTTCATCATAGATAAAAATAGCAAACGACCGGATACTGTTGACAGTAGGTTATGTTTTCAAATACTTTAAATAAAGAAAAATTGGAGAAAGGTTTCTTCGTAGGTGCATAAAATAACTAATGCCCATTTTAAAAAAATCGAATATATTTATAGTCTAGATTATTAAGTTTCCAGAACGTTGGGACGAATGTCAGTGATCCGAAGAACAGTTACATTGTCCTGAAATACTGAAAAGAATATGGAGATAAAAATTATTTGATTACCTCTGAGTTTGTGGTGCCTACGACGACGGTGGAATTGGTACCATACTTTGGGGTGTTCAAGGGTCTTTTCAATGACTACAGCTTCAATAAATACCTGGTGTACCGGAAGAATGGGTCGACCAATGATAGTGAAATCTGATGATCCCAAGAGCATGACCTTTCGCAATTGAACACGATCACCGACATCAGTTCCATAGAACGGTGTTTTGACCATAATCAGATCATTGTTGGTCACTTTGAACTGCTTCCCAGCAATATTTACTACAGCAAAGTATTGAGAGCTTTTCTCTGATATTGAAGAGTTAACCGCATCATATATACCTACAAAAAATGTTATCCAGATAACAATGTCACTCTGGACAAGAGAAAATGGAGCTCTACAATATTTAAGTGTTTTACAATTTATATACAACAGTATACTAAAGAGAATGAAGTACGTGATTACCTATGTGTAATAAGTAAAAAATTAAGGTCACATAAAGTTTAATCCTTACTTACCTTACGAGCTCACGAGAACATTAGAGTGTTGCTGGATTTTATCAATAAACAATGATAACAAGACCTTATGGAGCTTGAAAATGCTAGTTATTGAATATCAGTTGAGTAGTTTTACAAAACGCCACTTCAAGATACTTCATTATACCAAACTTCACCTACTCTTAAAATTTCCAAATAAAGTGAATATATGAGTGTAAGTGGTTTTTCCTACTTGCGATATCTTAAGGCTGGGAAAAGGACAATTAGTATTTCCATAAAGTGCGAGTCTTAGTTAACTGCACCTGTAACTGTACAAGCTCATTCATCATGAATTAAGCCAGATTTCATTTATTAACAAAAATTCATCACTAATCCTAAATAAATGAGTCACACTTTTCGTTCTTATGAGGTTATGTTTTGTGAATAAAACTTGACCGAGTGGTGTTACAATGAAGCAGTTTTCCTTCTATTCATGAGTGATAAAAAACAGACCCGTCACTATAAAGTCGTAAATCATGTAAACGTCATATGGGATGGAATGTAAAAAATGTCATCCCACATTAAACCCAGAACAAAGTTAAAAAAACGTCTGCCCATTAAAATGAATAGGATACAGGATATTACAACTTTATCTTGACGTAGTGAATAATAGGGCTAAGAAGAATATCCGATGGTAACTAAGTATCATATTAGTACTAGATTAATGAGATATTTGCCTTGCTGCCAGTCCAATAGTTTTCTACTTCTTACTATACTAAACTATCCTTTTACACATATAATGGAGAAATACATTAATGCCTTAAAATGTTAAAATGCTGAAATGCGGGAAAGATGACAATTAAGAAAGTATTGATAAGCTTACTCTGATGCAGCAAAGCACTGCATTGTGGCAGGGTCAAGGATTCTGGTTGACTCAACTCCAGGCTATGGAAAAATTATATTAACCAAGAAACTTACAACTCCTTTTCAAGGACAGTATAGGCTTTGTGCAATTTGAAACGGGTTGGCCTTCTTGGAGTATTACTTCGAATCCAATCTAGCAGAAAGCTTGATGTTGTGAGATTTGAACGGCCGCAAACTGAATGAAGGTTTAATCGGAGCAGAAGGCTTATAGGTAGCATGACCTTGATCCGAGGCTCTAAATTTCAAAAACGGAACAAATAATATTGAATATAATTCAATATCCTGTCATAATTTTAAAAACTTTTGTGTAGTAGATGTTTACTACCAATAACGCAACGCTTAGAACTGATTATTTTATGAGCTGTGAGTTTTAATCATTTTAAGTACGTCTGTATTAGACGTAAAAGTCAAATCATGCTCACACCAATGCATAATGTTAAATGAACATCCTGAAGTTTTTGGAATCTTGGCTCATTATTCTTTAACAACTATATAACCTCGAAGTGGTCACTTTTTGTATTATGTTGTTACGCATTTTTACTGTTTGCGCAATAGCTACAGTGTTGTCTTCTGATAATTTGACTAGTAGTAGTAAAATATACGTTAGTGTACCAATATCTTTTTATAAAGGGCAATTATAAACAATATAGTAGCGTTCCGCAAGATTTGAATTATTTTTTGTTCATTATTTTGGCGTCAATATTATGGTGATAGGGCTCGTATGTTTAGTGTGAATACATCAAACGCTAAAATGGTGACACCATTTGAATTAGTTACTGGACGTTGATAGAATTTTTCTGACTTTTTAGAGCCAATATTATTACGTGCACAATCGAAATTCAAAGTAAACACGGCAATTAGCTGACGCAGTTTAACTGCTTTTTATGCAACATCCCTTTCGTATTTTTTAAATATACTCCCACTACGTAAGACTGACCGGCATATTAGATGTATTGAAAGAACAGGGTAATCCGGCAACTACGATTGGGATATACTAAACTACAAAATGATTGAATGGTAAGGCATAAGCAGAAGTTATGCTCCCACATCATCTCAATCGAATTGAGTAGTGGTGAACTGTTAGTCGACGTCAGTCCAGCATCTATAGGCTATTTCTATGTAAAGTTAGGCTACCCAATTAATTCGGCCTCGGCTATTGAATCTTCCAACGTTGAATATCCAGCCGTCACTGTCTTCTCAAAAAATTCAAAAAATACCTAGAATTATTTTATATTTACCTCGCAATCTTTCAAGTAATATCGTTTGACACTATGTATATAAAAGAAGCTTGAAGAACATTAAAAACCTCAACCCGTTTCTGTTTACAACAGAAGAAGAAAGATTGGTATCCATGTCTAATGTTCGTAAAGTTATCCATAGTGCTGGTGGAATTCTATGGGTCAGGGTGCTATGTGACAGCTAGCCTAAGTGACTCAAAATCTGACAGCGGCAAGGGCAGTAGATCGTGAAACTGGGTGATTTGAGGTTGAGTCTGCAAAGGGGAACAATTTCCTTACATTATTGATTGTACTCCATATCGACGAGTGCCAAATAGCAAGAAATTTAGATCTAGAGCTTAGTTTAAACCACCCCGAAACACCTTTTATATATAGGGGCAAATACTCACAGATCATTGTTAGGTTGTTTCATTTAAACAGATTAAAAAAAACACTCATTGATAAACTAGTTTGCGCCGCTAATCAAAAATTTGAGAATTTTACGGTTCAACTACTGGCATATGTTTTCAAATGCAGTTTTGGTGCACGTCAACACATTCGACTTCTAGATTGTTTAAAAGATAGTATTAAGTAACTGAAACATTAGGAATATGTCATACTTATTTATGTACAAAGAACCTATGACATATGTTGCACTTACGAGGATGCTAGTGCTACTTTCTTCTGGACGTAAGTTTTTAATTATTTGGACGATTGAAATTGCTTTAGGGAAAGAGGACAGTTTTATCAATGCTCCATTTCTTGACAGCCATTTGTTTTGTGTTAAACATGCTTGGACTTTCATGAGTCATAATATTCTTAGCGATTTTTTGATAACGATTCACTCTGACGTTTAATATGGAGATGTTCCTAGAGAACGTATAAAGTTAACAGATTCATTTATATTCATGAATGACATTTATCAATCTTTTATTCGCTTTGAGTACGCAGATTAACAGTGCATGCAGAAAACAGAAGTTTACACTCTCTACGTCGTTTAGGAATATCCGTGACACTATTTTTACATGCATTCCTTCTATTTGTCAAAGCCAGGATATTCCTATGAATTTCCGAGGTTTTCAGTTTGATGAAAGGCATTTCACATCCAATACACTAATTTGACAATATACATTTAGTCCATTTGGGAAAGAGAAAAATGTAATCACTTGTACTTCAAACATGTTGATGGTTTGAAGTTAATCATGATACATTCCAAAGATCAAAATGCTATCCCGCTCCGTTTCCAAAATTACTATATGATAAACCTAGTTGGTGCACTTGTATTGTATCATGTATGTCGTGGTAATGAATCATTACTGATTATTGTGGTCTATATGAAGCTTTAGTTTTTATTGACATATTCGACACGTCCAGATGTATTTTGTCGAGTAGTGTCAATACGAAATTTGGACAGAAAACATCAGGAAAGATTTTCAGTTGCAAAACGACATTTAACGTTCTGACAGCCTACGACGAGACCTATTTCAGAGAAAACTCTTTCAACATCTAGCTTAACAACATCTTTGTCATTACTTTTTAACAGCATCCTGTCAGTCCTAGTCGAGTGGTTTGCCTGCAAATTTTGGGACTTCAGGAGTAGTTTTAAAATGCTGAATGGATTGATTATTTCCTTTCACAATCTCGTAATGCAGAACTTTCAAGGGCCGAAAAACGTTTTGCTACGTCCTTAAACTCTTCTATACTCTGGAGTACTTTCAGTAACAGTGCTTCTTTGGAGGTAAATTATGATCGTGGAAACGACTTCTGATCATCTACGTGGTTGTTTTCCGTAACGTCTTGGCCATCTGAAAGGAAATAGACATAGTGTAGAATCCTGTGCTCGCAAATGCATTAAATAAGCGCGAACTTCCATAAAAGAAAACAAGAATATATACAAGTGCGTGAACTTGCCAGAAGTCAGACCAACTAGGCAACCTTGAACATGTGACGGTGGGTACTGATAGTACCCGTCTGGTTAAAATTATAGCAAATGCTTAAGAAAGGAAATGAATTAGCGAGAGCATGAAAATGTTTAGGCTTATTAGGGTTAGATCAAGCTATTAATCAATGCAAACCATATATCCAATGTAGAGAGTTTATCGGTAAGGTACCGGATGATATTTCCAGTTAATTAAGTGTTCGAATGTCGATAAAATGGATGCAAACTATGTGATTATCTGAGAAAGCATAGATTTTAACCGAAGGAAATATTATTCCTAACCTATGCTAATGATAATGCATGGACTTATATTAATTGTTTGTATGAAGCAGTGGAGAAACCACATCATTTAATGATACTTTTATATAGGTTTATCGACCCGGTTTGTTAATAGTTTCATTAATTATATCAATCATATTACGTGATTGCCAAGACTAGACGATGCTTTGTGATGATATCCTGAAACTATTACGAGTAACTAGTTGAACTGTTGGTTTACGATAAGCTAGTGAAAAAAATGAGTTGGTTCTATGACTGGGTCATTTGCCGATTCTTCTTTTTTAGTATGGTGAATCATGCGTGGTGCAGATGGCGGGACCTCTTTCTATTATTCTAACTGCAATACGCGCTTAGATAAAGAGGTGTAGGGATTTTGTGCATCCAAACAGTGTTGGACGTAGCATGGAAGAGCTTGTAACCATCCTTGTTTTAGGACTGCTCCATCCACACGGTGTCGTCGAATAACGACAGACTGTTGCCACTGATTAAGTGTCAGGAGCTGGACGAGCTAATAATTGTGAACTGAGCCACAGTAGCTGAACTGGGATGATTTTGTTTGGTATGTTGATCGAACCGACGTTCCTACGGAAGTTGCTTTATGGAGGGAGCCTTTGTGGCAACTAAGGTTGATTGGTTAAGATTTCACTTCCAACCTTAAGCATATATCAAAACAATTAAACTCCAGTATTCATTTACTTCCTTATTCTGCATAGGGATTATATTTCATATTAGCTTATATTAATCGTTGGGAATTATTTGTGTGTTTGAATGACTAGAACCGCACTCCACTGTCTGTTACCCACGCTACCAGAATAAAGACCTATTCCATAATAGTTCGGTTTCTTCTGTCACTAAATCGGCACGTACCTAGGCTTTATAGCAGCATTTCTGAAAATGAGATGTTTGATGGTAAATAAAATCGATTTAGTTGAATATTCAGTTCATAATAGACATCTTGATCAGGTAGGAATAAGTAAGTGATTTCTAATTCAGTCGTGACTTTTGTACTAAATCAGATACCCTATATACTTCTTGGTTGTTTAAATAGTGGTTCTTGATTGTTCTGGCTGTAAATGGTGTGATTTGCCCGGCGTCTATCTATGTTTAGATTCAGAATAATTGATAATCATTTGATTCTCTATTCTTTATCGGACCATGGATGTTGCTGGAACCAGCGATAATCTGCCTTGGTGCAGTAGACAACTTGATTATTAGAAGCATGACAATAAGTCTGAAATAGTAAATATATATACATAAATATATATATATATATATATATATAGAAAGGAGAAAGCAAATAATAAAATAAAATGTGTGAAAGGATAATGCAGTTGTATGAGTCAAAATAATATGCAATAATTTGATGACGTTTGCGTTCCGGCTTGAGAGGTTAGACGATCCTGCTACTTACTCCTGGAGGGTTATCTCAGTGAGTTGTTGGTTGGGCGGGACTTTCAACCATGTCATATTTATCGTCCCCCCCACACTGATTAGTCAATGAACGTCACGTTGTTTGAATACAACAAGCAAAGAGAGATGCTGGTAATGGAATAATAATTAATCTGCTTCGTGCGACTCATTGCAACGTGGCTTGTATTGTTTTTTTATAACTTTTCCTATGATACTCATGGTACAACTTAACCACCTGCCAGTCTTACGTCAGCCATGAGGAATATTCACCATCACAAACGTAGTCCAAGTTGAAGAGGCTTCCGGAAGTTGTAACGCGAGGTATTATTTAAGATAAACGGTCGTACTACCCCAGTATCTATTCGATAAAAATTAAGCTAAGCAAATGATTGAGGCATGTAAGCTGGCTACGCTACTGGTATATGTGATTTAGTCTATTCATGAGAGATTGAAGGCAAACTTTGGTTAGTTTTATAATCTGCTCGGCCATCGTACGGTGGTCCCTGAGTACTAACGTGGGTGTCTAGCCTTTTCATGGGGCACTTCATCTATGGGGCTGTTGTAATTAAAGCTCATAAGGCATTTCACATGAAGCGTTTTCTCAGTGAACAAAAGCGAGTACAAACCTGTGGATATGATGGAACTCTTTTAAAGGTTTTCATGAAGTTTGTTAGGATTTCCATGTAGAAGGATTGCGTTGCTGGGGTCATCTTTGCCTTGAACTTTATTGTATGACCACTACCTCCTAATTACTACTGTATTTCGAATATGTTTACAGATGTAATGTTAAACCCACAGCAGGAGCCTTGTTAACCATGTTGTCTACTTCATGTTCTAAGTGTAAGTCAAACTTGTTGCTTAATTACGTCATGAAAATAACTCAAAAATGTTGTCAATTAATTCAGTTAAATCATACATAAACACATATGTCAGTGTTCTTACTGCATAGCTTAGTTTCACACTTCATTGTATTTCGGGCAGCTGATTAAATAGCACCCGAATTTGTCTGCTGAACCACTAGAGTTCATTTGTAGTAGCAATATTAGAAACTCTTAACCCGTATTAAGTGTTATGCAATTTGTTCCCTTCTAAAATTTGAATAATGCGAGAACGATAACGTTTGTAGAATACTATGAATTCAATGAATTTTTTATGTGTTCTTATCAGCTACATACATGCTATTGATTTTAGGTACCTAAAATTATTAATATATGTTTATTTTATCAATTGAAATATTAACCAGATAACGTTAGATTGCCTGAATGGTGAAACTAACGAGGTTGAATTTAGAGTACTTGTAAATAAATTAAATTAACATTCTAGAGTTTAGCTACGTAATATGACCTACATGTTCAAAAAATAATACAACAAGTGACGTAGGAATTACAGTTCTATCCAATACTTGAGAGGGTTCAATTACATAATTATGGATTTGCTACTGTTCTGAATATGTGAAGAAAAGGAATGAGATAGAAAAGTGGGAGTATAACTCACCGATTTCTGTTAACTACAAGTGGAAGAGGAAACTGGGTCATCGACCTAGCGCTACTAGGGTATTTGAAGTTCAACAACTTATTCCTTTTGAATACTTAAGTCAGGTTTTAATATTTTAATTGCAGTGTACTCAGAGAATTTTGATAGGATCGACTTATGTCGTTTTGTGATAATTCCAACAGCATTTGTTATGTGGTAAATTGCCTCAATTTTGAATAGCAAAACAATTATTTAAAATAGTTCATGAGTTTTAACTATATCCTTGGATGTAATAATGGTTTAACGGTAATGTGGTCGAATGCCACTGTCCAGTAAACAATTTTAATTGGCTTGATTGGTCACTAAAGTAATACTTCAGAATACTAGTCATTCTTATATCATTAGTCAAGTCAATAGCAACAACACCTAAAATGCCGTATGATACTGCGTTCATATCAGATGCACAAGTTCACTGAATTTTTTATAAGGTATAACTGAATCTGAAACAACAAGTTAACAAATATTCCTAATACTTCTAAACGAATGTTAGCTATCACTTCTTTTAATAAGCGTCACGGCTAATTTTCCGCTGAAAATATGGATACCCAACAGCTCGGCTCAGTAGTATTTAATGTTATCAACATGAAAGCTCGTTTGACTTCAGTAGTTAGGCAAGTATCCAAGTCTAACAACCTTGTTTCATATGGTTACTTCTGAAACATTGCAATGAGATGAATGTGCCCTACATTTTTTCATAGTTAAAAAGTTTACCAAGCGATAATTGAATGGCTCAACCATGCTCTGGAACCTAACGAGAGCATGACTGGATTATTTTTACTGCAGCTGCTGGCGATGAAATGGCCTGATTAATAACGGAGCTGTGATAACATGTTTTCAGTAGCCTTGATATTCTGACATGCATCTCCATCTAAGCAGTCTTCGGTATTATCAAAGCAACTTCTAACGATTGAACACACTATTACGGATGAGAATAAATCAGAAGGCAATCAAGGATGGAAGAGAAGTTATATTTGATCGTAAATAGAGCAGCCATGGGATAGCAACGTCTAGGCTAACAAACTACAGAGAGATGCTTCCCACGGTGCGTCGTGATCTGGTGATGATGCGTGACCGAGCGCCTTTAACTAGTCGTTTCCTCTAAAACAAACATGGTTAGCACGAATGTCGAGGACCTATGTAACTATTCATTTTAAGGATTATTTACCGCTACAGGCCATTATCAAATCTAAAATAAAGGTAGATAGAAAGATGCCACTACTCCCAATACTATTCATGGTTTTGAAAAGACTTGTAGAGAATTGGGTGTGCGAATTCCATGAAAAATCCAAATTTCTCCACGACGCATTGCTTTGGTGTGAACTGGGAGATCCTGAAATGCTAGCGTTCCGCTTTAGTTAGGTGACTATACGCCTTATTTTGACGATAATATCGGTGTATATGCATTGCTTTCAGGTACAATCCATAGTGCCACACAGTATCCTACATAATAAACTAGCTACCATAATGTTCGAGTAAGTACTGTTGTTTTGATGCTAGGAAAACTTCTGGGAAGAAGGTTCTGTACTTTGGTGAACTGTGATGTTTGAATCCAATGATTGTCAGTATTAGGAATTTGGTGGAATTTTGCTCTAAAACTTCGGTTGTCCCTCATTTTCATTAGTGGTCTTCGATTAAAGGAAGTTCGCCTCTTCATACTTACTCAGATGACAAAAAGCTGTGGAGGTTTTCAGATGTGATAACGATTCACTGAAGTCTCAACAAGACTGGTTGGTATTGGAGATAAAAGTCAACGGCATAAAAATCAGGCTAAAAGTATCGAGCGACGCTATTTCATACTGTTGGTGAGTCTTCCAGAAACCTCGACAAAGCCTCCAGATCCCTTGTAGGAGCAGGATGCATTACCATCCAATAACTGATCAACAGATCCAAAATCTTGACGTGGTGTGCTCTGATTGGGTAATAGCTGAAACCACTTAGTCCGGATTGGATGGATTATAATGATTATTCTATAGTTCCGGAAAACAATAAATATACTGTTTATTGTGCGTAGCCAAGTCTCATGCTGGAATAAAGATTCCAGCCCTCTTCTCTAGGATCTTTTAAACTGGGGACTAGGAGGGTTTGAGGCGTACGAGTGCTGAATTCGTCCGCTGTTAGTCAAGCTATCAAGTACGTGCTATAACACGTACCTAGATAGTAACTAGACAAACGTTAGATCAGGACATCAACTTATATTCTTTTCGTTACTTATGCATGTGTAAGCAGCGAACTGAACATATCAATTCTAGTTCATCCCCAGACTTCATGCACACACTGCAGACATATCACTCTCATAAAGAGAAACGAATAACGACGATTTAGATAGGGATGTAATTTCAAGTGATAAGGATGCACAGGAGATCGGAAACAATACAAAACGCCAATTTTTTAATGTTTAATTTTACATTGAACATACATGTCAACACAGGGATGCATAATAAATAAGTTATTTTGCACTGTAGTAACAGCAGCCTTCCCAAAAATATCTATCAGGAACGCATAACTAAAATCTGAGAAGAATCTGATCTAGGTCTGATGTTTTCCAAAAGACAGAGTCCTAGGTTAACGTTTCTAATGCGTTCTCCAAATCATACCCCGTTCCTCGACAACCTTGTATGGTGAATGAGGTCTCATTCTGACAGTATTACAGACGTATATCATGGCACATCTGGTAGCGTACAATATTGTCGCATCACTTAGTCTAGAATATGATGCAAATCTCTTTAGGATGTTGTATATGAATACATTAAACGGGACAGACTGGTTTAAGAACAAGCCCAAAGCACATTGTCTTCTCTGGCCACGCTTGCGTTTCATAAGCTATCTGAAAGTAAGGGATAACTAAATCGTGGTCTACAATATTAGGTGCATATCCTTGCCAACGAGTCTTTTTTGCCACTATTCCATCAGCCACTAATATATAAGGAGGAACCAACTTTCAGTCATTAGGCATTTTATTCATTTGGAGAAAATTCTTTCAAGAGGTTACCACAGTTTCACAGCCGACAGTATTAATGGAAGATTAGATAACCATGTATGCCACAATGTCTTACATATGTATGCCTGAAGCAGGAGCAGAATACTTGCTAATAGCTTCAACATATTTTATACCCTAGCATAACTGTCTTTTCGCAATATCTCTACAATCGCAAATATACTATCTAGTTCCATATAGCCCCATCTATACCTATCATCCTTCAACTTCGATTCCATTCCAACCATTCTATGCTAGTCATATAAACGTTATTTTAAACCCAGCTGCCAAGAAATGTAAGTGACTGGATTTTAATAGCAACAGAGAGAATGCAAAATTGGTTTAAAGGAGCTATCGTCAATGATAACAGGGGAAAAAATTAGTGAGATAAAAAATAATTTTCAAATGGATATTTTAAGACTTGTTCGGACAACAGCCACTGAAAACGCTTAAAGATTTGGAACCAAAGGTGGAAAATAACACACGAGTACAGAGAAATCGCGTGTTCTACACTAACTCGTTATTAAGATATTGAATATTAGATTGTCAGAATTGAACGAATAGACTACTAAGAATGTATTATTCATTAACATCAGGCATGAAAATAGTTTCGAATAGAACTTTATTTCATATTACTTATGAAGTATAAAATAAGATCTTTACGGTTGCAAGAAGTACCCCAGCATTTGTTTTACTTCGCTTGGTAGGTACTTGGCGTTTCCCAAAGTATTTTCAGAACTTTATACTTAGGTTTGTCCCTGTTTTTATAGTGTTCATGAACTAGTCCATTATTACCTAAGTACTTCCTAAAAGTTGGTTAGCGTGTGAGGGCTTTCCTGGATAAATGTATGTTGCCTACGTGCTAATAACCTACCTCTTAAGTTATTTCCATATGCTATTTTACGTGGAATTGTATTTTGTATTTGCCTTCCAGATTTTATATTTTGTTGTCTTTTTTTATTGACCTCTTCGGGTATTGGTTGTTGCCGCTAAATACATTCAGTACAACTTTTCCCTGACAGTGTTTTTATCTTTTCTGTTGTCAACATTAACCCGTTAGCATACTGTTCAGTGTTTAATTTAATGAGCCCATCTTTTGTATTTATCGTGCAGTTAGTTCTTTCAAGATAATAATTGATCACTTCAAAAAATTGTATGGGTCCACATTATCACGGTATTTACTCTTATCACAATACCTAACACTGAAGTCTTATTTCCTAGAAGAGTAGCTCTTGTCGATAACAGGTCTCACACTGTGCGTCCTATATTTCAAAGTGATTACTCTGGCTCGGAGAAACGGGTACTTCACAAATGTACGCTTATTACGTTGGCATGGAAAGTTGAGTTATCAAACTGCTTTGAAAAGTTCTCTGAATAAATTGCCGTATCAAAAGGGATCACGTGTAGGAACCTTTTAGCCTGTTGATTTTCGTTGATTTGTTCATTTGATAGTTTCGGGAATATACGACAAATAAATGCTTGGGACATGGTAGATATCGCTGATGTTCCTCCGAAATTCACACATTTCTAGTTATCTTTTTATCGCACTACTGCACTTAGTATATTTATACTATAGTAAACGAGACATCATGCTATTCTTAATTGTTTCGTAGTGTTTATTAAGCATGTACATAACTTTTTGATTCTATCCATATATAGATTCAGAGCGATGACAGCTGATCTAACTGACGAGAGTCTTTTTCCCATCGCCATTCTTATTGATGAATTAAGGAATGAGGAAATGCAAACTCGTCTAGCTAGCATCAGAAAGCTAACTACTATCGCTCTTGCACTTGGTCCGGAGAGAACTAGGACAGAATTAATCCCATTTTTGACTGACACTATATATGATGAGGATGAGGTACTCAGAGAAATGGCTAAACAGTTAGCGGACTTTGTTCCATTAGTTGGAGGACCTGAGTATGTTTATTGCCTTCTACCACCCTTAGAGGGGCTTGCATCTGCAGAAGAAACGGTCGTGCGAGACAAGGCTGTGGAAACATTGCGTGTGCTTGCGCCTAGTTTCTCACCCAAGGTTAGTTTTCCTTTTCGGTTTTAAAGATGATGCTTTTAAATTCCCATATCATCCCTTTTCTACTCGTAGTCATGTGAATATTCTTACTAACCACTTTATAAATTTATGGCGCTGTGATATTTCAGGTGTTTTGCTTTATTATCCTTTGATCATGACAGAGACTATCTCATGCGTTCCGTGATTACTCACAGTAGAGGTAAGTTGGATGCAAGTAGGGGGGCAATTAGAAATATCGCTAGTAGTGCCAATTGCCCATTTAATCACTTCCGAAAATTAGACTGGTGTCTAGTGAAATGAAGCTGTGTGCACTATTGATTTGTTAAAACCTCCTTGAACCAAGATTTCAATGAAGTAGGAGTATTATGAATTGTGGACACTTAATCTAGTGCCACTCCTTGTTTTTCATCTTTTGATTTCGACTGACCTCAAATCATGTTTTCTATCTAAATTCCTATTATAGTTTCAATTAGTTTCTTCTATCTCACCGTTTCCCTCTCACTGTGCTTATATGAGGTTTGACAACTAAGATCGTTTCGTTCGTACCAAGTTCACTGTTAGTAGATGCTTGCTTACGGTAAATAATGGAACTGCTTTTAGTCTAGTTTTCGTGTAGCAAGTCTGTATCTATATCGTCGATTTAAGTGCTCCAAAATAATGGATTTGGTAAAGCCGTTTCTGTATTTCATAGTTTCGTTGTCAAGGTGTTATGCATATCAGTGATGCCTACAGATTTCATTGCCTAGCTGCATATTGGTCGTGAAATGTCCAAGTGTTTCAGCGAGTCCATCAGTCTCACTGTAACAACAATTGTCTTGGAGTTTCAGGTATTATTGGCTTGTATCTTTTCTTTTTCCAATAATTCCACGTAGTAAGGTGACGTAAGGATTGGATTTTCATTTAAAATCCAACCAAATAAAATACAGATATTATGTTACTGAGTCTGTTTTAATAACAGCATCGTGGTTAGGTCCTCCGCGTCTTTTACTTTGAAGCTGTTATTACGAACGTCGTAAACACATCCGTTTGATCCTTTTTTTATTGATTTTCCATCCTGTTTATTTGTAAATTCTTACTTAGATCAGGGGTTCCAGTTAATTTAAATAAATATAAAATGAGTTATACGATCAGGGTTAAATTCAGTGATTTAGCTCACAGTTCTTATAGTTGGCTTATGGCTTTTCAAAATGAACCTCTGGTCTTGTTGATCGTCAGTACTCGCTTTCATAGTATATCATTTTCGACCTCGTAATCGCGTATTTGAATGTTTGGGAAGTATTACTGTTGCGGATATTGGTCGATTGTTTAATAGTCTTGACAATATGATTTCTTTCGTTATGAAGCAGACATATTTCATACAGAAAAACAGTAATATTTATTGGTACATAAATGCTATCCGTATCTCCATGGGTGTGATTGCTAACGTGTGGCATCGCTGGTCCCTACAAAAAGTATGGATTAGACGAGTACATGATTTTGTACTTATTAAGTGATTTACTTAATTTCACTACAATTAGCTGTAGTATTTTATGTGTATGTATGTATGTACAATCAACATAGAACCTGGCACATGTATACATCGGTTCAAGTTGCCATACCACCATGGCACCGCAAGATTAACACCACCACCACTAGTTGAAATCACTTCTATAAAATAAAATAATAAGTAACAAGGAATGTGAGCATATAGAATATGGTTCAGGAGGCATTGAAAGAAAGTAATGGAATAATTTAAAGCTCATGATTTAAGGGAGGACAATGAATGAATACATCTGCGCCATTGTGACCGATTCTGGGCCATGTCACTCAGTGTTTTTAGCCACTGGTTACGGTAATCGCGAGGACCCCATCCAGGTAGTCTGCAGCTACCGACACGACTTAAACCGGCAGTCAGTGATTTCATGGACTGATGCCATGTTTTAGTTTGGCCACCCCTAACTCTCTTCCGTCCTATTCCTATATCAGTCAGCACTGCGCGTCGAGGAAGACGGTGGTTGGGCATATGCAACATATGTCCCAACCACCTCAGTCGATGAAGATTCACAACCTCATCGACTGATTTACCACATATGCCTAACACCCGTCGTCTAACCGCGTTATTACTTACTCGGTGATCCCAGCTAACGCGAGCGATGTTTCGTAGACATCGATGGTCAAAAACTAATAACCTTCGTGTGTTGTCTACCCTTAATGGCCACGTCTCACACCCATACAGTAAGACAGAGCGAACTGTTGAGCAGTGCACTCTTCCTTTCGTTGAGAGACGAATATCTCGTCTACGCCATAGGTGACGTGAGTTGGCAAAAGCCAAACGAGCTTTTTGAATTCGTACTGATATTTTGTCAGAGACCAACTCATTAGGGCTAATCAGACTTCCAAGATAAGTGAAGTGGTCGATGTGCTCAACTACTTCACTCCCTATCTTTAGTTCAGGTGTTGACGAAAACCAGTCCTGGAGCAATAGTTTGCATTTAGAGGGGGAGAAACATCATCATCATCATCATCAGCAACGTAGAACCGGGCACAAACGCCTGTAGGTTCAAATTGCCATACCACAATAGCACTACGAGAGTATTGAGGTAACGTATAGACAGAATACAAGAGAGAAGAGTAAGTAAAGATGTCCAGAAAATAACAATAGAATTTAAGATCTAGATGAGGTTAAAGAGTGAATACACTTGCGCCACTGTGACCGGTTCTGAGCCATATCACCTAGTGTCTCCAGCCATTTGTTGCGATCATCACGCGGACCCCAACCAGGTAGTCTACATCTACCTACATGGCTTAGACCAGTAGTCAAGGACTTCATGGACTGATGCCATGTTTTAGTTTGGCCGCCCCTAACCTTCTTCCATCCTATTTCGGCCCTAGCTAACATGGCGCGACGGGGTAGACGGTGGTCGGGCATGCGCAATACATGTCCTAGCCATCTCAGTCGATGAAGGTTAATGACCTCTTCAACTGATTTACCGTGTTTCCCAAGAACCTTTCGTCTAACCTCACTATTACTAGTCTGGTCATTCCATGGTATACGAGCGATGTTACGAAGATTCCTATGGTCAAATATCTGGAGACGACGCATATCTTGAGTTTTCATGGCCCACGTCTCGCAGCCATATGTTAAGATGGCGCGGATTGCTGCGCAGTACACCCGGCCTTTCGTTGAGACACAGATATCTCGTCTGCGCCACAAGTGCCGTAGATTGGCAAATGCCAATCGGGCTTTCTGGATCCGCGCTGAGATTTCATCAGACACCGACCCACCAGGGGTAATGAGACTTCCGAGATAAGTGAAGCGATCAACGCATTCAATTACTTCACTCCCTATAAATAATTTGGGGGAAGAAGCAGACCAGTCCTGGAGAAACGCATTCCGAAAATGCTTGCATTCGAGCTTATTGCTGTTAAAAGCTTCTGCATCATATCAGCGTCTTCGCCGAACAGGACTATATCGTCAGCATATTCTAAGTCAATAAGTGGATCTCCTGGTAGGAGATCGATTCCTGAAAAGTCAGACGATGAAAGTGTAATTTCCAACAGTATGCCAACTATGAAATTAAGCTAAAATAGGGAAAGTGGGCAGCCTTGACGGACACCACTTGAGGTTACAAGTTCAGATGACAGTTCGCCATATGCTCTGACACGACTAATAGTGCTTGAGTAAAGAGCCTTAACAAGTTTTATGTACTTATGGGGCACGCCTTTCAATGAAAGACACTGCCATAGAACTTCACGGTCTACAGAGTCAAATGCCGCTTTCAAGTCAAGGAAAACCACTATTGTCGGCCGCCGAAAAGTATGTCTGTGTTCTAAAATCTGACGAACGCTGAATATCTGGTCTATACAACCGCGACCAGATCTTAAACCAGCCTGATTTTCTCGTATTTGGAGATCACGAGTTGCAGTTAAACGTCTGATAATTATAGAAGCTAGTATTTTAGACACTATATTAGTTAAACTGATTCCTCTATGGTTATTACAGGACGATTTTGACCCTTTCTTATATACTGGGACGATTAACGATCGACACCAGTCAGACGGAATTATGTCAAGTTCCCAAACCTTAGTCAAAATATCAGTCAGCCTGGTTGTCAAAGCGGGACTACCATCCTTAAACACCTCTGGGGATAATCCATCTGGACCCGCTGCTTTGCCTCGCCTTAGATTGGCTATATCTTTTTCGACTTCTATAAGAGTCGGGGGACCTAAGTCGACTTTCCATTCTGGCTGTCTCGAAATAGTGGGAAGTTTTAGAGTAGCTGAAGGCCAACTAAACTGTTCCTTGAAGTGTTCAGCCCATCGTTCTAAACGTCTAGACTGAGAGCTAATAAGCGTTCCATCTTTTTTGAAATCGTCCGACTAACGCTGGATTTTTTAACCCCAGTTTCTTTTATCAACTTGAAAAGTTGTCTAGTGTTACCTATCGCCGCTGCCTTTTCCATTTCCTTTGCTTTCGTTACCCACCACTGCTCACGGTCGTTTCGCATCATATTTCATCACAGTAGTAATCGATTTTAGAATATTGGCAATTTCACTTTATGGGAAACGTAAATTTCCTAATTTAAATTGACTCTAGAATTCGGTGGTTGAAATTTTTAGTAAATGTTATTCTAACTCGATAGCAAAGCGAATACGTCCATTCTTTTATCCACAACATTAAACATTTGTTTCTTGCCTAGTCAGCATCCATAGTTTTTTCTTTCCACCGCTTTGGTCCCCATCATGATGGAAGTATGGTATCTGGTGTCTATGAATATGACGTGGGTAAGTAATTTAGGCTTTGTTAATTTTCAAGTAATGGGACGGAATGTACTTGTTTTAACGTACAATATGTGTAAATATGGATATTACTTGATTGTTAGATGAAAATAGTAGCTTTACACTAATTTTACTCAGTAACAAAAACTTTTGTTATTTTTAGGATTTAGAAGCTCACTTCCTTCCTCTGATCAAACGTTTGGCAACAGGTGATTGGTTTACTAGCCGCACATCCGCTTGTGGGCTGTTTAGCGTAATTTATAAACAGTCATCTACTGCTGTTCGTGCAGAACTACGTCGCGCCTTTAAACAACTTTGCACTGATGACACTCCTATGGTCAGACGTGCAGCTGCTAACAGACTTGGGGAATTGGCTCGATGTATGGAACTAGACGCATTACGTTCAGACCTTCTACCGTTATTGCCACCTCTTTCACAGGTAAGCTCGTCTTACCAACGGACATTTTTTAAGATATGCAGTCTCAAAATCCGAATTTATGCACTATTGTTCATCCGAAACGTTTTTTATCCGTTTTAGCAGGATGATCAGGACTCTGTTCGATTGCTAGGTGTAAACGCATCAGTGGATTTCGCTGAAGTTCTTCCTACGGAAGACGTTTTGTCACACATCATCCCTCTTATACGGGGAGCTGCAGAAGATAAATCTTGGCGTGTTCGTTATCAGCTAGCTGATCATATTACTGATCTACAGGCTGCGATAAAGCCCCAACTTGCCGGACAACATTTGGTAGATGTTTATCAGGTTGGTTTCTTACTGTTTACCGTGATTTCTAAACTTCTATCATTGTCCTGTTCCTTACAATAAAAAATGCAGTCCTCTTTTTAGTGACTGGAGATTGATTTATTATCATAAATTTCGGAAGGCCATTCATATGCTTGTCTTTGACTTGATGTAATTATTTGCATCAATGAGTAACGTGAAGAGCCTTATTTATGTTAATATTTATGCAATTCAAATTCTCATCTTTTCATAGCTTGTCTCATGTTCTGCAAAGTTATTTTTATTCTGATTAGGTTTGAGGAAGATAAAATATTTTCCCATTGGTCTTATGTACACTAACTTTCATCTAATTCGAAGCGATCAGAGAAACTCTGAGTTGACTTTAGATGTTTTCTAGGATGATGGCCTGGTTTTGAATAATATCTGAGATGTTACCCTCGATGCCTATAAAGATATTAAGAACAACACATCGGGGAGAACCAAGTCGTTAGTTCAAGACATCAGTTCCATTTTTGGTGATTTATTAGTCTTACTAGGTGTAGACTTTAAACAGAAGCACCATGAAAACGAGGTTTGTATCCTTAAAATAGAAAATATTATTTTAGCTCATTGTTCTCGTAAGTTGTATTCTTATAAAGCCTGTTGGCTAAACGGTATTAAAGTTAGGCGAGCAAATTAAAGTATGATTTCAATTTACTACAATAAATATTTACTTAAACAAAAGTTTTGTGGTGTGGCATTCTTCATTATCGTAACTCGATGGTGTATCTTTTTGAACTGAGAGTATCAACGAGATGAAACTAGAGCTGTATGTTACTGTATTTCTTGTTCTGCATTTGTAACTGAGTATTGGGTTTTGAATAACAATTTTATCTCCCCATAAATGTACAGAGATAGCATGCATATTTGATGAGCAAATCTGTAAATAACTCCAATATGTCCATCTGACTATTTCGTAGTCAATAATACGTATGTATGTTGTTGGTTCTTATGTCACCTATTTAAAATAAATCTTGATTTCAAAGTACAAAGAACAGTCAGAAGTCATATACTTTTGTCGTGTTTAACTGAACATCAATTATTTCAAATGTACATACACCCTTATTAAGCTATTCTTATTAATAATCGATATAGTTAGAAAAAAGGAGGAATGACGTGTTTTCTCAATGTATGGTTATCTTTGTTTTTCTCACTATATCCTTTGCTAATTCGTCACTACTGCTGTATAATTGATGGCCAAATTCTTGTTTTTTTTATCACCGGCGCACATTAATTCATTACACTTAATCCATTTATTAGATGTAAGTTAGTTTATTCTACTATATCTATGAGAGCTAGCTGTACTAATCGACTGGCAATACCCCGAACTAGTTGCGGTTTTCAAAACCGACTCAGTGATTGAAATTCGAGTAGCTTAAGCACATCGTTTTGTAAGGTATAAATGTTTAGATAGGTATATACTCTTTAATGAAATGTTTGTTTCAAATGTATTTATTTCTCATGCGAAAAAAATTAGCTCTTTTGACTCTAGATTCTGCTCAAAGATCCAGAGGGCGAAGTTCGTGCAGCTGCTGCAGGCAAACTAAAGAAGTTCGCATCATCTCTAGCACCTGATATTCGGGAATCCGTAATTATGAAGACTTTGTTACCTATCATACGAGAAATGGTCGGTGAGACTAATCTACAGGTAAAAACTGCACTGGCCGGTGTTATGATGGCTTTAGCTCCACTGCTTGGCAAAGAGAACACATTAGAGCATCTTCTTCCATTGCTTTTGATTCAGTTAAAGGACGAAAATCCCGATGTAAGCTGACAAAGTTGTAGTTCGCTTTTACATTTGATTAATAATGATTGCAACATGTCCAGTAAAATACTGTCCTGACCGTAGCTCCTGTATGTTGAAACACTCATTCCTTCAGGAGAGCCGCACGATAAAAACAGCAAATGTATAGTATGAGGACGAAGTCGTGCTTCTGACTGTATGTGAGTTTGGTGATACAAGCGTTTTCCCCTCAGACAGTCATTGCATCATTACTGCCTTCTCATAAAGGAGGGTGAGGTTAAATAAAGTCGACCCTAAAATTGGTACTTCATTTTTTTCTACGAATTTCCGTCTCAGGTAGTAAAACCATTCATAAAATATTCGCCTATAACCGACCTTATTCACTTATCGTTTGGACACTTCCTACCATTTTGCTGTTACTATATTTTCGAAACACTTAAAATCTTGTCGTTGCCAGTCACTACAACTAATCAATGCGTGTGGCCACCTCGATTTACTCGTCTCCAACCTGGGGACTAGTTACAAATTCTTGTGGCTTTCATGATGCAGGTATATTACTAGTTTTTAGTGCAAACCAAGCACTTGGATGGATTCCTATCGACAGTCGCCTATGCGCTATCCTTCTCAGCAGTACATCAAAAACTCTGAAAGATAAGGACATCTGTCCGATGTTCTATTCTCAATCTAGGAGATTGAACTACTTAAGTGGACATTTTCTAGAACAGTTCAACTGACTTTCATTTACCAACTATATTCAAATACCTGAGTAAACAATTGACACAATTTCCCCAGCTTAGCAAGGCTGTGAAGGTTATTAGTAATTTGAAACTAACTGAAGCAAGAACACCTAATAGTCTGACTCCACAAATATTTTTTAAGGATAGTGATCCAGCTTTTTCAGGTGAGTTGACTATCACACTCCGATCTTAGAGCTGAACGTAACCCCAACGAAATGATCCTGACCACTGATCTCCTAGTCTACGAGAGAAATAAAAATCCTCTCTTAGTAATCACAGTGGATTTCATTAACTTGAAAGCAGCTTTCAGCTCCGTAAACCTGGAGGGTTCTGTTGTAGTGTTTGTCATTGAACACCATGGCTCATAAGTATGTAGACGTTATTAAAGCTCTTTTCTCATACATGACTTGTCGCGTCATTGCTTATGGTGAACTTTCAACATAGTTATCCTTTAGTTATGTTCATCGGCTTTGCTCGTTTTCTTACTATTGGTTCTATCTTATATGTCCACTATGCTTTAATTTGAAGTTTCTGGTATTGACCTACTAGGAGTCCAACCTATAAACACGGAATATATAGATAATATACTCCTAATCGCTATTGACACTGGCAATATTAACGGTTTCATGAACGAATTGGGTTAGAAAGGAAACGTGTTGCAATGTGTCCCTCTTCCACTAAATGGAAAATGTCACTCCGAGACGGGTCTTCATTATCCTCCCCTTGATTAATCATAGGGAATGAAGTAATTATGACTATCTGTATTAGAAGTTTCACCAACCCTGGTAAACCGGCGTCTGGTGAAGTCTATGCACAAATTTAGTAAGCCTACTTGACTTTCGCCAACACAGGTGAGATATCCATCTCCCAACCAAAGAATAAGTATACTGTGAAACAGTTCACTCAGTGTCAACTTACGGATGTGAAACAGGCTGCGAAAATAGATGACATGTGTAAGCTACAGGCCCTTGATCATTGGCTCATTTAAAGCATCGCCCACTTTTCGTGGGATCACAGAGTAAGCAATTGTGACACAGGGTATTAAGAGAAGTTTGTGAACCTTCGTTTACTGAGGTGGGTGGGACATGTATTACGTATGCCCAACCACCGCCTACCCCGTCTCACGATGTTGTAGTAGGATGGACGAGAAATAAGGACGATCAAACCCAAACACAGAATCAGTCCGAATGTCATTGACCGTTGGTCTGAGCCGGGTTAATAGGTGCAGGCTAGCTCGTAGTGGTCCTAGCAGTAATCATGATCAATGGTCGGTGACACAGGATCGGTGACAGTGTTGAATTTGTCTTCAGTTCACTTTCCTTTCATACACACCACATTCTTTTGTTATTGAAATATATTCTGGTGCTTAGCTTGTTAATTTGATCTCATCACGTTAATGCTGTATGGCAGCTTGAACTAGCGCTTGTACACTGCATGCTCTACATTTTTCCTGATTAACTGTGGAATTATTCATTCAATAAATCATCACATTAAGTTGGTTTAGTAACAAAATCCCTATTCACATGTATCCTCTAAACAATAGCGAATTTAGTTAAATTTTCTTGGCAAAGGCAAATTGCGGCGTCACGCTTGTCAGCCGACTGTAGAGACTAGATACTAAAAAAATCCTTGAAGGTGACCATTTATAAAACAATAAATTTGTGTATCAGGTTAATTAAAGTGACACATATTTGTGAAGACATTACAAAATTATCGAGAGCCGTATTGATTATTGAATGCATGTTGAATTGTTTTCAGTTCACTATTTTATCCTATTCGGTAACTTGGCAAATTTTCAAAATTATGTTTTTTTAATTAGGTTCGTTTGAATATTATATCCAATTTAGAATGTGTGAATCAAATTATGGGGATTACGCAGCTTAGTCAAAGTTTGCTTCCTGCCATTGTTGAATTGGCCAGTGACACAAAATGGCGTGTTCGTTTAGCAATAATTGAATATATGCCACTATTAGCCAGTCAACTTGGTTTGCAGTGTTTTAACGAGCGGCTGACAAATTTGTGCCTGGGCTGGCTAGTAGACGATGTATATGCTGTGCGTGAAGCAGCTGTAACTAATTTACGAAAGCTTATGGATCAGTTTGGAGTCGATTGGGCTAGTTCCCAAATTATTCCACGCGTACGTTAATCATTAACATTTGTGAGGTGTTTTTATTCTTTCCTACCTTTGCAATTTATCACTGTTGTGGTTATAGTAAACTCGTTTCAGCTACAGATGTTAATGAGTCTTTTTTACGATTATTCTTAACGTTGCCTTTCGTGGTTTCGTCGGTCATTCATTTGATAAATGTCTCCACATTTTCTGTAGGTTGTATTGCCAAACACATCAGTATTTATATTTTTATGTAATATTTTTAATTAAACTGATACTTTCTTGTCTCAAAAGTTTCTTAGGCATTAAGAATTGGGGCGGCAAGTAAAACAATACAACGGCTTAGTGTCTATTGATTTTATCAGTTTGGTAACCTCGTCGTCGTCGTAATTTTTTTAATTGTGGTCAGAAAACAGCGGGGCAGATGGACCGTACATAATTCCAGATTGATTATGTGTTTAAATCATCATCATAAGCAGCAGCAGTACGTACGCTCATTTGTTCGGGTTACCATACCTTATTGCAAATGTTTAAACAATATGAAACAATATTTTAACCATCTATCCTTAATCCTCGTTATCGTCTACAGACTTGACTAACACCTTTGTTGGATTAAAATTAAGTATGCAAAGGTTAATAACCTTGTTTGCAAACGTATATATATTCTCAATGGAGAATTAAACCAGTATATGAGTGATTTTTCCATTGTTAAAATAATGGCAATCACATACTGCAACCCTACCCACCTGTTGATGGTAGGCATTCATCCTTTGTTAAGAAGTTGATATATATTTCACTTTCAGTTGTGTTTGAAGTTTCTAAGCATTTCGAAACGTATCCTATTCAATTTTAAAGCCAAGTTGATCTCAGTACCGACTGTGGTTATGGTTTCTAAACAGAATCGCCGCTCCTATGGTAGTACACTTTAGGGAAAAGTTCAACTGGCTTTCGACCTCATCCCAGTTGCCCACCATTTCCAAGCAATCTGAATGGCAAATTAATATTGATCCCCAAAGTCTTAGTGAGGTTGAGAAGGCTGTAAGGAATCTATAGCAAAGGAGAGCAGCAGTACCTGAAATATTTAAGGATGGTGGTCCAGTTTTAGCGGCGTGATTAACCGTGGGATTTTGGCTAGGATCTGGGAACTGGACGTAATCCCATCTGGTTGGTTTCGAACACTAATCGTCCCAATCTATAGGAAAGGACAGAAGTCCCCTCGTGACAATTACTGAGGAATCAGCTTAACGAATATAATGTCTAAAATATTAGCTTCAATAATACTTCGACGTCTAACGAAGGCTCATGAAGAGCAAAATCAAGAAAACCAAGGTGGTTTTAGAACTGGACGTGACTGTATAGACCAAATATTCACACTTCGGCAGGTTCTGGAACCTAGACACACTTCGACGCCTAACAAAAGCTGTATTCCTTGACTGTATCGATCGTAAGGTTATGTGGTAATGTCTCTCATTGAAAGGCGTACCGGAGAAGGACATTAACCTTATACAAGCTCTCTACTCAGAAACTACATGTCGAGTCAAAGGTTATGGCAGATTGTCGTCATAACCGATTACCTCAAGTGGTGTTCGTAAAGGTTGGCTGCTTTTTCCACTTTTATTTAATTTTATGATTGACATACTTTTAGAGTTGACATTTTCGTCGTCTGACTTCGGCGGAGTTGACCTCCTTCCAGGAGATAAAGTTGCTGACTTAGAATATGCAGACGATATAATTCTCTTAGGTGAAGATGCTAATAAAATTCAGGATCTCTTGACTACCTTAAACATGAATGTAAGCATGTTTGAGATGTGATTCTCCCCATCGAGATGCAAAATGTTACTTCAGGATTGGCTTGATTCGGCACTGAAGTTAGTGATAGGGAGCAAATTAATTGAATTTGTTAACCACTCCACTTATCTTAGGAGCCTCATCAATCCTGACAGTCTAGTGTCTCCTGAGGTCTCGACCCGTATACATAGGGCCCGACTAGCTTTTGGGAATTTGCGTCACTTGTGGCGTAGGCGAGACATCCGACTACTGACCAAAGGACGTGTTTACTGCGCAGTAGTCCGATCCGTCCTACTTTATAGGTGTGGAACATGGCCATTTGTAGGTTTCTAGTATTTGATAATAGGTGCCTTCGAAGCATTACGCGTGTTTTGTGAGACCATCGTATAAGCAATATGTGGGTTAGGAATAGGGTACTAGGTAAAGATGGTAAATCGATTGATGAAGTAGTGAATGTTCATCAGCTGAGGTGGTTAGGACATGTGTTACGTATGCCCAACCACCGCATACCTCGACAAGCAATCCTGTCCGGTGTAGGAACAGGCTGGAAGAAAGCTAAGGATGGCCAAACCAAAACATAGCACCAGTCCATGAAGTCGTTGACAATTGGGCTGAGCTATGTTAATAAGTGCAGACTACCTGGTTGGGGTCCGCGTGATGATCGTCACAAATAGTTAGAGACTAGGTGATATGGTTCGGAATCGTTGGCAAGTGCATCCACTCTTTGTCTTCCTCCGAATTCTAAGTTTCTGAACTTATCATAATTTCCTTTTTACTGAATCATATTTTCTTAAATCTTATCTCTGATCTTTATTCATTTCCATTAATACTAACTCTGTTACTACTTCCCCTACTCTGGGATTTGGTTCGATGATTTAGTCACTATCTGCTAATTGGGGCGTGGCAACTTGAACTGATGTACGCATTTACCAAGTTCTACGTTGTGACTAACTGACTGACTTTTTTGGTAGTATTCTTTGTTATGGAAAACCGAAGAACGGTGGGATTCTGAGTTTGTTTTTATCAATATGATTTTACATTTCATGACTAAGTTCACTTTGTGACGTTACACTTCTACTGTCGCCTCCTCCCTCTCTCCACAGCATGTTTTAGCATAATTTAATAAATTAGAATAGATGCATAATCTGCTTACACTCTCGTGTACTCCCGTTTGAGTAATGACGACTGATTTAGTTATAATCTATGTGTTTTGGTTATTTTTCGAATCATTTTACCTGTCAGTTTTTATCTTTTTGTGTATACGTTTAATAAAAACGTTAGCCTTGAACTTCAATGTTACTATATAAGAAATCATTAAATCTTCGTTATGAATAAGTGTTATCACTTTTGTTATGAGTTAAACTGTGCGAAATGATTCTTATCGGTTGGTTCATTCAGTGTATACAAGGATGATGATAGAGTGACAACAATAGCGGATTTTGGTATCACATTAAAATGAATCATATATATATATATATATATATATATATATATATATATATATATATATATATATATATATATGTTCATTAATCTCTGATAGTATGCTCACTAATTCATGTTACTTTACCACATGGATAAACTTACAAGTTCGTTCTTCACCTGAAACTACACCAGGTCATTACGTTTACGTATGTGCATGCCAGTTATTTGATCACCTTATAATTGCTATGGCTATATTTTGTAAAGGCTTTATTTATTCCTGGAAGTGAAATATAGACTCCTAATTGTAAAGCCTTATTCGAACAGTTTTTAAGTTATCAGTCATTAGCTTCTTTTGTAATGCCTAATTCACTACTTCTTTCACATATTCCTAAGGAATATATATTTGCTCTGTCTGATTCGAGAAGACTAGACTGCAACTGACGTAGAATACCGAGCAGAACGAATTTGTTATGCTATGTCAACGTCAAGCAAGCTTCAAGTTTCTATTAAATGCTTGTGTTTGCGTAATGCTCTGCTTTTACATACAGACGATGGTCATTGGGATTTGACTGCGTCATGAAATCTCCAGTCCAAGGAATTCTTGTTTACCTGTTTATGGTTTGCCTGCATATGTACTGGTGTGAGTTTTAGACTTACTCTCTTATAGTCTTTTAACTCTCATAGTTAATCTTTATTTATTGTTTGAAAAATTTTCGTTACAAACATCCCTAACTTCACAATCAAAACTACTTCAAGTAGCACTGGTAAGTAAATAAACAGCTAAACGTTATTTTGGTATTTAAATAATTATTCGGAGAAATGTGAGGTTGTATTTTACTATTTGACTCACTCGTGAACTGCGAAACCAACCTCAACCATTTCAATATTTTTTGCTTAGATTGTTGTGCTCTTTACACTCTTAAACCGAAAACTTTAAATACGACTACTTGCACTCCTTTATAATGTTTTGATTCATGTAGCAATATCAAACGGTATTTGGTACTAAAGAAGTTGATCTTAGTGATTAGATCTCCAGCTGTTGAAAAATTATTCTCCCCCCTTCCAGTCGGTAAAAAAAATTGATTGATGGTAAATTTTGAATTTTAGGAAACATTTTAATTATAATTTACTCCTATTTCATATCACCATAGTATTATCTTCATCTTACTTTTGGAAAAATCTGTTTGTTAAATGACTAAAGTGGAAATTTAGGTAGTCCAAATATCTTTACGAGTTTCCATGACCAAAAATTCAGCATATCAGTTCAGAAAATCACTTCAGCTAACTTCACGCAAACTACTTCCTATCTTTTCATCCTTATTTATGTTTTTACATCAAACATTTGTCATATATTTATCAATTACCCATTACTTCTTTTAAATGAAATTTTAGCTTATTCAGCTCGCACATGATCCAAATTACCTTCGTCGTATGATATGTTTAGCATCCCTTCATCAACTTGGTGAATCTCAGTCTTGTCGATCAGAACTGTTGCAGAAACATTTGCTACCTACCATAGTTCAGCTGGGCCAGGATCCCGTCCCAAATGTTCGTTTCAAAGTAAGAATTGTATCGATTATTTGAGTGTTCTTATTTGCCGAAGTGAGCGATTTCAGAAGTTCGTCATTATTTCTGTGTTTATATGGGAAAATGTATTGTTGATAGACAAGGAACGTTTTTTTCCTGCCATTAAATGAAATCACATTCTATTTTTATTTCGACATTTCTCAAAACCGTAGACAATCCTGGATGATTTTAATTTCATGCAACTCAAAAATCCATAGATTACGCTTGCTTTTGTCTTACTATTTATTATATAAGATATTAAAGTCTATTTTTCAATTTTAGCGTTGTACAGTGTGTTTGTTGGCTGTGGTCCGAAATT
Source organism: Schistosoma mekongi (assembly GCA_034768735.1). Taxonomy (NCBI): domain Eukaryota; kingdom Metazoa; phylum Platyhelminthes; class Trematoda; order Strigeidida; family Schistosomatidae; genus Schistosoma; species Schistosoma mekongi. The sequence goes on along the minus strand of CM068305.1, from coordinate 42,176,298 downwards.
GCGTGGATTGTTTTATATTGTGTTCTAACGACCATAATACTTCGTTTAGATAATAATTCAGTTTTTGGATTCCTTTTCTACATACTTCAGGTTGGTCAGATTTTGGGCAAACTTGGCCATCTTCTGGATGCATCCACCATACAAACCTTTGTTAAACCAACATTAGAAAAACTTGGCTCTGATACAGATCCGGATGTTGTTTTCTATGCCAAAGAATCTAGTGAATTACTTCATCTTTCAGGCAGATGAACGACATATCATAATAAACGCATTTTATTATATGCACAGGATAAATACGATATTTAAATACATGTAAATTGACAACATTTGACATCTCTCTTGTTTCAAAATAGTAACTCTACCGATGAACCGAATGTTCGCGTGCGTGATTCTTACTTGAATGCGTGTGCCTTACGGTTAATTAACAACACTTATTCGTATTAATTAAAATCCTGTTTTATTTTTGTTGAAGTAGATAAAAGAATCGGATATTGTCAGATCACTTATTACTGATTTGAGGAAGGCAGTTTGCTTGAAGCAAGCAAAACGGACTGCTGTAAAAACTCATGTGCTATTTCTTCATTTTTTTGATCTTATTAAATTTAAATTCGGAATAACGTATCAAAACAAATTAGTTGTATCTTTGACGTGAAGCTTGGTGTAAGATGACTGTCAATAATGAAGGTACATCCTTGACAGCAGCTAATAAGATAATCAAACGCTAAGTTAGCAAAAAAAGTGTGATATTTTTACTGTTTTGGTATTAGTACAATGTCTTATGGAACTACTTGCCTTATCATACTGTTAAGAGCACACGAGTACTTATAACTGATCACGAGGTATAAAAATACTCAGTGATCGTAAACAGTAACGGTTACCTAGTGCACAACAGATAGGTAATGCATTAGCTATGCGTAATACTAATTAGAGAAACAGTATCATAAAGCAATTAGTGAAACCATCTCATGAATAAACGGGATTATTTTTCGTGCTCACTCTTGGATATTAAAATGCTCGACAATCACTAATTAACAGTTCAAGTGTTTCTCAGTTACTCTCTAATTACTTATTTCTATAGAAACTGAATGTGGATTTCAAAGACCATTTATAATTAGAAGCAAAGAAGAGCAGAAAGATCTAATAAGACGAGTTTAGATATCTTCAAAGACAGTATTTTAGTTTTAGCTATTAATTTGACTGTGATACTATTGTCTTGAGCCTGAACGTAATCCATTCTAGATGCTACCGGCCCTAGATCATCTCAGTCTGTAAGGATGAACTGTAACTCCTTTGTAATAACCACCATGAAACCATTTCAACCAATAAAGTGTCTAGAATATTAGATGCAGTCGTGCACAACGTAAAGCTTGGCACATATGTGGATTATCTTAAGTCGTCATACCAAATTAACATGATTAGATCAAAATGGCAAGATGAGTACGTGAACCGATCAGTAAACGTAGAACCTAGCACATTTATCCATCGGTCTAAGTCCCCAGTCTTCACTAACACAGCAAAATAAGAATAAATGTGGTATTATCAGTAATTACATCAGTGTTTGTAAGACCCAATGGACAGAGGAAGTAATTCAGGAAGAAGAAATATGTTTATGAGGAGAAACGTCAAATAATTTAAGTCTAACGATTTCAGGAACACAGGTGAATACACCTGAACGACTTACTGATCCTTACCATTCTACCCAGAGCCTTCCATTGGTAGACTATCTGCCAACAAGGCCTACATCAATTTTCAACGACTTTGTCGGTTGACATCGTGTTTTGGCTTGGCTGCTCTTAACTTGGTGTCTTCCAACATCGGTCACTGCTGTTCATCAAAGTAGACAGTGGTTGGGTATACGTAATGTGTTCCATACACCTCAGTCGGAAAATATTCACAAAATCAACTGGTAGACTATCATTTCCTTGTATTTTTTATCCAGCTGGGGGGGGGGGTCCTAACTAACAATGTTTAATAGACATTTGTTGAAATACTAGTAACCTTTGAATGTGAACTTTATGACCACGTTTCACATCTATACAGTAAAACTGCGGGCTGCAGCACTGGCAGACACGTCAACTTATCAAGGCTGCTGTGAATTGCAAAATAGAAAAATTAGTCGACGCGCCCGATTCGTTCATCCCATATTTTGAGTTCAGGTGTTGATACAGACCACTCTGCAAACATTTGCCCTTGGGATAAATATAGCCCGGTTATGATTGGATTGCTACCAATAGACTGCATTTTATTAGCTTCCGCGAAACAGAACACATCGAGTTGCTCTAAGTCAATCTGCAGACATCCCATCTGGGAGCCATCTTTTGGAAATTCAGGCAACAACTCTTCCTATCCGCATAGTTCGATAAATTGCAGCAAAAATGGGAACCAGTCTGAAATGTAAAGACGCTTTCTTTGAGTGCAATTTTCCATAATAGTTCACCGTAGGCTCTGATTACCGAGATATATTTCAATAAGAAAAGAATGTGGTGTGTATGAAAGGAAAGTGAACTGAAGACAAATTCAACACTGTCACCGATCCTGTGTCACCGACCATTGATCATGATTACTGCTAGGACCACTACGAGCTAGCCTGCACCTATTAACCCGGCTCAGACCAACGGTCAATGACATTCGGACTGATTCTGTGTTTGGGTTTGATCGTCCTTATTTCTCGTCCATCCTACTACAACATCGTGAGACGGGGTAGGCGGTGGTTGGGCATACGTAATACATGTCCCACCCACCTCAGTAAACGAAGGTTCACAAACTTCTCTTAATACCCTGTGTCACAATTGCTTACTCTGTGATCCCACGAAAAGTGGGCGATGCTTTAAATGAGCCAATGATCAAGGGCCTGTAGCTTACACATGTCATCTATTTTCGCAGCCTGTTTCACATCCGTAAGTTGACACTGAGTGAACTGTTTCACAGTATACTTATTCTTTGGTTGGGAGATGGATATCTCACCTGTGTTGGCGAAAGTCAAGTAGGCTTACTAAATTTGTGCATAGACTTCACCAGACGCCGGTTTACCAGGGTTGGTGAAACTTCTAATACAGATAGTCATAATTACTTCATTCCCTATGATTAATCAAGGGGAGGATAATGAAGACCCGTCTCGGAGTGACATTTTCCATTTAGTGGAAGAGGGACACATTGCAACACGTTTCCTTTCTAACCCAATTCGTTCATGAAACCGTTAATATTGCCAGTGTCCACAGCGGGTAAGATTGCATCATCGTCTAGATTTGTTTTAGAGCATGAAGTCATCGTTTATCTTGAAAAAAAACCAGTATTTTGTCGGCTGTTGAACATTTGAAACTGTCTTATAAATTTCGCTTAACACTTTCCAGCTGCAGCCACATTCTGCATATTTGACTTGTGCATTTTCGATTACGGCGAGTTTACTGCTTTGGATTTTGCTTATTTACCGTATGATTATTAACCTGGCTATGAACTTGAATGTTGTTCTTAGTCTGGTTTATAACCTTAATTCACGATCGAATGAGTACCGAAAAATTACAGTGATCAAGATCTGTGACAGTACCGTTAGTGTATTTGGTTTTCTCCTGATCTAGATGTTGAGTTTCTGCCCAACACATTTGCGCTGTACTCTATTTTGATTACAAATCACTGAAATGAAATGTATGTACATCATAAAGTTCGTTTAGGCATTGTGTTCATGTTTTGGTTTTATTTACTGGCTTCGGGACTAATCCAAAATTATATGATCATGTAATTTTTTTACTGCGTTGTGATAGCTTGTTAATTTTGATAATTGTTCTCTTATACTACGTTTTTCCATTTGAGCTTAATGCGTTATGATTATCTACAATCTGTGTAACACTCTAAAGATCAGTGGTGTGACTCAACTTGTATTATTTTGTACTTCTAGTCACACTATTGTGATGTTATCTATTTTCCGCCTATGTTGAGTAATCCGACCTTTTGTTTAGTAGCTGATGTGGCTGAACTATACTTTTCATTGACGAAACAACTATGTGATATTGGAAGGCCCATGTTACACTATCAACCTACGCTGCTTACATATTGGCTAAAATATACAAATTTATCGTAGGTTCTATACAAAAATTAACAATAAACCCGTAAATATACTAAAATACGCGTTTTCTGTTAGTAGGTGATATTGTGTTTGTACTACCATCTCCAAACAGAGTCTTTTATTTCTTGAAACCATTACGTGTGTTCTGTACTTAAAATCCTAGTGGAAATATTATTTGGCTTAATACTTCAAAGAATCAATTTTGGCTGAAGTTACCGAAACGAAGATTTTTCCTTTTAATAAATCTATTACTGTATAAGACGGATTTTAATTTTAGTGCGTGCAGAAATTTAAGATTTGTTTCGAAACGTCTTAATTAGAAATTAAACATTTACTCCGTATTGCTTACTAAATAGTTATTAAAGTTTGTGCCTTATAGTTTTCCTCATCTTCTACTTCATGATTATTATGAAGGTAGCGACTCGATCATACATTAAAACTAGCCGATCAGCGAGCTAGAAATTTCTTTAATCCATATTTCTGTTCATGCTGATACTTGCTTTATTTCGTTGTTGGATAATTCTATATAAATTACCCAACTACATTTCCTAATTGTGATTATAAACTGATATAAAGAAACATTTTACTGAATAATAATTCTTATAGACTAGTGTTAGTGGGATATAGACTGGATTAAAGCATGCTCAGTGCATTATCGTGATGGCGCACGCTGATTGGCTATTTCTAAACCAATCAGCTCTAGCGGATTGTTGCAAAAGATTCTGGAAGCTTCTTATTTAAATACCATAAATACATTAACGTTTCTCTAACTAACGATTCCTACTTCTGTCTACCCTTGTTATTTGGAATATAATTTTGTTCCTGTTCAAACGTGTTCTGATTTGGGATCTTGTCGAGTGTTCGGTGTCTAAGAATACTAAGCAATAGGAGTATTTGGGTCGTTATATCTAGGAAATATAACAACTAGGTATTATCTTTTGGTATCCTTGTGGCTGAATGATTTATAAATAAGTGCCAGTAATAATCGTATTCGTTGTTCGTTGATTCTGTTTAGTACAGTCCATTTCTTATGATGGTATCTATCAAGCACATTAAATCGATTGGTTTAACTCATAACTCATTGTACTATATACGCAACAAACACTGAGCAGTTTATGAAAACGGGATTACGTTTTGATAAAAATAATTTCATAATGAATAGTTTGCTACAGCAGTCTTTTTCACAACATTAGTTGTTTCATGATGTAATAGCTTTATTTACTGAAATTCAAGATTGAAGGTATTACTAAGTAAGGATAAAGTCATGTTTCATGTTGCTACTTCTGGAAGATTTGCCTTATTACATTGTTTGAAAGCCAGGTGACAATCTAAAATCTAATTTTTTTTATTTTTAATCTATCAGTCTAATCATCGTCCCACATCAGAGATGGCTGACAACAGCGACTTTAATCTTCAATAGATCGGTGTGGTCACCAGTTAAACATTGCTTTACAATTATATCCTATAGCCTTATGATTCATTGTTAGCCCTTTCTAAAAGCTTTGGTAGAAGTCATTAGTAAGAATTTGCATCTTTATTTCTTCAAGTCATAGTCGCTTATTGCTAGTATAAGTTTTGTTCTGTTGGTATTTTTCATATTAGTCAGATATTTTTCTATTCTGCCACAATCTCGTAAGACCTTAAGCGACCCTGAAAAATAATTATAAAATGATTAATTTAGCACTACTGCTATTACTTTTAAATAATCAAATTCTCAAGGAATCATTATAAATTTGTACGGTGTACTTTCTTACCTTGTAATCTTTGTTTAGCTTTATTAAATACTTTTTCCCGTAGAGCTGTTTATATGCTGCCACTGTTAACGATTGAAAATTACTGGTCACTAAATTGCGTATATATTTATTTAAGATTTATAAGACGCTGTGTTATTCGGTGGCAAAGCATCTAAAATCACTGAATCATCTTGTTATACATAAACTCTAATATCATTTACTTCATACCAGTAACTTAGTTTTCAATTTTTTATGCTTTGTATCACTGGCCTCTATGACCTCCGAGTTTAGTACGCATGGAATTTTTATTGTACGTTTAATACTATATGATAGAGAATTTAGGACAAATATTCCAGATGAAGTCAATTCACTAATCAGTCGCATATCATTTTAAGTAAACGGCTTCGTAAATGCTCAAAATATTAAAAATGCAGTTGTGGTTTATTTCTTATATCTTGTTGTATACCCTTTGGATGTTTCTCAAGTTACAACTAAATGTTCCTTTTGCTCGCTTCGAAGAATTATTTATCTGTTATGCTGAGGAAGGAATGTAATACTGCCGTTTAGTGTCAACTTTAAATAAATTTAATAAATGTTGTATATCATAAAAGCTTGGCTGTGATTAGCTACCTAAAACTGTATTTTTAGTTCAACGGCAGATAAAAAAACTTAGAACCAGTGAATACAGTTAATTTATAGTCTATTCAAGCTGTCACGCGACATGAGTGTAATTTCTAAGAACATTTCATGTCACTTCGAACATCCTTGTAGATTGTACTTCGTTTGGTCATTTTTCTCCTACTTTAATCGTGTATCACCCACAAGTATATTTTTTGTCACACTCAAATATTTCTTGTAATGATGATCATGAGGTGTAAACTACCAAAAATCCATTATATATATATGTCTTCCATGCATAACCAGTATAAGTCCATATACTACGTATTTCCTGTTGTCTTACTTTAAGATATATCTCTAGCCTCAAGATTATTTATTCAGCTGCTCTAACGTACATTAACAATGCTTTTCAGAGATAATTGATCAAATAATAATGAAGTTTGATGTTTCACAGTTGAATATTAGCATATAATGGAATTCAGATTTGTATGCAGTTGGTTCTTTAGGTATTATAAAAATTATGTTCAAAGTAACGTTTTCATAGTATTTACTAAATTATAAACTGATGACTGCAGCAAATATAGAGTAGTCATTTATGAAGTTAAAGAATAGTGTAGTAACAGCCTATAAAACAAACATCAGTCAGTAACTTATCAATGAATTATATCCGCGGCCTCATTAAAAGGTGCTACAAATTCGGAAAGCTGAATGTGCCGTAGATAAACTATATCAAGATTATAACAAGCATCAGCATGAAAAATAAGTAATGCGCGAATTCCTGTGTGTCAAAAAAGTACTTATTAATTTAAAACTAAGCTACAGCTATTGGATTACTGCATATATCACTAAAATGATGCTATGGAATTGCATTATCTATAACTTCTAGTACAAATTCAAATTTGTTTTAACTGCGGTTAAGTTGGATTGCATGAACTTGTTTTAAAATTAAGGTGCAAGTTATTACTCGTAGAATGATGTATGTTATGTAGTATACACTCTAGAGTCATCAGTTGGCTGTCTCGCTGGTATTAAAAGTGGAAAGTTGGTAAATTTTGAGCGATCTTTTGGCATTCTTGCCAAGGTTTTGAAGGGTAGTAGAGCTGTAATTAAATCAAATAGCTAACAGACACAACTTCTTTACACACTGTTTTCAAGCTAGGAATCATTCACAATTAATCTTAAAGCCTTGGTCTTCCACTAAATAGGTATGAAACATACGCTGAAAGCTTTCAAAAATTCCCCAAACGTTTTTAGGCAGGCTTAAAAATTGACAAAATCTTCAATTGTCAGGACACTTCTGCTACGTTAATCTTGATAAATTCTCTAAAAATTAGAACAAGAAAGTCAAAAAAAACAAAACGACTTACATGATATTCCAGTGGTGCACAGGATGACCCACACGGGTACATATTTGCACAGAAATAATTTGGTGAGTTATATCTTAAACGACACTGTCTTGTATTGAAACAACTGTAAATTTTTTCGCAGTTATACGTATCTGAATATACCCACGTTCGCTTCAAGGGATTTCCCATTATGAAGGCTGAAGTATAAATCAAATATACAAAAAAACTTGCTCAGTTGTTATATTTTGATTTTTATTAGAGGAATGCAGATAAAAGTTTATTCTGGTTTTTAGATTTCCGATTCCCGATTAGAAATTGTTTATAAACTCCTTGAGAATTTTATTGTACTGAATGTTTATTATTATTAGCCTACCGTAAAATGAATTCCTCATCATGGTGTGTGATGGGTTTTAAAGATTTGTGAATTCGACATCACGAGCTGATGATTGGGAACTAGCGAGCACTAGACAGTTATTTTCTATCAGTAGAGCACTCGCAATATTCCACACATACATGCGATCTGGGGACTGATGGGAGTTAGAAGTGTCATAGTGGCATAGTGGCAGCGTGATGGTCTCGCGTTCGATCTTTGGTAGGGTTGTGGACGCTCTTTGTCAGATCCCATAGAAGTAGAGCAAAGCTATCTAATGTTTCATGATTTTCAGTGACTGTCTAATCCAGGTACATTCGTGACCTCATATCCCCACTTTATATTTTTGTTAAAATTCTGCGATAATTTACCATTTAAACCGTTTAAGTGTCATAATTTTACCGGTTCTATCTGAAATCTAATATTTCACATTTTCAAACAACCAGTTAAATATGAATGATAAATATTCTCATTCACTACCCAAGACCACAAGCTGCAGGTTAAGAATGTTGTTGACAAACCACACATTAGACAGTCACTTAACGTTTTTAATGACAAAACAGCGTATTAGCTTCTCCAGATGAATTGTAATGATTTCATCATTATTATCTCTACAGCACTTTATATGTATCACATATAGATGTTATAGATAAATATACATTTAGTCAAGCCATATCAGCAGTATAGTTAAATGTATACTATATAATGTAGTTTAAGAATATCACCTGTGCCGACATCTGACAGTTGACCAACTTTATTGGATAAGTCCGTATTAACAGTTTTTTGGAGAATACTCTTTACTACCGTCAACAGAGTTTTCAGTACATTCAGTATTGATTTGTAGCAGAAATCTCTCGCCCTCAAAAAATTATTTTGTATTCTCATGTTCCCATGTTGAAATCAACATATAAAGAAATTGGGATGGTTATTTTTTGGAGATTGGTTATTTATTTGATTCAATATATCATAGATTGATGTTGGTAGGGTACCATCGAAAACCAGGGAGCACTGACAGCTGTTTCATTCTAGTGTGGAAACAGCTGTCAGTGCTTCCTGGTTTTCGATGGTACCCTGCCAACATCAATCTGTGATGTATTCAACCAAATATACAGAAATTACAAAGTTTCTAGAAGTGGTCCTCCTACTTGACTCGAACAACTATAACCGTTAATGTCGATCGTGCTATTTAAGTTATCTTAGAACGTTCGAAACTAAATAGTTAAGAGAAGTATTATTAAAAATCATTAATGACCGAATTATTACTAACACTTTAAGTATAACCAGGCTAATATTGTGGATTATGAAATTTCTCAGTTTATAATTGTTTTCAGTCATGTTTATTAAACTCACCTACTAAGAGTAACAAGGAAAGCGTTTTCAAAGTTATAGCACATTCTACAATAACATGTTAACTCTAAATGACTAGAACTTCAAATCCAAGCATTAGATCAAAATTGTTTGAATAATAAAGGTATAACCAGTTGCGAAAACGGATGATACAAAGATTTATCAAATGCCGTAAGAGAAAGGTAAGTACTGGTGATATCAACAACGTTAATCGCTTTGCAAATGGTGAATGTCTTTAAGAATACGTTTGTACATTTTCTATATATGAATAAGTCATACACCTAATTTCTACACTTACTAAATAGGTACAAATATACAATAATCCAAACGTTTATCACTTATTATCTTTACATAACAAAAGCAACTAAATAACGCACCATGTAAATCTAAGAGAAAAATTACTTAAATTCTACAATATTTTTGTTGTTAACTACAATCTGTTATCCTTAATTAATGATTTTTTAAACACAAAAGAGCCAGCATTATGATACATTAATGGCTACGTGAGCGATGTTTTAAACAAAGTTATATATCAGAGTCATCGAATTAGGTGAAAAAGCTTTCTTTAATATCCTCTATTGTTTGGAACATAGACTGGATAACGAGACAAACAAGAACTGTGATATAAAATATTACATTGTGGGCGCTACTGGTTTCATAAGTAAGGATGTTTTTGTAGTGATTTTGATGACGTGATGAAGTTTTTCTGATTTATGAAAGGATCTCCTAAAAACTGAATTTTCTTACAACGGATTGTTATTGTTCTGAAGAGGATTTAACGGTGCTAGAATCTAAATCTTATCTATTAAACGTAACTGATTACTGGATTATTAACTGTAGGATACTTAATTTTGTTTAATAATCAGAATTTTCAAATTAAGCTGGATTTGTGTGCATAGATATTAAGTTTAATTGTTTGTATTAACCACAGATTGATGTAAGCTGCGAGTCATTGAAGATCAGGGAGCACTGAATAGCTGCTTTGTCCGATTAGGGCATCAAACCTGTAACGAATACAAACGATTAAACTTAAAACTTAACGCCACAAAACCACTTTAATTCAGTTACAATAATTGTTATACCAGTGGCTAGCTTTAGGATGTTTCTGAAGTTCTAGTGAGAAGCCGTGATAGTTAGAGTTCAGACATTTCAGGAGTAAGACAGTTATCATCAGTACTAGTAGAGGTATCCTAAATTGAAGGAGGCGTGACTTCGCCATTGGACACCAGCCCAGTTGTGCAAATGGTTAAGCAGTCCCGTGAGACGTGAGGACGTCGGTTCCGATTTCCTAGAGGAATCGAGGACACGAACTGCTGAGCAGTTCCATAATAGGACGAAACAGCTGCCCAGTGCTTTCTGGTACCCAATCAAAATCGGTTTGTGGCGAAGGCAAGTATCTAAATAAAATCAGAATTTTTGTTTAAGAATTTGGTAGTACAAGACTATTTAAAGAAATACTTAAATAATTCAATCATTATGATCAATAAATGACATCTTACATATATCGACTGCATGATAAAGATATTTGTAAGAAGCCCATATCAGTTAAATTTTGACAGTCATAGTATAAACTGAGCTGTTGAATATCAATGAACATTTTCTTAGGTCATTAGCAGTATCACAACTAACATTGAGTGAGTTTTTGTGCTCTTATACAGTACTTTAAAACAGGTTATCATTAAAATAATGAAACTTAACACTTTTATCCACTACATTGTAATTATTTAGCAATCGTTTTATTAAAACTTTCACAGTAACAACTCGAACTGTCTCATACAATGCATTGATTTAAGTCCAGAATCCAGTGAGGAAAGTTTTAGGCTTAGGAAATAAAGTTTAATGACTAGACAATCAATAATGAAGTAAGACTTAGTAAAATGTTCAGTGTTAAGGAGGGAAGGGGGAATATGAACACATAATGAATTGTATCACCTAAAATTCTAAACGACAGCTTTCCCTAACAAGAAGGATTCTGTTGGCCAATACGAAAAATCTAGTTTCCATGTATAAACATATTTTAAAATTTTCAGAGTTATTGAGTGCATAATAACAAGGCGAATTCTATTATTTTTCTACAGTGTATATTCCTAATGGAAGTGGTAAGATCTTGACACTAGTGAGGGGATATTCTATAAACTGTTCTACATTTGCTACGAATGATCATATGTATACTCATATTGCTCTTTTAAGTGTTATATTCAACGTTGATGTATTAACTCATGAACAAGTAAATAAAATCTTATCTTCGGCTTTACACTTACGTATTAATTACATTGAAATTTCTTATATTTTAAATATACGATTTCCCATCACTGTAAGGTTATTTCTATTTGTATATGCCTAGTATGAGACAGTGTCACGGAAAACGCCAGAGTAACAATACACTAACAAAAGACAATGAGTTGTATGTGAGGATTTAATAAATTCCCAGGTTTATCTTAAAGGTAATACGCTCATATGAGGAGTGCACATGCAATTTACAACAACAATTAATCACTACTAGTACTACTACTACGAAAAGACTAACTGAAAAGGCAATTTAGTTCCACGAAAACAGAGATATACCATACAATATTACATACCTTACTTCAAAGCATCAATTTGCACATCCTCCGCGTTCTCTAGACTGTGTCGTTTATTGGCTTGCTTCTCTTGATTTTTCTCGATTCTCCTCTGTATTTTAATCATGTTTTACTTCTTGCCACCTCTCAACTCGCCTTGTATGCTGTTTACTGATTCTTCCTAATTCCCTTTGACGCTCTGCTACCTACTACTTATTGATGACCTTATAAGTAGTATCCACCACACTACTACTACCAGTTTTAATTTCATAACTAGTCATTTAATAAATATCACGGAATACAAACTTGAACTATCAAAGAATTTTAATCTGACAAGTAGTATGGATAATGTACACTTGAAAAATTCATCAGTTGTTTATTGCATTTAAGTGTGACCGACACTACTGTTGTAAGTTGATGTGAGCACTGCCTACACATACATTCATTAATAACACTTCAATTTATTGATTTGTTTACGTGATCTGACTTTCAGTTTACTTCTTGATTTTTTAAATACATTAATTGACATTTATCATATACAAAAGAAATAATGAATTAATTTGGTATATGAAAGTTGGGGTGCACTTGATTTAAAATCACTTATTCCTTATTGAAGACTGACTAGTCACAGAAATTTTTCTTTGGTTAATATGAATTCTAATCATTTAAACATTTTTTGTACAAACTCCACTCAGTGTCTTCTATACGTCACAGTTCTATGTGTTGAGGTCATTTCACACATTTAGCTATGATAGTTTAATGTTATTGATACTAACAATAACATTGAACTATCTGAAATGATTATTGGCTTAACTCATTTCCCTGTTTTATTTTCTTTTGGCTTGTTATATTTATGTCAACTAGCTGATAAGAAAAATAATTTGCTAGTAATGAACAGATGTGGCTAGATTCCAACTTGTCTAAGTAAGTTAGTTCAAACAAATAATTAAGGTATTGATTGAACAAATAGTCAGCTGAAAATAGGATTAGTTAGGTAGATTAGGTAGAAATTGTTGTATGATCAAATATAAGCAATTTAAGGCCATAGTTTTTTCATTATCCACCTTTTCACTAATAATGGACTCATTGGTTGGATTTAGATGAAAGGATTGGATATTGTAATCTCAATCCCACTCTGTCTTCTCCAAGTAATGTAAATCGAAAGAACACGAAACTGTTTTTTTAGTTGAACTGTGACTGGTAAGTGGAATCAAGGACGCGTGTTTCGTCCTATTTGGGACTCATCGGCTGCAGGTACATCCAACCGCCGAAATGCGCGTCCTGGATTCCACTTGCCAGTCACAATCCAACTAAAATAATGCTTGTGAATAATTCGCTATATCGAGGAAATTCATTCATGATGCACATATAACAACAGAGGCTAACCTGCTTCAGCCTATAACAAATCAACGGGAATATACAAGTTCATCCTAAGAACATGAAACTGGTTTTGGAAAGCGTACATAGAGAACTATTTTGTGGTTTTAATTACATGCATGCACCACATGAAACTAGAAAAGCATGTTTTACAACGAGGTGAGTTAGCCTGAATTGAAGTATTTACGTCTTTTACCAATGGATTGTTGTCAAACGAGGAATTCAATTTATACGCATTATTTTAGTCAACTCCATTATTAGTCGATATAGTCGGTAATTACACATTCGATCGTAAAGTGTTCATTTAGATTCTTTCGATAATAAGTGAATAGTATTCAGTACTTCAGAGGTATGTGAATCGCAATTGTTTTCTGCATGCTACATAAAACTTAATTCTGTTCAATAATTCACATATATAGTTTATCTTAGTAGTAAGACAAATAACAATCATCTAGTTTCTGTGATGCTGTTGAAACTGAGTTTTTCAAGTATGTTTTAAATGCACAGCAATTCATAATAAGGAAGATAGCAGCACTCTGGTTTTTGTGTTTGTCGATAGTATTAAAAATGAAATATCATTGCTACCTATTATCAGTCGTATGAATATGGATAGTAAAATGATTTTCGAACTTTTCAATGTTTTCTTTCAATTAACAGTAGATAATTCAATAGAAAATTGTAACATAGAGACTGAAACGTGTAATTTTAGCTTTATATCAGGCAACTGATTGACGCCTAACGTACTAACGCTAATCTTCATCAGATTTTACCTATTTATTAAAATGTAATAGTTTTTATGACTACAATTATGGTAAATGCGTAGAAGTTCTAATAAATGTTGATTGATCAAATGTCTGTTTGTGTATGTCTCTAATTACACAATTATTTTGTTGACTAAAGGTTGAAAAAAATTCAATTGTTTAATCTGTAGATACGTACTCAGGTCAGTTTTAATCAACTCCTGATGTTACGTCACAGTAACAGAATTCGCAACTCATGTTAAACATTACTTACATCAACATTCCAATTCGTTACAAATACTATATAATTCAGCTGTGATTTAGTTGTTACTTACCTTTGAAGTACTAATAAATTGTTTAGTTTTGAATATGCAATCCTGTTAAACGTTCGTTGGTGTCAACTTCTAATCACATCACCTGAGTTATTAGTTAGTTTCCAATTTAAAATACCAATTTGATTTGGAAGTTAAACTACCTACACGTAGTCCTTATTTTAAATTCAGACGAAAAACTTCTTATTTCTTTAAACATTTTGGAAGTATCTGAAGTAACCAATTTGCCATCCAATTCGTCGTTGTTTATTCTGTTTATAGTCGTCACTTTAATCTATCATTTTCAAGTGATTTATTTACAGTGTGATTTTTATATGCTCGAATTTATACTGAAGTGAACTCCGGTTACTGAAATTAGGAATTTCGTGTCTACGTTTAAATTTAAGAATAAGTGTTATGTGAAAATGTTAAAATACAATTACAAGAACTTATTCAAAGGTTTCAATGGAGGAGAATGCATAAGTGGACAGGATTAAGACATAACGGGGTATAAACAAAGTAAATATAAGATTTTTAGCTTATACACTGACTAATCACTTTATGAACAACAGATAAAATACTTTTCTAATCGTTTTGATATGAATTCTATAAAAGTAAATACAACTATATAGATTCGAGGATTTCCCCGTTATATATATATATATATAACTGTCGTTCTGATGACTTTCTAGTGAAGTTGAGGTGACTTGGTATGTTTTCACAAACTTCCCAGGCTGTTTTTCAGACTTCATTGACTTGCGAACAATTATGAAGCTAACTAAGTAGTTAGTAGAAAGCAGAAGTCAACATTTAAAAAAAGAAATAAATAGAGAAAACCAACAAATATTAATATAATTAATAGATGAAAGGTGGATAAGATGATGACATATAATATCCCCAGCTTACAGAATCAAGAAACAATAATGAATTTATCCAAACTTTTGGCAGAAACTGCAAAGCTACATTATCGTACTCTACTTTTCAAAGATTTCTGTTGGTTTAGTGATCATAGACGGCAAATCACGGTTTCGTCTGACTTTCATAAAACTTAATTCCTATCACTTTTAAATTGACTAAAATGATATACTGGACCGATTGGGAGTTACTCGCTTAGAATTTCGTTATACATATTTCTTTTACCCAAAAATTGGTTGTAATATATTGATGTCTTTCTGAATAACGGAAAAGCACTCATTATGCTTCAAGAGTATTCATTCAAATAGATAAATAAACTAAAAATCTTCAGAAATGTTTGGTGTTTGGATGATCGTCACGCTATATATCATAAATTGATGGAAGTGGGAACTCTACCATTAGATGCCAACACAGTGGTGCAGATGGTTAGGCGTTCACCTTCAACCTGTAGCCCCTGGTGCGGAGTCTGGGGTGCGCACTGCTGATTAGTTCCACACTAGGACGAAACAGCTGTCCAGTGCTTCCTGGTTTTCAATGGTACCCTGCCATCATCAATCTGTGACATATTTAATCAAAATTCACTAATTGTTTGCAATTTATTGTAAGTCATTCTCATTCAACAATATTATTATTATTATTATTATTATTATCAAAATTAATTCTAAAATGGTAAATAACGATGAAAATTACCCTTCCATGTCAATTAACGATATACGTGACATACTACTGAATATTTTGTGCTTCACTAATTAATAAAACTGTCTTATTAATCATGTGTTATTAATTCAGAATAGTAGATTAGAAAATTGTCAATTTAACTATTAAGACTATTAGCATAAACTTTCGATCAAAATGTTTACATTCATAAATTCATCACTGTTAAATTTTTCGTATTTTCCAATACTCGTATAAGCATAATCCTGAAAATAATGAAGTAACTAACACTTCACTTTTGTTGACAAATATATTAATCAGTGATTAAAGAAAAAATGTCAGCAGAAAAGTTTCTGTATGGAAACCTACGGTTTGATTATATCGTTTAGTGTTTTATTGTTCCTATTAGCATACTTAAATGGATAATTTCATTTTTTAAACATTAGCTAATTGATGATAAGCAAGTGCAGCTTGAAACTGATCTAAAGAATATGACATAAATTATATCATTTGTGTAACAAAATCAATAGATATTATAAATTTATTTTTCAGTTGTAATTTTTACTTGACGAATCAGGAAATGCACTAGACAAGAATATTGGTTGAGATTGTAGTTGACATCAAGATAATCTTATGGTCACTATACAATCAATTCTAGAGGAGATTTCTGAAGTTCTAGGGGGGAGGGGATTCATGATTACTGAACAAGTGATAAGTTTAATTCAGTGCTCTAAAATCAAGGGCTCATTGTCGTTAGATCCGGGATTCAGTCCTCGTTTGGGCTATGGATAGCTATTGTTAAAGTTCATATTTTAAGGCAGAACAGCTGTTCGATGAATTTTTGTTGCAACTGTTGTTCAGCTATATCAGTCTGTGATATTAAATTTAACTAGAAATATTTAATTGTATTTGTATTGTTCGAATCAATGTTTATGATTAGTTAACAATACATACACTATAACTGCAGGTTATTAAAAAATACCTTCATTGATCTTAGTTAACAACATGATTATCTTAGGTTGTCATTAGAACAAATGAACCATCCAATATCATCCACGTTGCTATAACCGTGTTTACGAAAAATTTTTTATAATTAAATGTCAATAAGATAGCTTTCATTCCCGAAAACTCTGAAATAGATTAATTTCAAAATGTCATTCATATGGTTGATTATGTACACTATAAAATTGACAAGATGACCTTCATCAACGAAAAACAAATAGAGTATTTTTCTCGTTTTTTGTCTTGTATCCTATTAATTTGTAGCTCTAAAAATTATGATAAATATATGTTCCGCTTGTTTCTTTCTCAAACTAATGCTATACGAGGACATATTATCTTACACCATCGCTGTTCTCATCAATATTATCAGTATTCCATTCACTGTTACCACTGTTGTCATCAGGGTTGCTGTCTATATCATCGTTAATATTACAATAGATGTTGTTACGTCGTTTCGACTTAGACATAAAAATGACTTATAGTGTTGGTTTTTGATTAAAAAAAAACCCTCATAATTTAGTTAAATATCCTGTTTAAGACTTATTTGTTAGATATATCTGAGTTCAAGTGATGATTGTACTACAGGTTATTATCTAAAATCTTAATAACTTGGTAAATGAACGAATTAACAAAGTAATCGTACATATGTGTTACCATAGATTGATAAAATTTAATTCTGATTATTACCAACAAAAAATTCAAACCAAACAATTAATTAAAAATAATTAATTCTGACACTGAAATTATGACACGGTTAGAAAGATGATTTAGCGAGTTACTATCAGAGGATTTTGAACTGTTACTAGATGAGATTAGTTCTCTTGGCCGAATAGAATATTATGATTAAAGGCAATCTAGCTCAAATCCTCAATGTCATCCACTTATCTGTAAGTTGAATCTAAACTTACCAGAAACTGGACTTCACAGAAAAAGGCTAATAAAATTAGGTTCGATAGTTCTGGTAGAGTTTAAGCAAAATTGTGTTATAGAATATTTTGTTAACTGTAATCCAAATACTTTATATACGCTACCAAGTTTCTGAAATTTTTTAATTATTGCACTGTTGTAATACATCTAAACCTAAGCTTTGACTACTGATTATCCTACGAAAAGACAAAACTTTCCCGCGCCACTAGCTTCTATTTCAAGATTATGTCGATGAAATATAATAAGATCTTAAATTTTAAAAGTTATCCCATCGTCATTATTTCTAAGAAATCTTTATTTCTTTCAGTTTATCTTCCTTAAATTTATGTTTATGTCGAAATTCAGTGTCTTTTATTATCTAATAAATTAAGTTTTGATAGGATCGCTTTCAGGCCTAGGTTAAGCTACATCACTTTTACTTTAATCGTATCTAATGGTAACAACACAATGAGCCTAGTGAGATTGGCAGAATAAGGGAACTTTACTAACAGTCAAGCACTCTATTATTCCTATGAGTTGCATTTAATTCATTTTAGGGTTAGTAGATACATTTTGAGTTTTATGCAATAATTCCTAATGTGTATTTTATCTGGTGCTGAACTTGCTTTGGCCAAATAATCAAGAATACTAGTTGAGTAGTAAGAAATATCGTGTGTTTCTAGTGTTGTTTATTACCAATTGAATTCCATCAACCAAGCTATGTTGTAGCTACAAGTTTAGGTGACTCAATATCGTCTGCACTGTGTTGTTGATGCTAGAATGTCAAAGATAGTTGGTAGGAATTCCTGGACCTAAGTTCTGTGCTATGTGTTACGACACTGGTCACTATTTTGTGATTAGTGAGTCAGTCATCCTAGAGGTCAGTTGCGGCTAAAATAACTCAGTGATAACTATTCAAAACTGGAAAACGTGATGACTAGGTTTCAAGGCCACCAAGAAGACTCAGTTGCCTGACGAGTACAGGTATGCACTGTTGACAGGTTCCAAACAACGTGAAATCTCAGTCTAAGGTTTCCTGTTGGATACCTCTACCTTGATATAGTCACACAACAGAATTTAAAGACTAAGAAAAAATTTAATGTTATAAAGAATAACAACGAAATAAGTATATTTTATTTAATAAGCATACTGATTGTGTGAAAATCATTAAAAACAGTCACTGTACTCTTTACTTTGTTCGATACCAATAACATATACTTTAAACCTAATTAACAACTGTTTTTATACGTTTACTAAAATGAACATAGCCGTGTTAATCTTGTAGAGTATAATTTTTAGGGAACATTAAACCACCCAGGTCAAAATTTTCATAGATGAATGGCAACTATATTATTTAAGATACCTTAACTGCATAATTGCAAATTTAAATTAAAAGTCAAGACTAGTTTACTTGTTACATGAGTCACACTGCTGTGTCTAAGGTCTTCTAAAAATGCTTCAAGAAACCCATTCTTAGATGCAAACCACTAATAAATAGTAGACGTAAAGTAAGTAACTGATATTTATTTACGGTGTTTTTCGAATAACAATTTTATTCCTTTTTGTGTAGGCCATTCGCATCAAGCTTTTCTAACCTTATCGACTCCTACAGAAGGGATGTATAGTAGCCTCCTTTGATGTAATAAAGGTAATTGTGGAGAAGTTATTTTACCTATAATACGATCCTATTTTACTGCTCATCATATATCCTTATTAAATAACTTCTTGCTTTTTTATGGTTATAAGAAACTACGAAGTCACCTTTTCTACAATGAGTGACTAGATCTCCGACACAAATTCTCATCAAGATAACATTTTATATTTAGTCTCATCTTTCAAGCCTTGGTCTTCTGATGACATTTGGTTTTATTTTGAACATACATGTTAAATTCACTGAGTTATGACTAACCTTTTAAACGTAATATTATTTTTTGCAAGTTTGTGCAGTCTTTATCTGATGAGAAGGATCTAAATAGAAGAAATTCATCTGATTATGTCAAATATGCTGCATTTCTTCTGTTTAAAATTGTCAAACAGAGGGTATATACATATACATTTCACTGCTTTTGGCTATTAGTTACAAAGATGATAATTTCAATTTCCGTCCACACTAATTACATTTTAATTACTAATTTTTTCTCAGAGGTTTGCTGAACTTAGTGACGCTTTACATTATTGTTATAATAAATCAGGAAACTGAGAGCGAAGTTATAAGAGATTTGACACTGACTTCTACTGATTGTCTACTAATTAATGTTGGTAAATAGCAAACTGTATACCGCAGCTACTTTTGGTTAAGTAGCCATGGAATCGGAACGTTGAATTTGGTTGTTACTAAAGATTAGGACGTTAATTTGAATACTCATTGACCTATTACTTTAAACGTTGAAACATTATAGAAAGTCAATTCACCTGTAGGTTTAAACTTTATGTGTAAAATATATCTGACAATATAGACGTATGGGAAATTTTTAAAGTTTCAATTTCGTCAAAGAAGCAGCGTTCGTATTCACTATTATTCACAATGAGGAGCAAGAATCTCGTATTTTATTCAGTATTTGGATAATGCAATAAGAAGACGTATTTTATCAGAGCTATGTGATATATTTGCGCAATACATTTCGAACAATCTGATCACACATACACTTGTTAAGGCGTTTATATATGAAAAATAAAGGTCACTAGACAATCAAGAGTATAAGCTAAGTAAACAAAGATAAGTAAACGAAGATAATAAAGATTACAATGTAAGTAACACTCTACCAAGGTAGGTTGAGGGAAAGTACACATTGTTTTTGAACACACAAGGGGGGGTTTGAACTTCCGTATAGCTAAGGCTTCAACAAACTTTAGTATACGTCCTAAAGCACTTTTATGCAACACCACAAAGGATGATTTGATATCAACTATGTGGCCTGTCTCTGTGAAGAGGAGAATAATAACCAGCTCCCTTTCCTGGATATATTAAACAATCAGAGGGATGATGGCTCAATCAAACGCTCTGTCTACAGGAAGTCTACATGGACTGGGCAGTATATGAACTTCCATAGTTACTGTCCGGTGCAATATAAAAAGAACCTAGTAAAAGCTTTATTTAATAGGACTAATCGTATTTGCACTTATGGCACTATTGAAGAAAATGACAAATTACTGACAGAAACGTTAATGCTGAATGGATATCCAAAGAAGTTCATAAATCGATGGAAATGTTGCAGTATGGTGAAACCGACTGTATTACTAGCACCCAAAAAATCAGTTTATATCACATTACCCTTCAGAGGTGACTCAAATAGCATTGTGTTAAAACAAAGGCTTAAGTCAGTGGTTAACAGAACATTTTATGCTGCTGAGGTAGTTGTAGTAGAAAAGTATAGGTCATTGATTAACAATAAGCCTAAACAGCACGTAAACGAATGCATCACATCCCACTGTATCTATCAATTTACGTGTATGTGTGGACACACATACATAGGGACGAGCAATGGTGATTTGCATGTAAGGGTAGCTGAACACATACCTAAATGGCTCCGAAAACAAATGGACTCGAAAGGAGAAATAAAAGTACATGATAAACAACCCTCATCGTCTATCACTAAACATTTAGTTGAGACAGGCCACATAGTTGATATCAAATCATCCTTTGTGGTGTTGTATAAAAGTGCTTTAGGACGTATACTAAAGTTTGTTGAAGCCTTAGCTATAGGGAAGTTCAAACCCCCCTTGTGTGTTCAAAAACAATGTGTACTTTCCCTCAACCTACCTTGGTAGAGTGTTACTTACATTGTAATCTTTATTATCTTCGTTTACTTATCTTTGTTTACTTAGCTTATACTCTTGATTGTCTAGTGACCTTTATTTTTCATATATAAACGCCTTAACAAGTGTATGTGTGATCAGATTGTTCGAAATGTATTGCGCAAATATATCACATAGCTCTGATAAAATACGTCTTCTTATTGCATTATCCAAATTTATCAAAGGGACAAATTGTTTTAAATTATTCAGTATTGTCAGAAAGCATATGAAACCAATAGTCACCTTTATCACGATTCGAAAGAGCCAAAATAAATACACTCAAAGGAATTTTATGTTGTATATAAACAATCACTGTAAGACTAGGGCTCTCAATATTTTCTTTTCAAGTGGACCGAGGAGGAACAGCGCTAAAAAGTAACAAATCCTAACGAAATATTTTGTCGTGAGATCTTCAATGTAATGGTTTCACATAAACTGCTGCTTTCATTTGAAATCTATTCCTTAAGCGTTATAAACATATATATATATATATATATATATATATATATATATATATCGAAATAGTAACGATAAATAAGTATATGTGCTGTTAGAATATTTTGTGACACTACTGTACACATTCGTTTCCTCTTCTTTTGTTTACGAATAAAGTAATAATGATATTATCATTGTTGCTTACGTATTTCCTTGCTTACCTATGCGAGCTCTATTCTTACTAACAAGTTTGAACAAATAATTTTTTTCAATATCATTATTCACATTGTAATACAGGATACAGTGAACGGAAATGTATCTTATAGGTACATGAAATAAGGGAACGTATAGAAGAATAAATACTCAGTGAAGGCCACACGGCAAATGTAGTTTGGTAATTGACTGTTGATTACTATAAATAATTTTAAGTAATTAATTACTGTGTGTTCGAAAAAAGTCCGCTTCAATTTTTAAGGCGTACATATATTAACAAGACAATAGGTTGTGGAGAAATTCATTCTTCATACATGTTTGCGTTAACAATAGATCACGCGTATTTCAAACGATATTTTTATAAAACGGAAGGTGTGAAAAAAAGTATGGAAAGATGATAGGGAAAAGTCAGAAAAGAATAACAGCATTACATCTTTATTGTGGTGTAAGTCACTATTTAGTGGAGTGACAATGTGTTTCCTTCATATTACTAAAATATTTAATAAAACTAATATGAAATTATAGAAGCGTCAACGTGTTTCCTAGTAAACTGACAGTACAGGTACAGTGTACCTGCTACCATACTATATCACCATTTCAATTTGGCACTCCTTAAATCTTAAAGTGATAAGTAAGTTATATATTTAAGTTGGATTGTGACTGGCAAGCGGAATCCAGGACGCGCGTTTCGTCCTATTTGGGACTCATCGGCTGGATGTACCTGCATCCGCTCAGGATGCACATATGGCAACAGAGACTGACCAGTTTTAGTCCATTACAAATCAACGGGAAGATACAAGCTTATCCTAATGATAAGTAAGTGTTTAAGAATTTGTTTGCAAAATGTCGAAATTATCTGCAAACTTACTTGGCAGTGTGGCGTAAACAACTTGATAACTATGTGAAATAATAATCAGCTTAATGTTAACATTAAGTAGTAGCTAATTAAACTAGTATATCTATAGAGCTGGCTGTTGGAGATGTATAATCTTCAAAAATAAAATCATTCAGAAAATCAAGATAGAGATTTGGGATTGAATTTCTGAAGCTTAATTTTTGTTAAGCACTCATCATATTAAATTAATTGAATCTGAGTAAATGTTATGACATTTTAACGTATTAACTTATTGATGTAATAATAATCCATGTTTATTTAATTAATTTTTCATAAATATTAACCTCTGTAACTAACTGACATACAAATACCATTGATCCGTACTGCTGGATCATTTGGTTAACCATTCAAGTGTTTTCCTTCTACTGTTTTTGGGCAGACCGAAAACACGCCAGGTTTACCTGGAGCTGGGAAAGGTAGTACATTATTTAATCACATACCAATATTTTGTGTCCAATGACCAGTAGGGAGTTATCATTCAGAATTTGGCCAAAACCTTTGGAAACATTACTGCTTGAGATAAAATAGGGCAATATCACACCTTAAAAGGAATAATTAACGTGTAGCGACTATTAGTATGCAGATTACTCTAAGTGTAATTATAAAACCTAACACATTGTCTTATAGAAACAATTGTATAATAGTGATTAAAATTTGTATTCCATACAGTTTCTCCTGTTTATTAGACTTAATAAACCTTGAGATTTATCGTAATGAGACAATATAGATTCATTTATTTTGTAGATGACTTTTAACTGCTTACAACCCGAAAGTAGTGTTTATTTATATAAAATAAAACAACGGTATATACGTTACATCTGATAGATAGTTACAGAATAGTAATGTGACAATGATTGTAAGACACATTCAAGAGAAATTGCTCAGAAGGTATTTTTATTCGTAGACTAACTAAATGGATACTCTAGTGAAGAAAATCAAAATAAACAGTGAGAGTGAATTTGTGAAATGAGAGATTTGTAGCATTAGTTATGCAGCAATTGGTTAAAGTTGAATAACTGAATGAAGCACAGACGAGAATTGTCAGACTATCACTCTACAACTTTAATTATAATCCATATTTATGTATTTAATTTAAAAATAGATAGCAATGTGAACGACTTTCTATCACCTATCGCCATTTTACTGTAATGTTAAGGTAGTTGGTGAATTGAAAGAAATAGATTGAAGAAAATGCATTTATCTGATATAAAACTCCAACAGCTCGTGTAATATCGGTCTACTTACCTTAAAAGTTTTCAAAGTGCTTAATCAAGTTATAAGGACGAAGTTGAACATTCATTGTCGCTGGTAGATGTTTTTGTTAGAGTGGTTTTGAAAAAATGAGCAAACAGTTGTCACCTTGGTAATTTGTTCTCAACGTTGATAATATAAAACGTAGTGGTATTTTTAATGCGAGTTTACGCCTTATTTTGAGCCATAATAAAGGATATTTGAACGATATTAACGATAGGTAAGTTATTTTGTTAGTATTCTCTCTACCAGCAGAATCATCATTCTTAATGTTTGGATGCTCTTAGTTCTCTTATTCATAGTAGATTTTTTAAATTGGCCAACTCTATGAAACGAATATGGTGAAAGAAAAAGGTGACTTGTGGTATGATTTAAGATGTATGCTAGTCTTGTGCAATGTAACGCCATAACTTGATAGTTACTTGTAACCGGACTTTATTCTCTATATGATTGCTAGGTTTAATTTTCATGTAAAGGAAAATTCAGTATATTTTGTTAGTACGATACAATTACTTCTATAAGGCCTTTTAGTAACAAGTAATGATGGAACCTATTGATTTTGTATTATTATCGAGTAAGGATCTGTCTACATGAATCCAATTCATTGTTAGAATAATCATTACTCCAGAATTGGTCTTCTCATTCTAAGCTGTGCTTCTAATTTTTGTTCACAATGACTGTGAAATAAAGTTGGTCAAAACATTCCTTTATATTTCTTTAAACTTCATTTTGAACAGCATGCAACTATTCATTTGTACTAACTTAATACTTTGATGCACTTTAAATTTTATTATTATGTCAACAGGAGTTTGTGGAGCTATTAGTGTTGTTAGGTGTGCTGAGCGTGATAGTTTAACTACACAGCATTCATTGTCGTTTTGGAGGAAAAAATCTACACCTGCTTCGTGTAGAAATCTTTGCGTCGTCTAAAGCAATCCCATAGAATAAATTCTGGATGAACAAATATGAAATACTAGAATATGAGAAAGTATACTAACTCTGATCATGAACTACAGACATTTTTAAGAATTCAAAAATAAACTTATACAAATCACTATTTAATTGTAGATTAAAGGCCAAACAACAATTGAAATAAAATTCATTCCTGTGGCAACTAAGTTATGGTATATTGACTCACACTCCTCTTCACATACTTTCACAGCAGTGATATACAAACAGCCAGTAATTTGTATTAAATCTGCCGACCTTTCGCATTAATGAAAATATAATCATCGGTTCACTTACAAAAAACTACTTATATATCATCTTTGGCTGTCGGACGTTAATGACTTATTAATTGAATGATAGAAGGTGGTGATAGATGGGGATTAAGAAAAATTAACTATGCCAGAAAATGATCGTGAGTATATTTTCAAGACATGCTGAATATGTAAGTTATATATATTTTTAGTTAACTGAATGCGTCACAGACTGGTGTCGGTAGAGTATTAAAGAAAACCAGGGAGCACTCGACAGCTATCTTGTCCAAGTATAGAACTCCTCAGAGGTGTGCACACTATATTTCGCCTCGGGGGCTTCAAGTTAGCAAACACCTAACCCCCTGGACCCCTGGGGCAGAATCTAGGGTACACGCTGCTGAGGAGTCACATACTAGGACGAGACAGCTGTCCAGTGCTCCCTGGTTTTGAATGGTGCCCTGCCAACATCAATCTGTGACTTATCCAATCAACTAAAAATACCAATCTACACAAACTATCTCAAATCGATATGTATATATTATTGTTGATTAGTCTAGATTTCAAGTAAAATTGTTGACAAAGTATAATAACCATTTTTATCTAGAAACATTTGAATAAATCTATTTTGTAATAGAATATCATTAATCTGAACAATAAACATTTTCTCTTTGACAAGCATTCGTCTTGCTTACTGAAATCTACCCATCGATTCTACTCATCGATTAGCTGCATCACAGATACACTGGTCGTATTGATAGCTCAATGAATTTACAGTTTGTTTTTAATAAAATGTATGAGTTGTACTCATTCAAAAGTGGCTCATAATAAGATGAAGAATATCAAGTGACTTGAATCGGCTTTTTAGTTACTTCAGTATTGTTATGTGTACATAATTTTCACACTAATTATAGTTGTTGGTTTTAAAGATTACGATTGTATTGATAGCAGGAATTGGTCTGAATTAAACAACCATTGATCAAGTAGAAGCACTTGTCAGCTGTTTCGTCATAGTATGTGTCTCATAATCAGTGTCAGGTGTGAGGCAAGGATGCGGTGGCGCAAACGTATCACGAGTTGACTGAATTAAAAAAATCAACCGTTAGAAGCAGACTCAGTGGTCTAATGGTAAAGCGTTCTCCTCAAAGCCAGAGGGCCCTGGGTTCGATCGCCAATGGGGTCGTGGATGCTCACTGCTGAAGAGTCCCATACTAGGGCAATGCAGCTATTCAGTGCTTCCAAATGATCAGTGGTTGTCTAATTTAGATCAATTCGTGATATCAAAATTGACAGTAAACAATCTCCACAACATCCAATTTTAAGATTGTTTTATTGATTAGTATTAGAACAACGTAAGTTTTTGCGGAAAGTGATAAGTAATGCTTTTCTCACATTCTGTGCCAGTTATGAAACCACTGAATCCATTCGGTGAAAAAAGTAGAAATTTTCAATAGAATAAAGTGCTTGCAATATATAAATTATCTGCGGAAAATCATTTTTTAGTATTTTATACTAATAAAGAACATATTTAATGAATTTCTAATACTATTGGACTTCTCAGAGAACTTAGAAGCAATCAAGTGCAGTTATTATAAGTGGTATTGCCAGTATGCATTGTCTTTTATGAATCTACATTAACGTAACAAATTCAACTGTTATCAAAGCCTTCAAAGCATTAATATTCATATACACGACAAACTAAATAGTAACTTACTATCCCTTAAAGAGAACAGAATCATTATGATAAGTAATAATCCATTCGTTTTATACACTGTTTCTGACATATTAATTTCTCAAGGGCATAAATGTAGATGCGAATACACGATGCAAATCACTTGCTTTTTATTGTTAAAGTTTCTACTGATATAAATGACAAAATTAGTACTACGTATTTATATATCCCGAAATGCCGTTTATGGTTTAATATTATTAGTTGTGCGTAGTATTTAGATTGTCTTGGTTATAATACTTTCTCAGAAAACTACTGTTAAGCGGTAAGATATATAGCTCTTAGCCAATAATGTTTAACTATTCGACTAAGTACGTTAGCTTGTTAATGTGATTAGACTGAGAGAATTATAAAAGGAGTAATTGACTTGTCGTAATCCGATTGGACAAATAATGGTAAAAAAGTAAACATGATTGTTTTTTCCACTTCAGTTTAATAATTAAATGAGGGAACAAAAACATACAGTCAGTATTATTATTTTCATCTTCCGAATGAGTAACCATTATAACAACTTCATTAGAATCACCGTCTCCCTGTTCATGAATTGTTTTGTTGGTGCAAGAAGACATCATCGAAATGTAATAAAACGACTAAATGATTATCTAAACGACCTCCTGACCAATAAATTGAAGTTATTTTTGTCATGTAGTATTTCGCAAATCTTCGTATGTCTGTTTATCTTTCTGAGTCTAATTAAAAACTCTACCAGTTAAATGTACCCAGCATATTCATAACATGGAGATCGTAAACTGCAATCGAGAAAAAACTCAGAAAATTAAACAGAAAAAGAAACCTCTTACTAAATCGATAGTAATCTATTCTTTAAAAAAACTGTGTATGATGACTTTACTGATTAGGAACTTACATGGATAGCTTAGATAGTCGATTACATAATTTTAATAAAACCATAACCTGAATCTGAACCACATAAATGAAAGGATATTCATTCAGTAGTTGATTTTAAGAGATTTAAGCTGTCGGAAATATCAGAATTCACTAAAGAAAACAAAATAATCGAGTAGCGTGATCAAAGATGGCTATTAAAGCCCTAAAGTGTAGTGATGATTTTTCGAAAAGACTTGTAATAACAAACTGTAAAAGAATTGAGTACCTAAACTGGATAAAATGCAGACTCATTAAATTAGTGATTCAGAAATTTAAACTAATTTATCCTTAGAGATTAGTTACCGAAATACATTCTAGTCCTAGTAATTAACTTTATATTCAAGAATTTCTCTGAACCTATAAAAATGCAGTAGACTCGTCTACAGTTCACTTTTAGTTAACACTGTCATACACGATCTATCTAGACTCTTCGGACGTTTTCTACTAGAGATTTAATTATTCAATATTAAATACTGTAAACAAATGAAGCTTTCAGTTTTTACCGGTCTGTAGATTTAGTACAATAAAAAGGATTTTCATAATTTCGGTTTCGTAAATAAACTTATTAATGAATATATTCAATAATTGGTATATTGATAATGATAAATTCATTAGTGGTGATATATAATTTTAATTACTTCGTGAAATGCTTTCTCCAATAATGTTGCTAATCATTTTTCTAAAATAAAATGACTGATACTAATTTGTAATAATCAACTCCGTAGCATTACATTACATTGTGTAATCAATGTTTTTGTTTTGGAGAACTTAAGGTTCACTTAAACTTAGATGCTTTATTAATGCTAAATAGAAGCAACTGAAAAAAGAAGTGGATGAGAACCAGCCACTAACTATCATATTAGATTGATTATGCATAAATGTTACATAAAATACAAAACAAATAACTGTTCTCTTCGTGTAGTCTGCTTTATTCGTGATACAGGAGATCATTTTACAGGTGTATGCTGAAACTAATCAAATAATATAGCACTGGGAGTTGGTGAATCACTTGCGAAAAGTAAACTAAATTAGTTCAGTCAAAGATAAATTAACACATAAATCATGCTTACGGTATTTGTTAGCTATATTTACAGTAAGTGGGTGGGAGAGGGAAGGTTATGACTTTTTAGGTATCTACCTAAGATTCTACATCGATGTGGTGTCTCACAGTCATACCACATTGTGCTTTCACTTGCATGACACACAAATTAAACATGTTTTGTCAACCTAAAATAAGTCCTTATTTCTTGTCTACTAACTTAATTATTTATGCATTTATATATGTAAGTTGATGCACATAGCTTGCTATACGTGAACAAAGTACAAGTTATTAATTGATGCCAAAACCATGTACTGAAAACAGTAAGACTTCGTTTACAGACGTGAACATTACCCTACCTGTCTATGTGTTTCTGGAAATCAACCATTTCAAAACCGTAATATACACAGAAGATGAAGATAAATTTGTTTGCTGTTTTTTCTTTTTTGAATATCAAAATGTGATCTGCACCATCTGAATTCTTACTGATTTCACCATAAGTATTATTTTTATTGAATGTCTACAAAATCGTAAGTTAAATATTATTGACTAATCATAGTTCAGTAATGTTAATTTTAAGTACGTTAAATAGTTTGTATCTTCCAGTTTACCATTCAGTTAATGAACTTATAGTTCTGTAAGGTATTTCCATTTATCTCCGTTAAACATCTACCAATCGTATATAAGTTATGAACGGATATACTCTTCAACCGTAAAAAATCAATATAATTTCTGCAAACAAAATCTAGCAACAGATGGTTAATTAAGATTTCTCCTGCTAAATCTGATAAGCTAAAAAGATATATCTATGAATCATCATGTATATTTTTTCGGTTGATGAAGAAAAATTTTAAAACAACGGAATAACTACAAACTTCATTGATATCCTCTAATGTTTAGCGGATCACCAATGTAAATCTTTACTAACTACTTAAATCCCCAACTTTTGGTGTGAATGAAATGGCACTGAAATGACATCAAAAACACTTAAATTATTCATCATTAGAAGATTGGGATATTTTGTTAGTAGTTACAATCAGATTAATATGTAACTTGAACAAAACAAGTACATTTCCAAACCGAAACACGGATGGTTTGTTGCAGTATGAAGCAACTTATATTTAGAAAAAAGTTGGACTTCACTATGAAAATAGAGAAATATTTTAAGTTATTGACGCAGACATCTTAGCTCTTCATGCTTAGTGGCGTTTAAAACTGCTCAAAACTTTTACGCCATCAACATATCAAAAATACTTACCAATCAGCCATAACTGACAGCACCAAAAATAGGTTTTGTACTTGGAATGGATTACCAAACGAATTTTAGGTCAAAGAGAATAGTTATTGTCTATTAAAGAAACGAACAGATTTTACAGATAGGATTATACAGTCATTGTTGCATAAATACCTATTTATCAGGAGCATAGATTAATTTTTTTATTATGGCGGTTTGATGCCGTACAGATTGTAGTTTCAGAAAGCAATCAAATAAGTTGAGATGTAAAGTAGTTATCTGACATCTCGGGAAGATTCTTGATTGATTGGCAACAAGTAACTTAAATGTTCTATGTATTTTTTATTAAGTATTGAAAATTTGGTGTAGATGCAACTTAATTTATCTCAGCTTGTTAGTACTTCTATGAAGTGTACGAAGAATATCCGTGGACTCGATATGAAGAATGTAACGAGAACCTGTTTACATATCGACCAATTATATCACTTCCTAGTAGCAGATATACAAATTTTTTTCTCAACTCAACTTTATATCCTGTTGACAATGAATTACTGATTATATACATGACTACCTGATTAAAAACGTGACATAGCATTAATCTTTACCATCGATACAAACAACTGATCATTTTCAAATAGCGCAACGTAATAATGTTAGTGAGGATACTATTAAAATGGGATGACAGACATTGCTCAAGAACCATTTACGATTATTCAAAGAATAAGTTAAATACTAGTCTGATAAAAATGAACTGTTACATAATTCACTACTGTTGTTTAATCAAGATACTGATCATAAAAATCTTTTAATTTTATACTACTAATGAGTAGATACAATTTCAAGATAAAACTTTCTAATGATTTAAAATTAAGATTTGCTAATTGAATTCTCTATAGATTGATGATGGTATCGTTGAAAACTAGAGAGCACCAAACAGCTAGTTTGTTCTAGCGTGGGAGTTCTAAATACAGTAGTCCATGATGAATCCAATCGATTGCTCCTAATGTCAATCTCTTCAGAACCACCTCAGTGAAATTAATATTGTCGATTTAAAATATTTTCTTAGAATAACAACTTAAAGATGAGTTAGGCGAAATTTTCTATCCGTGATTTAGTTTTTAGCGAAATTATCTAAAACAAAATTTAAAAATCAAGACCGTCAAATGTCTGTAACTTTCAAATGGAAACAGTTTCTGATATAAAAAATGAATATTCGAAATACTTGTGTTCAAGATCAAAGTAAAATTCTTCCTCTAACTCAGGAATGAACTGAAAGAGCCATTTTGTACTTTTATATCGTTGAGTAAATTCATAGTTTTAAAATAATACCTTGTTAATTTAGTGACTTTTTCTTTACTGAAAACACAGCTTATGAGGCACGCTTTCTAAATATCCGATAGAATTTAAGACAACAACCTGTGTACATGTCATTTTGCACGGCTTCAATAATTCACTTTAAACAAAAGAGAGACTTATTGAATGATTCTGCAGCTTTTGAATTAGTCTTTTTCTGCAACAGATTGCTACCTACCTTGAAGGTGTATATCCAACGTTCTAAGTTTCCAAACACATTTAACTTACTTTTATATGGCTGTCTTCAAGCAACGAAATAGATGAGCAGCTGCTCTACTTCTCTAGAAGCATCTTTTTGGAGAAAAACAATCCAAAGCAAGAAATTAATGAGCACTTAATTCGACTGTGTATTTCACAATTTAACCTACTGGAACAGTACACTTAAGGTACCAGTTAACTGAAAAAGATTTGTAAATTTCACCTGCAGACGTCTTCAGATAACTCTACTCGTGTCTATTAGTGATATACACAAAGTAAGATAAAGTTGCTTGCTGAGACAAAACATAGTTTTGTTCATGGATAAGCGTTATATACTTAACCATTTGAAACAAGGAAATATTAAACAGCTCACTTTAGTCAATCACCGGTCCTGCTCAACATCATTTAATTGTTTGATAAATGTCGCATATAAGATACTCCCAATGAAACTTGCCCTTCCTGGGATAAAAAGGTTGTGCAACTCCTTAAACTTCAAACCTATTGGTTTCCACAACATCGAGTGATAGGAATATGCTTTAGGGTTTTTCATTTGTTTGATTAATACACAATCCATACCATGTAAACTTTTGTTATTCTGGAAGAAGTAGTTATACTAAAGTATAGAAAAAAGTATGGTTTTACGTGCATTTAAGCCAGTGACGTTATTTTGTCTATATAACGTGTATCTGTTTACATGTTTTTTTTCTTTTAAGGGGGAGGATAACCCGTTGCGTGAAAGTTGCATCAGTTAAACCCAACGAAGGTTGAGCCGTATAAAAGAGCATTTATTTTTAATAAACTAAAAACATGATTAGCATCATATAAAATCACTGTCATTATTAATACGTTGTAAAGCATGAATATTGTTGAAAAAATTCCTTTTAAACAGTAACCATTAATCTCAATCTTCGATAAACTTAACGAAACTTTTTAGATGGCTGTAGAGGTATTCCTTAAAGTTTACACCTAACATGTGAAACATATAAAGTTTGGCGACTTAAAAAGAAAAAAATACGATAATATTTTTTAAACACCTATTAAGTTGATGCAAACAACAGAATTAGTCTTGACAGTTGTATGTGTAAATTCACCATGTGATTAAATTTACTAGGTCTCTGTGAAAATATTTACATCATCATCACCATGATAATAATAAATAGTGATTTTTTGGAGATAAGCTCAAAGAGATTCTAATATCGACTTAGGTCGTTTGATAGCAAGAATTGAAGTATTGGCTGAAACTGGATTATTTTTATTAAAATAAAAGTTCCAGTTTACACCATATGCACATGGTCTGAAATAAAATTTCGACAGTATTGAATATTTTCCGCGTTGATGATGAAACGACAGTGTCAGTTTAACAAAATGCCAAAACCTTTTCAATTTTTATTAATATATTTTAATAAATACATTCCATGCAATTTTACTTAAATTGCTAGCTAGGAAGTAGTATATTTTTCATAAAGAAGTTTATGTAGCATGTGACTTTGAGAAGCATTCGGATTATCGTTGGAGAGATATTTGTTCCACAACTTTCATATACAACTAAATAATTATGAAGACGATTTGTCTTGCATAATATTTGATAAGTATGTAGTTTTTATTGTTGGTGAGTAATTTCTTATTGTTTGAAGCGGTAGTTGTTGAGTATACGCTAAATGTGAACAACGATACCACAAAACAGGTATATTCATCTGATGAAACATAAAGTGAACTGAAAGCGTATTCGATATTCCACTGTTAGGTAAAATCTATATGTGTTGTGTTAAACATGTATTTGTATTCCTATTTATCAAAATGATGCGTTCAGAGTAAAAACAGTATTATCATCTTAGGTATCGACATAAATAATTTTGTTTGAACTATGGTTACTTCTCAGTATATCGAGGATGATCTACCTCGACGTCACTTCTAGTGAACTGGACAATGTTTAAAACAAGTCAGGACTTTCTACTAATATTGACAACATCGTCGCTCTTATGTTTGTATATTCCGAATGACAGAATGTATCACTGGGGAGCTAAGGGGGGCTTGTGGAGTGCTGAAAATATGTTACGCTCTGACATTAAGTTCAATAAAATCGTAATCATGATGTCAGGGAGAATCAAATGCAATATTTTTCGAATTAGTCGTAACTCATTCTTAACCTAGTTTACTACAGAAACCTTAGAAACCCATCTTTAAATCACTTACTGACGAACACAATATTACTACTAAACACGGAGGTTTCAAGGAGATGTAATGCGGTTTTGATGAAAACTATTTATGACAAACTGGCAATAGCTGGTATTGTGGGTGATTATTTGACGTATATCTTATTATGTTTTGCCTAGGAATAACTTTTACGAATGCCGATACATTGAGATAGTTTGCTTAAATAACCGTCAGTTCTTACTGGTTATATTTATTCACACATTTGAAATGTAGCCGACATTGATTATATTACTATTATCCTTTCTACAAATCTGTGAATCATTTCACAATATTTCTCTAATTCAGTATTATATAGGTCTTACAATGGTGTAATTTATAAGTGTAACATACAAAAATTAATTACTTAAAATATATATTTGGTTAAAGTCAATCTTAATGAAAGGTTTGAACGTTTTATTAACAAAGAAAAACATGAATTCAGTACGGAGTTCATTTTATAGAGTCCAAACTTTCTAGATTAAGTTGCTGAATTGTAGATAACAGACCGTAAATTTTTAAAACATGATGGATATTGCTAGTAGATGAGTAAAGGCAGTTACCTAAATGGGAGTTAAAACCAAAGGATGTTACT
Organism: Schistosoma mekongi; assembly: GCA_034768735.1. Lineage (NCBI taxonomy): Eukaryota > Metazoa > Platyhelminthes > Trematoda > Strigeidida > Schistosomatidae > Schistosoma > Schistosoma mekongi. Next base: position 42,141,350 of record CM068305.1, on the reverse strand, counting down.
AGGTTTAACTTATTTAACTGGCTAATTTAATAAAAACTAAATCTTGATTTAGCGAGATAAGTGTTATTTAGTGAAATGTCAAGGGAAATGAACTGCTTTGTGCAAATGTGATCGATAACCCTTAATCTTTTATTTGCTTTAACTACCTACACCATTCTATTTATTACTTATTATTAACAGGATTTTAATGTCTTGGATGCAGAAGATCAAGCTTAATTGACAGAATGTCATTTTCTAGTGCTATAAGGTGTAGATTTCTAGAAATATGTACAAAAGAAATGATAGTAGTTCATGTTTTTGTTCTACAAATGTGCCTTCTTTTGGGGAAAGCATTTAAACCTGTAAACATAGTATTAATATGATGAATTGATTGTACGCAATAATGAATCGCATTTTCTATAAAGATACAATTATTCAGCTGCTTTAGACATCGTGTTGAAATTAGATGCAAATTCCAGTTAGCTTATTTTGCAAACTATTAATATAAATGAAACGAAGACAACTTTTTCATGTTTAATCGCATAAATATTTGCGTGTAAGTCATTTTTACAATACTATATTTACGTCTCTTAGCATCTATTTTATTCTTGGCATTTCAAAAACTGTTGCATGCTTCTTTCCCATAATGCATTTGTCAATCAATTCATATATTTAAATATAAATATACAGATGGTCGGAAGACTGTAAACTGTCAAACCTTTCCACGCAATCCCATGTATGTGAACTAATTTTCGACGGACAACTCAATTGAAATGTACATTTCTAATTCAACTAAGTCAGTTCTATTTGTGAAATTTAGTAGTTATTTGATTTATTCAGCTAATGTTATGATTATTCACTTAATCAAACCTTGTCTCCATATTGTTCAGTTATTGAAATTAATCATTAATTATTGTAATTTGATTGATAATTTTTGTTGGATAATAGTCTAAGTTGTCAAACGTAAATATTGTTATCATTAAAAATCAATTTACAATTATAATCAATATCAGGTTGTTTTTTTCACGTTTCAGACCGTATAAGCGCTAGATTCATTCTATGTGTAATTTGCAGAAAAGGTTTCATGTGAAATATTGTTTGTTTTTAGATGTAAGAATGTATGTATATTTATTTGTATTAGTTTTCAAAACTACATGACTGATTACGATGAAAACGTAGGTCTTAGCAATGATTGATGACAAGTTAGACCAAACATAATCCTATCGCCAAATTGTGCTTGATCTAACTACTATTTATAAATGTAGTTGATATTAGCTAATTAGCGGACTACAGACATGTCACCAAAAACACACCAAATTTGGTGAGTTTCTCGTGTAATATGCATAGCTTTTCTAAAGCATTTAACTACTATAAGTGAACTATTTCGCTTGTGTAATATCTCATCACACCTAAACCTGAAATTACAGTAATCCGATACCATAATGGACAGCATATTACTTAAAAAATGCCAAAATTGATCTGACATTTAAAGCGAATTCTCTAAGAGATGCAAATAAATTCTACGCCAGAAAAATACCGTAACTGAAGAACATAAGTAGGAAATTTTCAAAAATTCAACAGAATGACGAAATATGGATTACGTTGATTGACTGCTATAACAAAATAACATTCTTTTCTTGCCGTGATTATTATCATTATATTATTAACATCTTTAATGCAATCTAACACAAAGTCCAGAATTCTGATGGCCAACAAATTCTTAGATACACCTAATAATTGGGTTTTAGAAGTCGATAATCAAATTACTAAATACAATAAAAAAAGTGCAATATGCGAGTAGATATTGAAGATAAAGGAAATACAACAATAACAAAGAGCTTGATCAAGAAAGTACATTGAAACATAATTTACTACAGCTCCTACTTTCTCAATAAAGTACAAAACACTTGTAATTAACAAACAATAAGCAAACTGCAACCAAATAACACACTAACTAACAATAGTACCATGACAACATTTTAGGTAACACAATATAAAAAATTTAGTACAACAGTTTCCAGTTTACACAAAAAGTTTTTATTGTTCTAAGTAACGGGTTTTTGTGCATGATAAAAAATCAATTGACAACATTTTTACTGTCACATATAATTACTACAGTCATGATCTTTTTGGAATTGATAAACAATTACTTGATAACTGCAGCTTTAGTGAGCTTAATAACATTCCCTTACATCTCTATTGACTTTTCTGGTGATAAAGCTTTTGGCGAATCGAAATCTAACAAAATTTGACGTATAGCTGTTACGATAGCTAAGACCGGAAAAAAGAGAGGGGGGAATAAACGTCAGTTTTATTACATGGTAAGAAAGAAAATGTTCTAGAAAATTATAGTGTGCACATGGAACTATATTTAGCTTCACACTCTGATATAAATAGTAAGCAAAGTTCTTTACACGTATGTAAATTACTATAATGAAGCCAAAAAAATTTCCGTTGAACTTGACTATTTCACTAATCTCGAAATGCAACTGTAGAACTGTAGAAAAAAACTGTCCTTCACTTCTGTATATTTTGAAGACAACATACGTGGAAAAATAGAGATCGTAACTACAAGATGTAAATATCTAGTTTTTTGCTGAAGTAATCATTTTATATCCATAACATTCTAGACGAACTAACTTCCTTCTTTTGAAAAATTAGTATACATTATCAATAGAAGCTGATTAACATGAAATTGATCTATTATGCAACAGACATAATGTGAATAAATGCACGAAATATATTCTCTAGCTTTTCTGCATAGTTTTTTGTTTCGTCAAACAAATTTATAAGGAGCAAAAATGAGAAATTATGAGTATGGCAAAAAATTTACCCGGTTGACAGTGTTTGAGTACACGTTCAATCAACTCATTTAAATCATTTAAGACTGGTGGTGTTTCTATTGGCTCAGCCTTGAGGGGAATATAAAATCTGAAAAGAAACAAAAACAATTGACATGTTTGGCAGTCCTCAGAATGAAGCGAATCTTAATACAAACGTTTCGAATACCTACTGTATTTGGCATAATTAGATAGGATTTCCGTATTCCATACAGACAAGTGTGAAAGTACTGTATTAACAAATTTACATAATAAGGAAAAATTCCGTAGAAGCGTTAAATGTAGACGGCAATGGAAAGGAAAAGTTTCTTTTATGTCACTTTTTCTTTAAGGTTATATGCATAAATATGAATAGTTTGCAATAAAAGACAAAATCGGTACCAGTCAAAAGTGGTGGTGTATCTGGATAAAATGTAAGGAGTACATGATGTTAATGAAAATAATTACGAATCATTAACAAAAGGATGAGGTGAAAAGTGACTATTATTCTTAGGTCATAAATTACAGGTAAATTAATTAGGACATGTTGATGTAAAATTGGCTAGTTGCATAATATCAAGTAGGAGAATAGACAAATTGCTTTATTCAGGGACTGAATATTAAAATTAGATCTGCTAGGTTAGAGAGAATGATAGATATTCACACGGGACAGGCTTTAAAGAAAGCAAAATATTGGAAAATCTTGGTAAAGAAGAATTTATAATTAGTCATCTACGAAATGTTTTGATAAATGTTACATAATAAAAAGATATCGATTAAGAAAAAGTAAGAATACAAATATGAAAGATTTGAAAAACCAAGCAGAATTGAAAAAGTGTCTAAAGAATTCTATTGTATCCCTGATTTGACATGGCTTGCGTTGATGGCCAAGATAAAAAGAGGGGTTGTACAAAATTCTGAATACAAAGACATGGTTTGTGAAAGAGTGCAAAAAACAGACCTATAGGTCATGGTGCGAAATTAGATAAATAAACGTAAAAGATTTGTTAAGGTAAACATAATGCATTGTGTTAATCAAATGGACCAGAATAGAGATGTTATTATTTCTGAGTTGTTTTTGATTCAACTAAACCAAGCAATCTTATATAACACAGGAGCTGATGAGTTGACAAGTATACATTTAGGTGAAAGCAAACTGTTAAACACATCGCCTAGTCATACATGAATCCATTATACTTTGTAAATATAATTATCTGTTGAAAAGATGAATCACGACCAGAGCACTGTGAAGTTAACTGTTACCGTATTGCATAATAGCGAGTGAGTATGTATGATTAGGTGTAATAACATTTTACTCATTAACTCACTAGTACGAACCGACGGAGAAAAGAAATCCAATTCAAAAGATACATTACAAAGATGTCCGATAAATGTAACATAACAAGCAGGTTTTGAATCACTCTACCCCAAAAAGTTCAAAGAGTTAGAATTATTAGCACTTCTATACCTAATGAAACGGTTTTCACATTGTTTAAAAAAATACTAGCCAGTAACTAGTGCAAAAATTGCTATTTTACACTCTTATGTATGAGAAATCATCATATGCAAGAGTATCAAAAGTTACTAGATTTCCCTGAGCAACTGCCCAATATTTAGCAGCTGCCAGATAATTTGTTACCGATACTAAAATGTGAGCATGGAGGTAATGCTAAAGGTAATTTGTTTCTGTAATTGGTTAGTCGTAACACTATAAACTGATTAAGGTGCACTAATGTTCCTTTTTGTTGAATGAAAATGTCATTTTTAAAATCCAATTTATTGAGAAGTTCATTCCAGTTAATATTATAATAGATACATGCATTTATCTGGGTTTATCAAACTGCGACATCTATGACTATCGTAACATATTCGAATGTCCGTTAAGAATTACATAGCATATGTAGGCAGTAGATATAATTTCTGAAGGTAGCGATTAAGCGGCTATATGTATTTCATTATAATTATCCTTAAAGTGTGCCAAACATTTATGAATTGAGTGACAACTTATGTAACCAAAGCTAACACATATCACATAATGAATAAACCAAAATATTTAAGTGTAATACTGTCTGTTAACTAGCTCAGAATTTCACGGATAGCCACAATAAATGTATTATTAATGTGTCGCTTTTACTTAATTCAAGTTTCATAAGAGTCCGTCTTTAATATAATCCAAGCAGAACAAATTAAAAATCAAAAAAATGGTAATAATATTTAAAGCCTATGTCCGTACAAGGCTAGAAATGCTTGTTTAGTGTGTTGTGAAAGTGAGAGATTCATAAAGATACAACGAAAGTAATTAGTAAACACTTACAAGCTATTGAATCTTTCTTGTGTAACTAAAGTATTATCTGAAAAACGATTATAAAAAGATATGGATTCTACATCATAAAAACAATCAATTAATTACAGAATAATTTGTGTTTTTCTTATTAGAACAGAACATAAATCATCAGTGCTAAAATCTAAAGTAAAACATAGATGGAGGCTCATTGTTTAACTCCCTGCACTACTTGGTCAGTGTTCAATAGTATAATCCCCACTTTAATCAATTTGTGATATAGTGCGACGATTATCCGTTGTCATCGGTGATAAGTGTTTCTTTCCTGACAAGTCTGAAATCGACTAGTCACGACTTTTCACTAGATCTTCAAGAACATTTAAGTTAGTCACCAGTGATCTGATTAATGTAATTGAAATGAAGTGGTTTTATGGAGATTGGTATTAAGTTTAGTTGATTGGATTCGTCATGGATTGATGTTAGCAGGGTATAGTTGAAAACCAGAGAGCACTGAATAGCTGTTTCTTTTTAGTATTGAACTCCTCAAAGATGTGTGCACTCTCGATTCCACCGGGGTAATCGATCCCAAGGACCTCAAGTTGGAGAAGTGGTAATTCTGTCATTCGACGCCTCCCTACTAATGTGCTGGGTTAGGCATTCGCCATCCTGAAGAAAATGGGTTTAATCCTGATGATGGAATCGAGGGTGCACACTGTTGGGGAGTCCCATACTATGAAAACAATTATCCAGTGCTCCCATGTAGCAGTGGTACTCCGTGAACATCAATATGTGACGGGTCCGATCAACTAAACTAAATACTAATCCCCACAAAATCAATTAAATTTAACTGAATAATATTTGAAAAATTCGGCGGAACACGCCTTAGTTAATTCGTTAGTGACATGCCAACGGATGAATACAACTTTCTGTGATTAATAGGGTGCGAAATGCCACTTATCGTAAACTATAACTCATTTTTTTATGAATTTTAATAATTTTCCTGGCTTCTGTCTTTTTTTTATTAGTCTTCAGGCAGTATACTAATTTAAAGATTAAATTTTGTTGCACAATGGTTGCCCTCATAATATTCTGTTTAAATAAACACTCGTCTAGGAACTTTTACATACACAGAATCTTACCTTTGCTACTCTGTTCTTCTTCTTCGTCTATATCACTATCGGAGGAAGAAGTAATTTCCTCTCCCCCAGCAGCGTCAGTTTCGTCTTCTTCATTATCACTAGTTACGAAGAAGAGATGTTGTTCTTCATCTGTAGGTGAAAGATTAGGATCTGCGCTGAATTTTTTTTCAATTACATGCTGTTTTTCAATAGCGTCTTTGGACTGTATAATTTCCTTAACATTTGGCCATTGGTATTTTAATACTCCACTACCTTCTTTTATTTTCATTTTAGATCTAGCCTTCTGACGACTATACTCAAGTGCTTTAGTCCACTTTAATGATTCCACTTTCTGATGTTCAGCACTTTGTTTAGCAACTGCCGAAAATCTAGATCTCCCCCTAACATCTTCGATCAAGCGAGTTAATATGTTAATAGGATTGGAAAGCGGAGCAATCTGTACAAGACGTGGCAAATGTTCACATAGTGCACGAACCCACCACCATGAGACAGTGGTACATATTCGTGTAGGCTCATAGTATTGATTCTACATAAACAGATAGAAAACGGTTATCTACGCGTTACCTTAAAAACAAAAATGAACCTTATCTTATCAATAACACTACATCAACCTGTCTAATATGAGTTTTTCTCCCTTGGAGAACTGAATATTTGTAGATTAACGTTTGTAAGAAACTGTCATCATACGTAAAAATGGGAATACGACTACTCAATAAGATGATATGTTTTAGGAAACAAAAATAGTTATTATTTTCTGTTGGTCAAATGAACACGGTCTATAGCTTTAATCATGGAATTGAAATAAAGGAATTCAGTTATATTGTGGAGTTTCAGCATGATTCTTATTCTATTCACAGTGTGCTAGAATGACCCCATGATAACATATCTATCAATCATTTAAGCTATCAGGGTATATTTAAGAGTTTATAAACAGTTAATATCGCTAATGGATAAGCAACAGAAGAAATGCTCCTAAAAACTAATTTGAAAGGTTATATTGTTTACATGCTGATAAATATTCGTATGTAGATCGTATTAGTAATATTCATCCTAAGTGTTTGCACTTCTCGGTACATAAAATATACGTAAGGACAAATTCATATGTAAAACCAATACTAAATTGTTATTTTCCTAGTTGCCTAGAACATTTGTATGAATCGTTATAAAAGATTTTGTTGATACATACCAACTGCAAGACGAGATTTTCTAATTGAGCGAAATAAGCATTGACAACAGTTGTTAAGTCAACAGAGTATTCAGCGATCGACGTAAGCTCTTCTAACAATGAACCATCATTTATTCTGTTTAATTCATTTTGCTGGAACTCTGACTGATTAGAAAGCGGTAATGCAAGTATTATAGCCGCAACCCTATGAATATTTAAAATCATGTGGACAATTTAGAATAGTATATATAAGTAAATATATTTTATTTAATTTTACGTTTTTAGTTTATAGAGTACCTTATGACTGATACTCCACTATCCTTTATGTGAGCTGTGTTTGTTGGTGAAGTGTATTGAAGTTAGTCGTAGATTTGACACAGAGTTGATAGATTCTCATTAACAATGTACTCATCCACCTTTGAAACGTCGAAATCCCAAACAGTAGTAATACATCAAAAAAGACAACTTGAGACTAGATATAAGCGCCGAATAGAGATGCAATGGTTTTTTTCATGCAACTGGCAAATTCTATCAGCTCAATAAACGACTTCAGAGAAAATCATTGAAGTTACAAAGTAATTTGGATCGCAAAAGAAATGACGGGGAACACAACTTTTAAGATAGTATAAAATTTACGGTGGCCTGCTGAAACCGTTATTTCAACTACACTGTTTGAGATTAACTTGAACATAGCATCTATGACATTTACTGCATTTATGAACGCGCAACACTAGATTACGCACAAATTATCATATAATTCACACGAAAATATAACAGGCATTAGTATGTTTTATAACTTATCCATCTCATGAAAAGCGATACGAACATATTGGAATGCATGCAATTTATATGTAATGAATTAAAAAATTGTTGTGGCAGATGAACTAGTAGAAGACGTCTTGCGAATGAAAATAAGTGGCGCATACTCACTCTTACAATTTGGCTGCATTTAAACAGGTTATTTTGCTATATTGCTTTAGTGGAGCTGAAAACTCATTATTGGAACAAATACTGTAGTAATGAGTAAGACATTTAGTGTAGTAAGATTAATAAATTACTTCAAATATATCATGGATTCATATAAAACTCACAGGCGCAGTAGCTTACGAACAGAAAGTATGCTGGTTGTATCTGGCGGATTCACTTGAGTGTTATCCAAATTAGGTGGAAGAAGAGCTAGTGGCCATGTAATAAGGTACGGCAAAATTGGAGATAAAAGAAGACCTCCAGTTCTACGAACGTTTGGATTAGGTCGTTTTGGTTTCAAGGATGGTGGTAAGTATGAATACATAACTGACTCCAATTTAGTAACTAACTTGTGAATGAAATACGTAAGTGGATTGTTAGGAATAGACGATTCGCGTTTACGATCCTTTTCCGTTGAGTGAGAATGGTGTAGACTATAAATAAACCAATGAAAATCAGGAAGTTAAAGACAGCATGACCACACCTATAACAACACAGTGAAAATTAGTAGTCATAAGGTGAAACAATTTTAAAAATTTGGAATTCGTGCTATTTCCTAACTCTAATATTCGAAATACAATTTGAAACTGACAGACAATTCTTGATTATTAGCAGTATTGTTGATCAACTTTTGTCAGCTAACTATTCGGTGTCAACTATTCACAGTCATAAATAATCGGTATAAACAGTACTGTAACTCTTGTTAAAGTGACAGTTGCAAGAATAAAAATAAGATATGTGAGTTATGAAGTTAAATAAACAATGTAAATAGGAATCTTAAGTAAAACTTAGAGGCACAAATAAGAGTTAAGTCCACAAACTATATAAAGTGGATAGTAACATAAAATTTTAAAATACATGTTACTCGATTGTAGTATAGCATGTAACCGATTGTAATAGATGTGTAATATAATTGTTTAAGATTGCACGCTTTTGTTTCAGTTAACTCTAATAGCTTATTGCTTTGAATGGGTTATCTATGCTGAATAAAATGCCATCCATTGTAATGACTTACAGTGCGGCTGGTGAATAGACGAGGCACCAGGTTTATATCCAGCGGTTAGCGATAGGGATCACAGATCATTCTTTACTTAAGATCATTTGTTTATTTATCAATTAAATCACAGTGATTATGAGTTAAAGGAAATTATCAATTGAATAAACTTGACAAAAGTTAATGTAATTATTTTACAAACTGAATACAAAATCATATTTAATTAATTAATACCAATAAAATGTCATGACATTTACATTGGCGCGATTTTTAAATTAGATAGGGATGATATACACCGAGCTGTTTTAAATATTTGATGGGAGTTCAAAAAATCAAGCCTATAAAAAAATCAAGCCTATAAAACAAATCAATGCAAAATCTTTCACTTAGTCTTTTTGAGTAATTGTATTATTAGAGACTTCACATTCCCAACAAAATTACTAAAGTAACCGTGCATGATATAACACAATTCAAACCGCCATAAATAATTTTGCTTGTTTCAGATGGGATTGGTATTTTCAACGTCGTACGAATCATATATTACCAAATCTGAATAACATTTTTTGCGAAATACAAGTTACACTTTCGTCTCATATATCATCACAAGTATCTTTAACACCTAACGAAACACAAATCAACATGCACTGCGAAGAATATTGACTTGCCGCAAAAGTTACTTTTGACAACAAATAAAGATTTATATCAAGTTGTTGCTTGATCGTAGCTTGTTAAACATGTGAATACATAGACTTAACAGAGCACTTTGCTGAAATTTAGTCAGAAGTATGGAAAAACTAGTTTAATGAAATCGATAGATACTCAGTATATTTTATTCATAAAACTGGATTACCACTGAAAATAAGCTTTCTCGCACTTACCGATTCTATAAAATAATTATTCAAAATTTTGGAGTGATTTAGCTGGTCAGGAAGTTGCACAAATATTTAAGAAATGTTGGATGATTTCAAGTAGCTGGTGTTTGAGAATTTGATGTAACATGGTTACCTTACGGGCATGGTTAGCTTACAGTAAAAACCTTTAGGAGATAATCCCTATGTCATGAAACTTGCATCCAATATAGTTAGTTATGATGAGTTTAAATCACAGATTGAATAAAATTATCGCACTACCTGATCATAAATTTGTAACATAATTGCAACAATTAAAAGCGGAGCAGTCCAAAATTAGTAGAAACAATGTAGTTAAAATGAGAAAAGATAGAAACAGGCTATAAAGTACTACAGTCTAATAGTCTATAAAAATAGTTTTTGTCTTTAAAATAGAACTCTCTTATTTCATCAAACAAACCTGAAAATTAAAACTCTCCGATAAGTTTCACATACCATGATAAATATGGTTTCAACGTTGTCATCATTTGCTGATAATTGACGACATTCAACACTGGTTCTTGTGTAGGTCCGAGTTTTACATCTATGAGTTGGGCGAAGTTAACAAAGCCATTGATGCATCCTGCCTGAAATGTTTTAAAATAAGGTTAAGGTATATATATATATATATATATATATATATATATTTGAAATCTTGAAATAATAATTTCTTTTCAAAAGTGAATTTTTTAAACGGATAGTATCGCTTGAAATTGAAATACTATTTGCATACTGTAAACTAAAGCACAGGTCGCCATGTACATATATAGGTTACTTGTGCAGAGGTAATTGTTATGATAGACAAAGCAGTCAAGTATTAATTGATTAAAGAATAAGTTATCTGAAAAGCTTCTCTAATCGCTTAGGACATTTATACATGCTATTTTGTATATGAACGTATTATTTTATTATATGCAAACTCCCTTATTCTAGCTGATGGTCTTGGTTTTGAGCTTAATTCATTCCGAGGTGTGTATCAATAATCACTCAACCATATTATATTATTGAGATTTTGTCGACCAATAATCACTGCATTATTTTAATAAACAAACTCTATTTGTTTAAACTATCAATTCTAAATTTATATGAATAATATAGAATATTGTGCTAGTCACAAATAAACCTACCACATCATTTGCATCCATATCAAGTTTGTGTTGTGAATACGGTACATCTAAAAAAGGGTCAGGCCTCATACTTTCCCAAGTACATGCTACAAGTGATAGATTAGACAATCTGTGTACCAGACAAAGAGTTCTTAATGCACACTCTGCTGATAAAATACCAATAAACAGAGGCATTGTGTTATCTGAAGAATACTGTTGACAACACCGAAGCCATAATCTAGATCCGTCCGGCGAAAATAGACCATAAAGTAATGGCACATTCAAAATGGGAACATTACCAAAAAGCGCATATTTCTCAGTGAAACCTGGTTCCTCCTCTTCTTTTTGCAAAATTTCATCAAATCGACACAATTCCGATAGACTGTCACGTAAAAGTTTCATTGTTGCGTATGACATCACAGTTGGTGGACCAACGAGGTGTAACGAAATCATTTCCAATAATACATCAGCATTATACCATCGTATTAGTCTCCCGACACTGTAGATAGCCTAAGAAAATGAAATTATTGTTAGTGTCAGCAGTCTGAAATTTTATGACAGAAATCAAAATCTTGTATTGATTAGATTATCATAGCTAACCAACAACATTAACTTTTTTATGAAAAAATAATCATCGTTGTGTACGCTAACAAAGTAATGAAATATGATTTTCAGTGAATAAGAATTAGACGGAAAGTAACTAAAAATCTGCAGCAAAAGTAACTACTTGAAAGAAAACGATATAGGTTTTAAAAAGTGCTATTTGGAAATAATAGTAAAGTAACTAGACGTGAGAAAAACATGATGTACCACAATAAACACCAGTTAACAGTGGTGTATGAACGGCTATTTAAACTTTAGCATACAGTGAAAAAATGTTAAACCATATATTGAAAGCAAAGTAGGAATAGCACTTAAACTTCAACATTTTGTGCCCTCTCATTTATAAACACTGAATGGTCAAAATATTCTTAAGTAAGAATGTCGTGAAGTGAATGAAATGCATGGTAAATTGGTTTTTGTAAATTACGAGAAACAAAACGTAGAACATTCTTGGCAATTCTAAAATGTTTAATAAATAAAAACCTGACTTCAGCCTTCTTGGCTTTACACAAGAGTAACTTCAGGTTTAATTGATTACAGAATTTAGATGCTGTACTACAGATAAGCCCACTGGCAGGTCATTTGCTATCGATGCATAAAATCATATGCTCACTATACTAATCATAAGTCGATACGATTTCTAGGTAACCCATAAGTTATACATATAACTACAGTGTAAGTAAACTTCAATAGAAGTTTAGACAATGTAAATATACTACTGAAATTTCTGCTTCTTTGAGTAATATTGAGTTTCTGTATACATCAAATTATTGCACACGCATTTAATTCGTAAATATTTCAGCTTACTTCAAACAAAGTAATACATACTCTTTACCCAAACATGATTCTGGTATCTTTAGGAAGGCAAATTATACCTAACTTTTGGGCATGACGTTAGAACCACTTAATGGAAAACATACTGACCCATGTGTACATGTTCTTCACATATTATGCATCTTTAAATATATTCAAAAGAACTTATGTAAATCTGAGCCAATATATAACAATATATACAATAATATAGAATAAGTTATCAAGAGAAAAACAAACAGAATAATTGATACTTTTTTAGCTGAACAACGTAGGCCATTATTTTCATTCAATACACACTCCATAGCTAAATGTAGCATGGTGGTTAACATAGTTTTCACACTAAGTGAATTCAATTCTAAACGATTAACATTCGTTCTATTTGTTGACGCTAATCCTGATACCATACTTAGACGGTGAATCCACGATGGAGTTCTGTTACCGTCTGATTGTGTTTCCTACAATAAACAAATTAATCTAAGTGAAATATCATACTATTTTGGACATAACAAATGTGGTTTTTATTACTACATAATCAAATTTTATATTTTACTCTCATATTATTTATTTCAGTGTAGCATAAGCATACTTTAATTCACTAAAAGTTGCTCTTGAATTTAAGGGAATTGCGTAGCATCTAGCCCTTATTTTCTCAGTTCTTGAAATAGTCAAGTAGGCGGAAGTTTGAAAATTATCTTTAATAAAACTGACTAAAACCGTTTGCTTATAGTATTGCTAAAGTTAATTAACTGGAAAAGCTCTATATGAAAACCTCCTGAAATAATAATTATGAAACACATCCTGATTTGATTTGTTATTTGCCAAATTGGAAGCCAAGTGAAGTCACTAGTTATTTTTTGACAAACTGTCAAGCAATATGTACTGGAAAGCGAAATAAACTATTAACAACAGCCTAATTAGTGGATTAGTAAGTATGCACCTGTTGAGCGGCATAAATATACAAAATATATCCTGAAACATACCCTATAGCTCTCGAGACTTATCAACGTTTTCCAGTTCTCTTCTAAATACTGTCAACATATTGTTTGACTTTACAGCTGACCATGTAATTTAAAGTCATACAATATTGTAAATTAATAAAAATATTCATTGTTTATAGTATTCCGTTTTGAAAAAATATCACACTAATTTGTGTTAAAGAGATGATATTTTCTAGGAGAATTGGTAACATGTAAAACGTGCATCGTGATATAGGTAACCACAGAACTGAATTAACTATCTGCTTAGAAGAACGGTGGGTTATGGACACACACTAAATTGTACCGGCAAAGTTGTATCGTTTAAAAAAATGTAAGCATATAAAGCCTAGAAATCAAATTACAAATTGAGATGTTGGGTGATTTCTGAATGCGTTCAGTGTAACATTATTTTTGTTCGATTAGTCACTATCTCTTACAAGTATTTTAGAATTTAATATCTTAAGAATCTAAGCTCAGGTTTACTTAATACCAAAACACAAATGTTGGAAAATTTGACATTCCGAAGAGGTATCAGAAATAGTCTTCGAGCGATAGCGTTTTGTAAACCTAATTAAAAAACCACTTATTATGAACCGAGCGATGCAAAATAGATCAGTCGAAGCTCAAGGTGCCAGATAGTAGAATAGACAAAGAACATTCTATGCAAAACGAGCCTTTAGTATGCTAGGATTTTAAACGACATTAAAAATATGGTTTTTATTACAAACGAAAGGCAGCTGCCGTAAACAGTTTATATTAAGGCATCTAAAATCATCAACTGACTAATCATCCTAACTAAACAAACAACCTAAATAACTAAAAATATTCATAAATTTAAATCTTTAAATAGGCTTTTAGAAAGATGACAACTCACTTTTCTCTCATTGTCAAGCATTCTGATGCTTTCTAAGATCGTTAAATTAACGGGTCGTTGTGAAGAGCCTGATTTTGTTCTCTGCCGATAGCTAAACCAATAAAAAAGAAGTTAGTTCATTATTTACTGATGACGATCGATGGTGGTTACTTAATGTTGCAAATTGATCAAAGGTGAAATATTTGTACCACTAGATTCTGTACGGCTAACTAAATAAGAGTGTTCAAAACGAGATCTAAGTGTCTGAAGTTCATTCGGAGTATATTATTGTGAATGCACGAGCTTAATAACACATGGTTAATCAGAAATCCATGAATTGATTCTCTTGTTCCTTGTTTATCGACAATAGACTGAAAATCTAATAAAATTTATGTTATCTTCTGATTAAACTTTAATTCTTTTATACTGTGAACTAAGTGAGTTCTATTACTACGACAGTTGCTGCCTTGATAACTGTAGAAGTTAAAGGTAGAAGAAAAACAGACTTTTGTAAAATTATCTTGTTGTATTGTACAAATGCGTCTAATTATTGTTAATAAAACCCTGAAATTTATTCTGACGTTTAATGTTTTCTCATTGCATAAAACCTATAAAATGTGGTCTGTGACAACGTTTGTATAAATAAGAACGAGGATAAGCCAAATTTTAATTAGGATATATATATATATATATATATATATATATATATATATATATAAATTACTAATTTCATTGCAAATATCTTTCCTGGTTTGTGATTTAATAAAAATTGTAAAACAATAAAAAATGACTGAACACAGAAAAGTAGTGAAAAGTAGGAGCAGTAAACATGTTGATGACAATGTTACTTACAATGTTGATGAACTGTCGACGGGCTGTGGATATACATAAACAAAAAATCAAAAAGGAGGATTAATTAAAGCATAAGTAGCTAAAATCAATAATTATAAACATTTTCTGACTACTAATTAGTATCAAAATGTTCCCATTTGATACTTGAATAACATACTGATATATATATATATATATATATATATATATATATATATATATATATATATATATAATGTTATTTGTGCTTGCGTGAGGTAACATTTTAATGCTATCAATTATATCGGTATACATGGTCAACCAAAGATATGGAGTTAATAGAAAAAAGTGTCGAAATTCTAAACTAGGGAAATCAAAGAAATCCCCAAGGGTTCATAGAAAAGCTGGGTTCAAACCAGTTAGCTGTTAACAGTTTGATTTAAATCCATTTTATATACCCATACAGAGAGTCAGTCAATTACATGGTCAGAGGTTAGGAGCAATAGATTTTCGATAACACTCAAAAATGAAGACAACGAGTCCCACAAGGTAGATCACATAAGGATAACAGAAGAAATACATAAAACATTACCACGAGCACTCATGTGGGCTATAAACTATTTCCATAATGAGTAAATATTACATTTGTAAACGGCATTTATTTTGCTTACATTAACAAAAGTGAAGCATCAGACAACTGAAAATTCTAATAAACTATTAATTTGATTTAAAATTGACACAAATTATCACCACCTCTATTTATCAATATGGTTTCCTTTGCAGTCGTTTACTGAGTTGCTGAACATGGTGTAAACTAATGTAAAGCGGTATGTTTCCAAAAGCATTTACCTTTTAAATGACTTTAGTGAATACTTTAGTGACCATGTGTAAGTTTTTTTATGTTTGTGAAAATTATCATGCCGGGTAGATTTAAATAGTTATTTAAAAAACGTTTAGTTGAATGTTGTGTAAATTTACGCACTTATTTTATTATACAGCTAAAAGTTGACCTATTGATAGGTGTATAAAGAGCATCATGGATGATTGTAGCAGCTTATTTTGCTGATTTTCAAAGCATAGTCTAATAAACGGTTACTCCTAGTTTTGAAAGGACTTTGTCTTTATAATTAGGACTTTGTCTTTGTTGAAAATATGCGTTCCATCTTTTCATAGAAATTTGCAAAACTGCCTGTTGTCAAAGAAGGACAAGTACACAACTGCCTTCAGGAACACAGCAGTATTCTAAAGAAACATAATGTGAACTTTGTTAGAACGATGCACAGAATAATGAAACTGCACAAATTGTCAAGAATGGTACTCCTTTCGGGCTTATTATTTATCTGCCTACTTCACACTGGTTACTGGATATATGCCCAAGTATACACTAACATTCAGAGATATTTAATTTAAACACTTGATTAGTGTTTTACGAATTGGCACTTTGTGATGATAAAATGTCCCTTAAGTATTCAAAATAGTTTGAATCTAAACTGTTTTCGAATTTAAAAAAAAATGTAAGAACTGCATACTGAAAATACAATGAATACATAGAGCTTTTGTAATATATGCAGATTCCTCATACAATCTTGCAATAAATTACAGGTACTACAGATAACTGAACACAGTCTTCTTACCATTGTAATAAGCGTAGTTATGTAAACCATATACATAAATTTCATCTAATATTCAAAATATTTTAAGATTAATAAACATATGTGTTTCTTGTTCATTCTGTTTGTGTATCAATAGTTTAAATCAGTGGAAACTGAAATATAATTTAACCTGTTTCATAAACCACTTCTTACATTAAAATTTCTTTATCAAGCAGACATAACATTTTTCTGATATTGATATTGACGATTAAGAGATATCTAATCATTCGTCTTCAGTTCATCAACTCGTTAGAGTAGATATAGATAAGAAAAAGCTTTTCCAGTAAGTCCTAACAGAAATAATAAGAGTAATATTAGTGGCATATGCTTATTTGCTACTCGTCAATTATTGGTGCTTACATTTCAACAAATAAATAGGTACTTAGAATATCTGCTTTACTCACTTATGGTATTACAACTCTTATTTTTACATTTGTATATAATTTACCTGAATGAATACTGACGACTATAGAAATTAAAAATAACATGAACATCGCATAAAACATTTAATTCCGTGTTAATAGGATTAGTATTCTCAGTCATGTTACTATTATTCCGACCACTTTTCCAGAATTAAGTAACCGAGTTCCAATCCTTACTCTACATTTTTATTTTAATTCGGATAACTCGATGCTATGAACATACGAATAGTTATACTGTACTAACCAGCTACTAATCGTTGCATAAAGCCAGATACAAATGTCATAATATTTATACTAATTTGACATGTCTTCTGTTTGAAATGAATTTGATGGAACTTGTCATCCTCATTCACTATTCATTGATCTAAATTAACATGAATACTATATTTCTTCTTAAGGATTAAAGCATCTTCGGAAATAACTGTGACCGTAAACTAAAAATATAGACTGAGGTGTAGATAATGTTGTGAACATTTAACTCTCTTCTGGTAAACAAAATGAATCTTGTTAATGAATTGTATTTTAAACAAAATTAAGGGCAAGAAAATGAACACAATTAGCATCTAGTCATTAAGTTTAACAGTAAACACCTTTGTGTTATAAACTTTAATAGTGCGCCAGAATAACCTAAATACGATATAACACTATAAACCATGGTCGACTACCTAGGAATAGATACAAAAGCAATACCAACAATATTTACAAGCAATCGACTAACCGACACTACTGGTTTCATCGTAGAAGGTCGACGATCCGCATTTAAAACAAGAATAGTGGAATCTGATTTTGGCACAGGACTGACGACTGGTTGCAGTGAGTTATTACTGAATGACGAATCTAAAGTTTTTTGTGAGCAATTATCTAAAAGGCGTAAATAGTTTTAATTTAATCACGAAATAATTAATTTATTCGATGAATGGGATTTTACCTGTAACGGTAGGACTGATACAGAATTCTTCATAATTTAATAAGCTACAACCATCAGTACCTAATTCATGAAGAACTTTAAGATGAAGTCCTACTAATGCGCGTGCGACAGAACAATAAATACGCATGCGTCCGTCACACCACGTCGAACTTAATGTTATTCCTTTGGAGAGTACAACCGTAGGAATTTCTGCAAGAGAACAAGACACAAATACGATAACTGAACTTATGCATATTTATTGTTAATGAGAACAATTTCGCTGTGTTAACACATTACATAAAGTCATTTCTTGTGGTTATTTAGTTCAGAATAACTCATTTTTAGTCCTAATCATTATGCATGAAATGTTATCAAATTTCGTATAAATTTAAGTAATATATATATATATATATATATATATATATATATATATATATATACATACCTCATAAACTGTGGGTATGTTGTTCGCTATCGCGATTACTATATTTTTGTACTGTTTGTGATTTCCTAATATTGTTACATCATGGTCTGATAATTTATGGACATACGTATTTTTAAATTACCAAACTATATTGTAGTTAAATCACACTCGGTAGATAAACGTCAGTACACATCGTCGTTTATCTGTCTAGATAATTTATCTTCAATATTCAAGACATAAACGTATAAGTAAAAAAATAGCACAAAAAATGCTGTATGATATTTGTTTTACTTAATGATTTTGTATTAATTAAAATAAAATTGCAATACTCGTTATTAAGGAGATTTATTTAATCTGTTAATTACCACGTGGGGTTGTAGTGACTTCTACTCCATCCGTTTGGACTTGCACTTTTGGAAGTGGTGATAACACAACATCTCGGTTAACCTGCCAATTTTCCAATATTTTATTCAGCAAATAACGAACGCGATTAAGATTTTTTGAGGCACTAATGACTTGCAAAAAATGAAAAAAACATAACATTTTGTTGCTATTACTGCTATGATATTTCTGTTTGGCACAAATTACTTATCAGTGTATCAACAAATACAGTGAAGCGTATCTAACCAATCAACTAAATAAAATAAGAATAGAGAACACATAATCTTTATGTACTTATTAAGAAATTTTCAGGAGTGAGCGACTATACCACTGACCGGACCTAAAATATTCAACTCTTGTGGTAAGTGCATTGCCTTACCTGCGTTATCAATGATCAGAAGAGGAATGGTTCACATTTCCAGCTTTAGTCAACACTTGCACGACTGTCAGTTATTGTCCCATTTCGAGTTAACCTAATCTATTAGTTTTTAATAGACAATATCACTGCGATAGGGAAACATAAATTAAAAACAGTTTACTAATTGCATCTAATAAAATATCTTAGTACGCCTTCTAACGAATTCCTAAGTTTAGTGGGGTTAAGCTAATGACCTAGTGTATGTAAAAGCGAATATACACTTGGAAAATATGTAGCATTCAGATTCATTAGTCTATGGTAACCTAGATATACATTAGAGATTTAAATCTTCAAAATAAACGATTCAAATATAGTGCACCGCTTACTTTAGATCATATTAGAATCAACATGACTAGCACTCGACGATATCATATGACCTCAGTTATTTATATTAAAATGTCATTAATATAAGTCACTAAGCGGTACCTCGTCAGTGTGATAACCATATGTATGAAGACATTAAACTATGGATTATCTATTGTGAGCCTTAATTATATAACATGAGAGCCATCAGTTGGATTCTTTCTAAAAAGACTTACACAGTGTTACGTATAGCCTGCATGCACTACTGCGAACATAATGAGATGAATGGCCCAAGTAAAAATTAACTAAGCAGTTCTGTAAGTCTCCAGTATTCGGAGGTAGATTGCCTTCGCCAACTTTCTAAAATGAATATTTCAAATCGTTAAAATTAAATAGATTTTCTATTTTAAATTAAAATTCTTATTGTATAATGAACGTTATCATAACACCTTAGACTGGAAAATTATATTCTTCAAGCTTCTTCTTTAAACAGGTGCTTACGATTTTACCCACAAGGATGTAATTAAAGTCTGTTTCAAAGAATAATTTTTAGACAACTTGATTTTTGAGCCCTAATTGAAATGCAAAATTCTTATGAAGACTATGTTTTTGCTCTAAATACATTTAAATTATGGGTTGGAATTTGAGTAAATGTTTTTCTAAACCTTCGAAGATATAAATGTTCATGAGTTGAATCGAAAAACAAAACGAGAGCCTAGTATAATTTTATTCTACTCAGATTCGTTTGATACTACATGTGTAGTTTAATCAAAATAACATTAGAGCATAATCAATAGAATTTTGGAACTCAATTCGGAAGCAGGTACAATATTTGTTTGCTATACTTTCATATTACATGAAAGTCAAGCTGATTGACACAAACCATTTTGATAGATTTTGACCATACTACTTTACTAAAAATACATTCTTGAAAGTAATGGAACATTACGAAAAACGATTTATTCTTCATAATATTCTTGATTACAGTCTTGAGTGCTTCAAATATTACTGTTCAGCTACAGATTAGAAAATTTAGACACAACTTGCTATATTTGTCAGTAAATGAAATAAAAAAATTTAATATGAACATGAAACAAGATGTCATGAATGTACAGTCGAGGAAATAACTATTCACAAATTTAGTAACTTGACAAACCATGCAACTCACTTTAATTAAACATCGACAAAGAGACAAAAGACTTTCAGTGAAATATGGGCTATTCCTCCAGTTACCAAAATTTGAAGGCTGTAAGTAATCAACATAATTGTCTGAAAACTAAGTTTGTGAGTTGATATGAGCTTCAAACAAAGAATGTATAACGAAATATTGGATCTATTAAAATATGAGATGTATATTTTAAAGATAGTACAGAAAGAAACCAAGAAGTTTACCTCAATATTGCATTTTTCTTGTGAAGGCATTTCAATCTTTTTAGTCAATTGATAAAAATGAAGATGAAAAGATGAATATAAAAGAGAGCATAAATAAATATAATTAACCAAACCATCAATATTCATTGTTGTGAATGAAATTTCGCAAAAATTTTTACCTAATAAATATGCTAAAAACTGCACTATATTACTTAGTTATCACCACTTACATAAACCAGAAAAAGTGCCTCTGTATCAACAAAATATTATTTAGGTCAGTTATTATGAAAGCCTAAACAATGTGTTCAAAGTGTACTGCTCGATTAAGAGGAAAGAAATCAGTGCATTATGAACAGTGCATTTAACTACATTTTTTAAAAGACATTGCAAGAAGTAATATCAACCTAAAGAGAACATAAATTAGGAAATGGAAATAACAAACTTACAGAATTATCTTTGTAGATAACAGATGATTTATTAGCTTGGGAACATAATTCCGTCGTAGTTTGAAGAAGAACTTCTTGTAATATCTATTAAAGCGCATATGAGGTAGACGCAGTAGTATCAGTAAAATTAGTTTTTTGATTATTGATGAATATATGACTGCATTTTAAATCTGTTTGAGTGGTTAATCATTTATTCCACAGTAAGTTTTCAGTAGCAAACAATATGTGCGTTAATACCAGACCTCATTTTTTGATTATCATAGGATAGCTAGCGTGACTAATTGAGGTTGTTTAAAATTTGTTGAAATAAACAATAGCATTTAAAATAAGTACATAAAAATCATTATAGTGATAAAGGTCGTATATGCGTTTGTAGTGTCAATTAAATCTTTGAGGAGGCTGTCGATGATTAAAGAAATTGACAGTCATACATTATTATGCACTCATAAATTTAATAGTGATTCTTCAAGTTATTACATTCAGTTTTTGTCGAAACCTCCAGGTAATGTAGCCTTATTTGAATTACAAAGGAGTGTTATTCGTATGAAAGCATTATTAATGACTAAGTGAACAGAATTATATTTGATAGAAGACTATATAATGTAAAATTGATACTATCAATTTTCAGTTGGTTTAGTTACATCGGAACGTCACAGTTACCGATATTTATCTACACTCATCTGATGATAACCGTATTTAATAAATCTCAGTCATTCTATAATGGTCATTGTTATTTACGTGTTTATGATATTAAAACGTAATTATATTAAACTATATCATACTTAACAATGAATACTGTCATGTTTGTAATGGTTACAATTACAGCGTTATCAATTCATATCACATATGACAGGAATAATTACATCGTCGTCACAATTAAGAATCATGTAAATGTCACATAAAAGTAGCATATTTTATTCCCAGACAATAACTAATAAAATATTTCAACGTTTTAAATGTTATTTATTTCCATTAAAATTGTTATACAGTCCATTTAAAGTTCAATCATAATATTAATTTACAATAACATTAATTCATATCTACTGTAACTGTTACCAATCTGTTTACAGTGGAGTAACATTAGATGTTAATACAATTCAGTAAAAAGACACACATGTATCAAATAATTTCCACCTTAAAGGTAAACTAATAATATCTGGTGTCTAATCAGTCTAGTCACACTACTACTAGTAACTCATAATGCAACTCGTTATCATTAGTTATCAACTTATTGCACATTCAATAAGACCCTACGTTAAGTAGTACCATTTACATATCAGCTGCTTAAAAACATTCAATTACACGTCTGTGATTAATAACAGTTACTAATAATTTTACTTCCTATTGAACTGTTTTCCAATATCATGTCTAGCGAAATTCAACGGATTGACTAACCATATATTATCACTCGTTAAGTTCAGCAGCATGTAATCATTCACTGTCTATTCATTTAACATAATTAAGACCTAAAATTGTCCCATTTATTGGGACGTAAATACGTTTGTTTACAATATATATATATATATATATATATATATATATATATATCACAAGTTGGCGATTTCTAAATATTCATTGATTTAAAAACCATATTAGATATGCTGTCATTCTTTGTTTATCTAATTTTTGTATCTCTTCATACCCAGATCGTTTTAGTTGAATGTGAAAATCTGCTAGTAATCGCAACTTTTGTCTGTATCGAAATAAAAATGAAATCACTTTATTCTGCAAACTTTATTGTGTGTGTTGGTTAGACTAATATGCGTCCATCATTATTTAAATCAAAAGTATAGATAAAGTAGAGAATGTACTCCTAATGTATATTATGCACTTGTAGCTATTAAATATCGCTGTTTCCAGATGATCCAATGTTGCAGAAAAATAAAAGGTAAGGCTGCAATAACGTAGACGTTTATAATAAATTTATTCACTAAATTTTTAAGGCAACACAGACCGGGTCCGAAAAACAGCACAACTAAACTTACTTTAAGGAAATTTGGCACGAGTGAAAAGGCTTGGAATTCCTAACAAAAATAGTTGTAACTGACCTCAAGCAGTTACCCGTTGAAATCAACAATCATATTCTATAAGAGATAAAGGTGTCAAGATTCATTCAATTTCTTATGTACATTAAGGAAACTTTCCCTATTTTACCCGTTAGTACTAACGCTCCATACAATTCCAACAGGTTGCGGACGCTGGAATATATTCATTTTTAGTTATATGAATATATTATAATGCAAAGCTCGAAATTAATATGCCCTTTGAACGACTATGAATTAAGTGATTGACTAAACAAGACCAATTTTTTTTATTTCTAAACTAGGAATATATAAAAAAATTGGAACATTTAAAAGAATACGTCAAAACATACATCATTTTGACATCGATTGAGACAGGTTAAATAAACTCTAACAGCAGCTCTGCGTACAATGAAATGATTACTGTTGAACAAATTGGCAACAACTGTACGTAGTCTTGGAAACAGCTGATTTTGAACGTACTCCTAAATACGGTAAAGTGAAAATAAATGTTTACGCATTTAGTAAATATTCTTGTAATATAGATTACAAAAACTGCATATAAGCTTCGAAGTAAAATGAATTTTAACTCGTTTTCTTACCGTTGTAAATTTACAAATAGAAAGGTTAGTTTTCGATGCTAACGTATTTCCAGTTATAGATATTCTTGAATAGCAAAGTTGTTCACTGGGCACTAGTCTTCTCATCAAAAGGCTTAGTACTGAAAGCGAAAAAGACATCATTAGAACAATGCATAAATGCCATATTAAATTTTTTTGAATTGCGCAATAAAAGATGAATTTGAAGTAAAGATTATGTTACAGAAAAAATCAGAGTAGACACTTTTACTTGAAAAATGACATTATTAGGTTATCTGAACATTGAAAATAGGTCTAATGTAACCTATTAACATCAGGTTTCAAAATTATTGTCTCTTTAATTTTATTGTTTTTAAATACTCTGAACGCAATAGATTTTTCGTAGGCACTTATCATAACAGAAAAAACCCTGTTTATTTATATTTACTAATTAGTTTCTTAATTAAACTGACTGTCAACTAATCATTGCTGAAAAATTTAGTAATGGAGGAGTTCCGGGTTTAGAATATAATCCAATAAACAGAGTAGTAATATAATTTCGATGTATTTAACGTTAAAGAGGACAATGCTTCAATAAAAAAATTATTGTAGTCATATTGAATGTAAACATTTTTATGTCAGCTCGTGATGGCATTTCGTGAACAGTTTGGTTGTTTTTAATATACTTAATTCTTCGAAGATAATTAAGCAGAGGCGAGTAATATAATTCATGGCAAAATAGAGTGTGTCGGAAAAGTTATTGAAAATTTTATCTAGAATGTTAGCCTTTGGACGAATGAATGGTCTAGCAGTAGTGGTTTGTATTTTACTGATGTTAATATTCCGAGAAGTGGTTAGTTAGATTTACGTATGCCAACAGAAACGATCAACTATTATGAATTTGTACTATTTTTTGTAAATATGCCACTTTTTCCATGGTAATGTCTATAGTGAACGATAATAACTCGTGTTTCTAGACTCGGTCATACTTTGTGTAAAAGCCGTTGATTGCCACTGCAATTCACGCGCGCATTAAACCTTTAGGAAAACCAGTAATGCTTTTCGTTGTGAGTTCTCATTGTAAATTTAAATAATTATGTTCAAATCACTTTAGATATTAAATGGTACATTATCTCAGTACTCTCTGTTATTTTGCTAAACCAAATATATATTTTCAAATATTAAAGTCCACTTAAGAGGAATACGTGACAATTTCATATGTGTCAGTACAGAAAGAAAACTTCCTTACTATCTATAACACCTTCAGTTGCTTCACTAGTACATACTTCTGGCTTTTCCAATATCTGAAAATTAAAAATTATAGAGAAATTATAAAGCATTTTTTTACAATATTTTGATGGCAGCGCTTTTCATAACTGTGAGTTATGAGCACTTTGCACTTTTATTACTCAGTAGTTATACAGTGCCTCTGTAGGCTTTCAATGTGGAAAATCTGAAGAATTTTGATTTTATCTTCAAAACTCATTTTGATACTATGTATTAACTGTAATAACCATTCCACAATAACGATACGACAGTTACGCACTGCGCAAGCTCAAATAGTGAACATAAAATAATGTTTCCAATACGAATACTGATTTAAATACCAACATATTTAAGGAGTCATGTGTAATGCATTTTAAGGAATAAATAAGTATTCAAGATGAATAGCAACATTAAGGTGTGAAATAATGTTGCCTTAAATAAAACCTACGCTTGCATGTGTTGTGACCTTTTTTCTATTTCTTGCACAGTAACGAAAAATTAAGTATTCATAATAATATGGTGAAGTTACTAAAGAAGTATGACCAAGTAGTTAACAATAAATAGTGAACAAAACACATGATAATTCTTAATAAGGAATAATTTAACTAGATAATTTACAAACTGAATATATACTCAAAACAAACCGTTAGACAAGAATTAAGTGGTTCTGTTATTGGCTGAAGTCTATCAAATAGTCAGTAATGTAAGTAGTATGAGGGGCTTACAAAGTCAGACGTGAAGACAGATAAATTGTAATACATTAATATTGATAAATACAGTTTTTCAGATACTTTTATTAACATGCTTTACTAATTCTATAGTTATAATAACTAATCCACTATTTTGGCATAAAAGTTAAACAGATAAAAAACAGGATGAACTTAACTAATGATTCTAAGTAGAGCCTACTGTTTAGTCGAAATTCTTTTCAACTTTTGTTTTCAATCTCCTACTACAATGCATCGTTTATTAATGATCTCAAGTAATTTTATGTTGTTGATTCGATGCTATTATCGGAAATTGGTTATAATCCGTTACTTTTGTTCGACGCCTATTGATCTCAGTTGCAAACCATCAAAAATCAGAAACTATTGAACAGCTGTTTTGTCCTTGTATAAGGCACTCACTAGTGACTGACCTAACAATATTCCTGAAGTTTAGCCATGTCAGCAGTGAGACAGTTATTACTAACAACATTAAATGATCATTGCGTCATATCACAATGTGACGGAAGTGAGAACGCTACAATTTAACGTTGGCCTAGTAGTCATAGTTTTTAAGGTTTTGCCGCGTGACCCTAAAAGCCTTGATTTAATTTCCTGGAGTGCCGTGAATGCGCACTTCTGAGGAGTCCCATAAAAGAAGAAAAGAGCTGTGTACAGCCCCCTTAAAATTCACCCAATAGCACTCGGTGGCGATAAAACAATGATTTATTGTTGGCTATGTGTTTGTTTTAATAATATTACTAAATCATAAAAATATCTCATGACTAAATTCCATTGGTTTTCATGTAATTTCAATTACAATAAACATTATTAAGTATTGTAATTGTACTTAAAATGATTGTCATCTGAATGACCCTTATTTAGGCACATTTATTTGTATGGAGTTTACAAAAAGATTAAATCTAGTTTAAGAAAGGAATGAAAGTTGTAAACTTTTGTTCATTGTATTAATGAATTCAAGAATAAGTACACTACTATCTTCGTTAAAAATTTATTTGAATTATTCTCACATGATCAAAACAACTAACATATTATTACCGTTACAATTTTCACGCATTGTATTTAATATTAGAAACCAAAGAAAGAAGATACAAAGACAAAAGAAATTGATTTTTTCAAAAACAAAACTCTGAATTAGAAAATGTCGTGATATATATATATATATTTGTAGGCATCGACCATAGTAAATGATCTAAATCTATCAATGTATATATGTGTATATATATATATATAATTTCATTTTTGGGGATATATTCGCTCAAAAGCATATGTAATGAGTATTACTCAAATAATAATGATCAATCTTTGTATTTATTTATGTTTACGGAACATTAGCAAAATCGTTTCAGAAACAGTCAAAATTAGGTAATCTTGAAGACATTTCTAAGCTAAATAATTTTTTAACAGTATAATTTGTAAAATAACTTGAGTATCTTCATAAAAAAAAACAAAATCAACATGATTTCATGGGTCGACACGCATTACGAATTATAGTCATTAACAAAATATATATCTGTTTTCTGCAAAACTTCAGTGAAGGGAATATAACGCTTAGTGTTTTGGTGACATAAACATTCCCCTAAGAAATGGAATGAACGAACACTAACACAATCAGATTCCTCAAAATACATTTTAAATCGCTTCTTAAAAACGCTAAAATAGTATTATTTTATTGAAATGTTATATATATAATATAACTGCTTTTATCTAATGATCTACATTATTTAGAATACAAAAGCCTTATCATGAAATTAAAAAAAACTATACGGTCAAAACTATTCTTCAGGACACATATTTAACATATAAAAATTATTGTAAACGTTGTATATTTTACATGAAATAGCAAAACAGGTATTAAAATCAGGAAGTTAATTATTATCAGTATTGGTCATTGAAACAATAATTTTTCGAATGTGAGTGAATTTGTTGTCATAGCTAGGAGTAATGAATGTATAATATTATTGGAAGTTTGCTAGTCGGAAATTTAAAGTTAGGGACTTTGCCAAGCACCTTAAAGTATTAATAATGGTGGTTAATTGCAAACTAAATATATTTACATGTGCTAACTTTAATCCGTGAGAAAAGGTTACTTGCTCACTATTTTGTTGAATAATTATAGTTTGAAGAATACTACATATATATCAGATACTCATATAAATAAAGTATATCAGTAAATTTCTTAAACTTTGGAAATATTATCTGCTCACAAGTCAGCATCTTAAAACCAACATGATCCAATATTTTGCTATTTATGTATTGGATTGAGTGTTTTCCCCACTCAGAGAAGGGGAAAATTTATAACTATATTACAATCAAACTGATTAATGTGTAATACCTATTTGCGACTTTAACTTTTCATCAATGTACAAGCGTCAAAATTTAAGCTAAATGTACTTAATCTAAAAATAAGCCTAAGTATGCTTAAAGTAACGGTAATATAGACTAATCGAATCACCCTACAATTCTTTTGAATTGATTTTTTTTGAGACAATGTTATCTAGTGAGTTGGATAACGAACCTACAATCACTACAAGATGCATAAAATTATTCTGAATACAATAATCTGTGAAACATTTCCATGTGATAATGAAACAAGGTACGTTTTAACTGATAATCCAGGAAAGATTAATAAAAGAAATGTTAAATAAGTGTCAGAATGAGTTTTATTAGGATCACTTATATTTTATAGATTTCTATAGAATTCATTGAAAGTCTTTTGGGTAATCTATTGTTATTCATTTTGTCCAAAATGCTAAACATGCATCTTACTAACAGAAAACCATACTCCACCACTGGCGATAATAATGAGTTATCTTATTATTTTAAAAGTTTTATGAAGCCTGTTTGCATAATAACTGAAGCTAAAATTATGTTTACGTATGCATATTTTTTCCAAAGCATATTTACGAGAATGCCGTGAACGCTATTTTACATTTAACTGACAAAATAACTATAACGGTTTCCTATATAACAAGTACAGACTATCTTATGACCCATGCTTTTTTTCATCGTATTCGTACTCTTATTATCATGGCTACTACATGCTCTTATTACATAAATATTTGTGATTTCGCGAATGTTTGTCTATCCACTTCACCTAACAAAATTAATCTTGTGTACCAATATATCTATTCGACCTATGAATGTCATTTGTTCTTCTCCATTTTCACTTCCTAAGCTTATTTATGTTAAAGCAATTACATTCGGAAATAAGATTTATACCTGATGTGTCTGTATGACTACTTGTGTTTCTACTGCTAATTAATGAAGTGCAGTTTCAGTGCTGCTGATGGTGTTTTGTCGTGTGAATTTATGATTTTCCTTTGAAGCACTAATTATTAAAAAATATTACAGCAAGGCATTTCATATAGTCCGTACGTCTTCTTTTAACAGGTGGAAATGTTAGTTTTAAAGTTTGCAGATAAAGAATGAAATCGAATTATTATTATTATACAAAACGTAATAGAAGTCTTTCGTCGCCCATTTAATTTTGCTCCAAATATGCTTGTTTGTATTCGTCAAGGATTGATATCGGTTGGGTGTCAGTAAAAACTAGGGAGTACAAGCTCTGCAGACCCAAAGCTATCAATCGTTGAGCCAATAACTTAACTTTTAAACTAGTTACAGATAACGTCCATATGCTTACATTTTGGTGTCAACTTGGGATACTCAGCGACTATTATTCATTACCACTGGTGATATTTTTCTGAAGCCCGAAATGTTCAAACTCCTGTTGTACTGACTTCTCTCTCGAATTTAGTCACTAATGGCCACGTGGATTTTTCATATAAATTATTTACAGATGAAGTGTTTCCGAAAATAACCCATCTGAAAATTTTTGACTGGATATCATTTGTGACACTAGAGTATTGTAGTGTTTAAAGTGTACATCAGACACATCATAAAAGATACAACTGAATGGACAATATTTTTCAAACAATGTGTTTCAAGAAATATCGTAAATTTAAAAACGCTGTTGTTGTATTTATGCAACGTAAATTTGCCTTAAAATTTAAAACCAATTATGCACAATGTAAGGCGTACAAAATGTTATCGTTACGAACGAAATTACCTCAGTTGATAACTTGATCAGGCGTACAATTGTATTTGTAGAAAGTTGACCAAACAAACCGTATAATGCCGCCAAAGTCCCAATTCGAATACCCCGACTGTTATCTGTACAACAATTCCAAATTAGATCCTGTATTCAATCGAAACAAACGAATTATGTTTCTAAAGGATGTTTCAACAATTTCTAAGTTTCTACTAAAGCCTCTTTAAGATAGTACGATTCAAAAACTTAATTCAAAATAATTAGTACCAAATTATTATCCTAATGAGAACGGTTTCCCAATTCATTACAATGATGATATAATACATATACTTTAAATAAACTCTAAAATTTAATAAGGAGACTATGAGGAAATTGATGTGCCGCAAATATTTAATACAATAAAACAAAATAAGCTTCCTATAGTTGTGTTTGTTTAATATTTTTAACAGTGTCATCAGCATAGTAATGCGTTTGTAGAGGTTTTTCGGACATATAAAGTTGTAAAATCAACGAATAAAGTGGGTAAAATTTAATAACGCATACTACCTGAATAAAGTTGGTAGCATACAGGTGATTAGTATAACTTTATCGTATACCCCTTATGGCTGTTTAGTTACTAAATAGCTTTTAACAAGGGTATTTTCTTCTGAAATTACGTCGAAAGAAAATGCAAATATATAAGAACTTTAAAACATATTAACGTCAGATCCACAAAAGTACGATTCCCTGTAAACATTGCTCACAAATATAATAACACTGCCACCTTCAAATTTATCCACTAAGAGTACCTTGGAAGCTGTACACAATCAGTATCCTTTTATACAATAATGTTCAGCGAAGAAAACTTTCTTTACGACAATGTTGTCTTACTAAAGCTGTACAATCATAGAAAAACATTATTTGTAAGCAGAGGAGTATTAGTATAAATCGTAGTTTTTAGCTAACTGTGGCATAAAAACAGTTGCAAAATAAATAAGTCAAGATCAAAATGGCACAATAACAACAACTACGAAGAAATCCTGCAATGAATAGAATTCTTCTGGAATATCAAGTTATGAAGTGGTTACCTCATAGAAAAAATTATTTAAAAATATCAAATTATGAAAATGAATTTACTTAATTATTGGTGAAAATGAAGATACACGATTGAACACAAAGGACAATAATTAATGGAGTAATGGATAATTAATAGTAATCATAAAATAAAAAAAATGTAATGGATATAGTTGACTGATGAGAAATAGCGAAGTGATAAGACCACTTTAGAATGGTTAGAATATAATAATATGATATGTAAAGCATATATATATATATTACATTTACATACTCACAAACGTATTTTAACTTAATTTATCACTCATCACTTACCTTCACCGTCATAAACATTGTTTCTGGAGTCGAATCTTCCGGGAGGAATGGTTGTGTGACCGAACTCTTTTTGGTGAATCTAGGTGATGCGATTGCTCTTACACCTCCACCCTCCGTCCTTAGACCAAATGTAAGCCAGTCAATAGTATGTAGCGCTATTTGCTTTCGAGTATGGTGCATTCCACGAGCTATTTTGCAAAGAGAAATGAATCATTAGTATTAATTACTAATATATGTCCAACAGTAAATAGAAAATATCTAGCCACTATGAAGACGCACTGTCTGTTTACAAAAAAGAAGCGTTATGTTGGACAATTTAAAAAGAATAACTAACTTTCAAAACTGTCTTTAATAAGATTGTTTCATTTATTCTGAGTATATTTAAATTAATTATTTTACTTCTATTATTGTAATGTTCTCCTTGCTCTAATCTCCCACTAGCCCCATGAACTGTTACTTATTACCTAACAAAAATAACTAATTAACTAACCACCTGTCCCCTCATTTTTCAGTCACCACTATCCTTCATTTTACAAAAATGTTATTCTTTTTATTGACCAGCAGCGGAGTCAGGCTTTTTGATCCGGCTTGGCGACTAGGAATCAATATGCCAACGTACAGATACAGAACTACGACGTTGGATTCCGGGTTTTTGGTATTTATTTCTATCAAGGTAATTGTTTCTGTATTTCTTAATTAACTATGGTTCATTTCATATCAGTAAGCCCTTTGTATCATCTTGAGATTAATGACGAATGTTGACGTAGGTGTTGTTTAAACTAGAAGAAAAATTTTCTGCAAAACAGTACAAAAATATTTAAATAGTATCCCCGAAATATATAAAGAGCTCACCCAAATTAATGGAACTGATGAACATTTTTAAACCAGCCAATGTTAGAGGAAGACTTCTTATCCTAAAAGATACATTTATTGTTGTTTGTGAATAGTCCCGTAATTTGAAAACTTGAGGAAAACACACATAAAATCATTACAAGTATATAATTTGATAAAACTTGTGTAATAACACGTAAAATGACGACGCTTGTTTGGATGATAGATCTTAAACTCAAGTGTATAACTTTAAGTTGTACTATGGTGCTAGATTTCGGAAACATGTCATACCTTTGTTTAAACCTAGTGAAACCCTCTACTAAAAAGTGCCTGTTGATTCTAAACAATGTTTGTGGTATAATTTACTAGTGAAATGAAAGTGATTGTAACATTCTAACATATTTTTTTGAATATTTACGAACGTTTAGCTCAGCGTCTAATAAAGTGCCACTGTAGCAGAATGACTGTAAAATAGTACCTTAAAATTATGGTACGCAAATTTGTGATATAGTCCAATCATTTGAAATTTTGGCAAATGTTTTTAACACTATGATCATTACATTACTATACATTGTATAAAGTAGACGTAAATACTTGTAGGAACAAATTGTTAATTTATAATAATGAAACGCGACTTATATCACTTTACTACTTTATCCGCGAATACGTCCTTGCACTAAATGCAGCCCGAAAAATCTTGACACTACTTAATTCTTTCTAAATTATGGCACTATGTTGAACAAGGGACTCCTCATTTATTAATATTATATTTTTCGACACAATCTTATTTAACCCGTTAATGTGTACATCCTGTTTCTGCGTATAAGCTTAATGTTTGGGATGAACCATTTTTGGAGTCTCGATTTGATTTTATTAGATACATACTTAAATGCAGAACGGCACTGATAACGGATTGCTGTACAGTTAAAAGCCCACAATCATAAAATATTACGATAGAATTCTACATGAATCTCATTTTTAATTTCCAAAATAATGTAACGCTGCTCTGTTGTAATGAAAATTTTTATCCAAATATAAAGTAAAATTTACAAACAAATGATTTCCGATGTAATTTGAATGACTTTGTCTTTCACTGTTAGCTCTTCCTCTTTCGATAAATTTCTGTATCGACGTCCGGTTGATGGTGCCAGTATTTGGGACCGAACGTCATTTAAATCAGTGTCGCTCCACCCATAGCAACGCGCAAACAGATAGAACATCAACCTAACCAAAATGAGCAAATAAAAATATCCATAAGAATAATCAAGGTTAATTTCGGAAAAATTCATATTTCGGTGTTTTTAATTACAATTAGCTGTACCTCATGATGAATGTAAGGCTGTCCATCGATTTCAGTAATTCAAGTTTTTATCAGCAAGCAGGTAAACTAAATATAGAGAAACAATTTACATCTCTTTTTTAGGAAGGGGGGGTATAGTAGTTATCTAGACTTCTGGCTCTTAACAGTGGATGATGTCAATGAAAGATAGTTGGCTACCTAGATCTCTTTAGTTTCTTTTTATATTGCTTACTCCTATGAATAGTTCAACTGACCTACGGCGATCAAATTTTACCACTTCCGTTTTCATAAATCTTGGTTATGAATGACTATTCAGGTATAGTGCGAATTAAAAGTGCTCCCGTTATTTCTGAAGCTCGTATTAAATACACTTATTAAGTCATAAACTATTTCTTACTTATTCATATCCTAACTTTCACTCTATGTTCTTAGCATGTTTCATATATGTGAATTCATTCTTGGTCATATAGTGTGATTCTTAATATTTAATATCAGGGTATGTTTGTAGGAATAGCTAGCTACTTATTTTCATTCTATCTACATTGTTTACAGTAAACATGTCAAGATACGAGTAAATTATTAATTACGCACGGATGGGGATTTCCTAAATTCATGCAGTTCAATAACCAAATTAGCTTAAAAAAGGTACTAAGGTCATTAAGTAAAAGCCCTTAGTGTTTATAAAAACGTAGCTGCAAAAATCCAAAAAGTTGGATAAAAAATCACTTTTTTAGAGCCCTAAGTAATTCTAAAACTAGATAGATAAAAACTGGTTTCAGATTTTGGTATCTTTCTGTTCTTACTAAAGCCATTTTTGCGAAACTACTTAACTTCGTTTTAATTACTACCAGTATTCAAGAATAATACTTGAACAGTAAAACAAGAATTGTTAAGATTTAATCTCTAGTCTTCCGTTTTGAAACTTGGTATCTCGGTCATTTAATGCAAATAAAATTCTTAAAGTAATATATTCAAAGGTCTCATGAATTATTAGTATGACTCACAAAACATTCGAGAGTCACACTTAATGCAGTAATTTTACTGTTTTGGGGAAAATTTGAGTAGCACAAATAGTTGCATATATTTATAGTCGTTCGACAACTAGTAGAAATAACAGAAACCGAATGCCGAATTCTGGCAACAAAATGGTTAAATACATCTCAACAGAGAAGTCTGCGGATGACACTACAACTTTAGTAACCATTTCGTTTCGTTATTCTTCATAAAACCTTGGTCGATAAGGCGATAAAATTCTCTTTGTGTCTATTATTTACATCCAAACTTGACTTTAATGGCGGTGATGCTTCACTGTTGTTAAGCCATATTTTATTAGTTATTTTACTATAATCCACGTTGCTGCATTATAATTATAGCTGCACGTTTTTCAAATTAGTTACACAACAGTTGCTGAGGTATAAGCATCACTAAATGTGCATTCAAACGATACATTTTAAAGCTAAAACAAAGTTATAGGAACAAGTGATTTTCTTTTAATATCGTCGTAATACTTCAAGTCCACGATTTTAGTGAGATTCTTATATTTTCAAAGTCAATGCATTTACACCCTTCAGGACAAAGAGGCATCTTTTAAAACAGACATAATAAACATAAATATATAAGACATTTCAGCGGCAAAAATATCTACTTATGTTGCTCTTATCTAGGACAACCTTTAAAGTTTGAGACTATCTGGTTGATGTTCATAGAAGTTAAAGCAAATTGCCATAATTATGGTACTTTAAACGCATTTTGAGCAGTTTCAGTGAGCACTACACACTCCATTTAATAATCAACAAACATTCGTAAGGAGGGTTCTAGGCTTCTGAACCAGTGTTTTGTTTAAATGTGGTTTCATCACTCAACATAAGTGATCTAGATTTTACGTGCCATGGCTATTATTATGTAACCTTAATCGTTTAATGTTTGTTTTGCCTAATAAAAACAAAACATAAGAATTAATTGTCAATCCCAAACTCCCCATACAATTGGATTTTTCTTTCATAATTTAGATATTCCAAACGCGTAAATGTAAAACTCAACTTCTGTTGACTGAGTGGTTTAAAAATGATATTGTTTAAAAATGAATACAGATAAGTTACAGCTATATCAAGCGAACTTAAGGTGATCAAAATAACATTCAAAACAAAGTGCAAAGATCATGTTCAACTGATGTTTAAAATCTTTGAAGTCCTTATTCTAAAAACTAGAACAATGTTCATTGGGGTACTGTATATTACTCAAGAAAGTATAGTGTAACATATAAACAGGTAAAAAGATTAACTTATGATGTTATCAGATTCTATCTCTCTTATAACAGACTATGAGAAATAATAGCCGACAAATTTTATCAGGCTCAAAGAAATTTATCAACCGAAGTAATTTAAGTCCTACATACTTAGAGTAGCTTTTGACCAAAATAACGGTAAAGGAAGAAGTATATAGATATGTGTACTGTACACGTCAAAGTTGAAACTACATTGACAGTAAAAGAGAGCTTTAACCTTTCTAACCAAATATCAGTTCTCTAAGTCTGAAATTAATTCAACTGTTTCCTTCGACTTTTACCCAAAATCTATATGATGTTTCGTAAAAATGAATTATTTATAATAAGCTATCTAGACAAATGCAATAGTTTAAAGTAATTGTGTTGTAAACAAATTTATGACTAAGATTAGTATTATCAGACATATGGATATATGGAAAGAAGCAAATTTCACGCACAGTAATACAGTAACTATTATTGACCTATAGCAAACAAGATTTAACTAAGTAATAAATTTGGCTTTGCTTATCACCTTTAAATTCTTCGAGACTGTAAGACCTCCGACACAGTTTTGCTTTAATCAAGTGTTAAAATGGATTTAAAGAAAAATTAAACAGCTATAAAAAATACACTAAAATAATTAAAGCAATCAGGTGGTAAAATATTTTAGCTAAAGTGTGAGAAAATAGATTCTCGCAAGCGTGTGTAGTTCAAAAGTACTTAGATCAATTGTGCCTTATACGCAAGTAAAGCACAAATAAGATTTCTGGATGCACTAAAGGAATGACAGTATTACAAATAGTTTTTTGTTCTCAACTACCGAAAACAGACCAAGCTGGATAAAAATGAGCAGAAAAGATTACTCATCAAAAGATTTTAACACATTAGAAGAATAGTCAACAAACTAAGCTCAAATTAACATCAATAAACGTTGATTAAAATCAATGTTTTTCAGTGATGCTTGATTAACTACTAATAAAAATCATTTAAGAAGTTTAGATAAATTAAAAACAGAAATACTAACCAGTCAAGATCCTCATTCACCGTCCAAAAACCTCCACAGTCTCTACTAATTCGACTCAAAATCCTAAAGAACGATTTCGTGAAATTTATTTCAGATAGAGCACTGCCAGGATTATTATTTTCAGCATTTTTACAAATATTTGCATGCGTCAGCAACAGTGAAAGAAACTCTATTTCTTTCGTAGCAGTGCTTATGTGCTGACATTCAATCGCTAATTGTGAAAGACTTGCATCCATCTAAATATAAACTAAAAGCGCAGTAGCGACTTACGACTGTTAAAACATGCGCTTAGTGCAGATAATTTCCAATATCTGATGTTTATC
Source organism: Schistosoma mekongi (assembly GCA_034768735.1). Taxonomy (NCBI): domain Eukaryota; kingdom Metazoa; phylum Platyhelminthes; class Trematoda; order Strigeidida; family Schistosomatidae; genus Schistosoma; species Schistosoma mekongi. The sequence goes on along the minus strand of CM068305.1, from coordinate 42,103,881 downwards.
TAAAAAAGGTAAAATAAATGTACTAATTTACTTGTGTGTGAAAATGATTGCTCACGCACTTTTTATGCACACGACAAATTTTTTCATTTAAAACGCTCTAACAGACTTTCCTGTCTGTATTTAGCTGCGAATTTCGACTTGACACTCTACGACGCATAGCCCAAAGTATTGACTGCCATATGGAATATCAGTAAATTATATCAATCTAAACTCACTATCTAAACTAAACCTTCACTAAATTTCGAGCATCACATCCCCCCTTTACATTCAATAACACACTTGTACAAGGTCGGTCTTCATCATCCTTCAAAAAATGTTGACTAACATCATTTCTTTATATTTCTATCATATATCTGGCCTCTTTATACTTTTAAGCAACCTACCACCGGATCTCGGACTATTATAAACCGCAGTAGCGCAAATGGGCTCCCAAAATAGAGAAAGTAAAACTTGTATGTATAATACTGAAGTGCACCCGTTATATGAACAAGTAACGTTTGTCGTATTTTCAGGGCAATTTCTAACAATTGAATTCACTCGAACGAATAAGAACAAACCAGGAGGCAGTGAAGGATGAAGGATAAGTTATATGTAGTCCTAAATAGAGCATCAATTGAATGGCGAATTATAGGCTGTCAAACTAGCGAGAGATTCTACCCACGTTATGTCGTGTCGTGGTCTGGTGGTGATGCGTGACCAAGCGCCTCCAACTAGTCATGTACGCCAAAATAAACACGGTCAGCATCAGTGAATTAAGCTTGTGGCACTAATTATTTTAAGGATTTTTTACTGCAACAATTCAAAAATATGTAAATATAATACAGAGGGTGTGCGGCAGCCAAATTGCCAGACGCATTGCACGATATCCTTTTATGTAAATTCAAAAGGGCTGCCGAAGCAAAGGGGTGTGACTGCAAAGAAGTCAATTAATGGATAATAGCTCGTGAACAGAATCTTGGATTGAATTATCACGGTTCGCGTATATGGTCATTGTTTTTTCTAATTGCTTACGTTATAACCTTAGAGTCTTTAATTTACAAACAACTATTTGACTACTTAGCAACGTGATAGCTAATAGATTTTGCAAGCTTAGGGCTGTATGTCAAATGGCACTCAATTTTCTTCATATCATGTAAAAGGAGCTGCCGTTGCAACTAGATGTAGCAAAGGTGGTCGACTAACTTACCCTTAATGAGCTCAAATTAAGATCTAGAAACGTACTTTAATGTCCAGAAATAAGATCAAAGCAATTAAAAAGTGTATACTAAGTAGTCAAGCAATTTTTAGGCTTTGTACATTGGATAGAATGCTTTCGCTTTTGTAGCGGTATTTTGGTTTCATTCACGAATAACGCGTTATACGATCATTTTCTGTAGTTTTTGTCAGTTTACCATGTGGAATTTATATATATGTGCTGTTGACTGTTTTAAAGCGTTTTGACGCCTGTTTAGGATGTATTTTGTCTATCTAGTGAGTTCGAAACTGAAACTCATCGAATTTGGTGAAATTATTAGCACTACCTTTTCAAGCTGTTTGAGTAACCTAATCTCTCTAGACCTGTATAAGCATAATACACAAAATACTATTTGAAGGCTGCTTTATCAAAAATAAATATGAACTGACGTTTCACGGAAAATATCAGAAACTAGGAATCAGTCTAAGGTAGCTCAGTTGTTATCATTTATCTGGATCAAGGTTTAAGAACTTTTACTCGTATCGTTGCTTCATAGTAATTTAAAAGGAAGCATCTTTGATGACTGTGCAATACAATCAGTTCGTTCTTACTGGTGGCCCTGGAATATTTTTTCGACTTTTATTAAAGTATTTAACTTGAAATACTCGTAATTTGTAGATGGAGAGGAGGTGTTATAAAGCTCATTTGCCCTGATCTTATTATATTCGCAACCATTTACACGCTAATTAGTTGTCTTTATCGATTTGCAATTTCTGAAAATGCACAGAGGTATGTAACTTTTATTATAAAATATTTATTAACTTAGACATTTTGAACGTCTTATTTTATTTACAAGCAAATTTCAAGCCATGATCCCGGTTGCGTTTATCCTTGGTTTTTATGTCGCCCTAGTCTTTGCACGCTTTTGGAATTATTTCACAATGATTCCATGGGTAACGAGTTTCGCCCTAAATCTTGTTACTCATCTTCCGGGTACTGCAGAACGTAATCGTTTAATACGTCGAACGTGTATGCGCTATATAATGGCAAACTTTATAATAGCGACTGCTAATCTTAATGTCGTAATCAAGAAGCGCTTCCCAAGTTTTGAAATTTTCGTTGCTTCAGGTAATTTTACTTGAGTTTGATGTGTTACACTGGTGGCTTTAGTAGACTAATTTCCTCAAAACCGATTAATGCGTTATAGTTAATAAAGTGTAAAACATATAAGTTCTAGTGATTTTTCACAAGTTACCATTAAATTTTCAATCTTAAATTTAACAGGTGTTGGTTTATTTACAAACACCCATTTTATATTGTTTTGTGTCGACAGTGCAGATTATTATTAGACAGCAGGAAAATTTATATGACAAGTGTGAGTTAGTTGTGTATTTCTCGATGCAATTGATCTTACTTTTAATTAGAAGCAAATACTGCTAGCTATATTCTGAACATTTAAGCATAAGTTGACGCCTGACTCCACTCATTAGTATTTTAATGAGGAGATAAAAACGAATACGTTTACTATTTGCTAAGATAAAACTGACGATCTCACACAATGCACTATATTTTGTGCAAATAAGACGTTGACGACTTTATTATGTGATCAGATACATTGCAAATTAATGTTGGCAGGGTGCTGAACTCCTCAGCAGTGCGATACTCACACCAAAATGAAACAGCTATCCATTGCTCCATTGTTTTCAGTGGAAGTAGCCAATATCAATCTGCGACGTTTTCAATCAACTAAAAGCACTAATCCCCACAAAAATGACCAGTTTAATTCAACAACATTATCGTTATAAAATTTATTTTTACATGAAAATATTAGGGATATAATAGGAAGATACTGGTCAGTAATACTGAGATAGTTGCTAATAATTTTTTTGTAAACTCTACAGTAAGGTTATGAGCCTAGTTTCATCATTATTATTCACTATTACAAATGGGCTAATTCAAACTTTTAATTATATGGGGAATCTACTGTTAGTTTGCTTTTTAGCCATTGTGCGAATTGTACGGCAGACATGAAATCTATATACTGTCACTATAGTTCCTTTCACAATATCTCCGTTCATTGTTGCTCATACATTGTTAGTGTGCTTTGTTATTATTACAGATCATTTAGTGTGGCAACCGAAACATTCTAAATGCACTTAAAAATTCACTTTTAGCCAAAGTTAACTGGTTGTTTCAAAATATACTATAGAACTTAATCGTGTAGTCTGTCTTTATGTTTCATTTTACTTCTAAGTGACAGATTATGTCAACATCGGGGAACGGAGAATAAGTATCTTCCAAGTAACAAGAGTGGCTGAGTAACTAATTATATAGCTTCTAACTTATGATGGATAGACTTTATTGATTTTTAACTACCGCGTCTCTGTGCAACATGTAAAGTAAAATTTTTGTTTTTTGTCCAAAATTTGAAGATCTTATCACCTTTCTTGTTTGAAAAACTAGCGATATTGCAGGATAACGAAGCGTATCTGAAGTGCTACCAAAAGATATTTTTTTAAACACAGTGACCCTATGGAAATTGTTTTTAATTTCATCAATTTTGCTGAGTGAATTTGGCGACCAAGATGGTCTGCAATCTGTGTAATTTCCGGAATGAATAGTTCATCCCTTCAAACCGAAATAAAAAGTAACAATTTAGAATGTGTTAAAGTCCTTAGATCTCACTTGCATTCTGGTACACTTGTCACTAGTATAGTATAGCTTTAAAACCACTATGAAATATTAATTTGACTGTAAAAGTATAGGTTCTGCAAATCGGTCACAGCTTCTGTCGTAGTTTAGTCCCAAATTTAAACAAATGAAAATACAAAATAAACAGTTTAGTTTTATGATATTTACTCATAGTGTAATCCCATTGTTATTATTGTAAGCAGCACTTATGAGAAAATGCGTAAACCACTTAAAATACAGAAGAAAAGAAGATTGCTTAGTTTGAGATTGGTTTATGGGCTATTTACTTTCCGAAAAGAGAAAAAGTAATGTCTCAGAGAACGACTAATTACATTTATCGATATTTTAATTGAAAGACCGTCTACCAAACGACCAAATAAGATCAAAAAACATCAAACTTCTGGTTAGGAGTTTCAAATTTTTCGGATAAAATATGCTTAGTTAGCAGCAAGTTATAACATCCCTTTCTAACTATACGACTGATAAAGTTGTGTTTATTTAAAAACTAATATAACTAGTCAAATCCAATAAGTTATAATTAGCCATCCTTGCATAATTAAGTTATTTTCTTTACTATATGTTTGACACTAAATTTTTGAGGTGACAGTAACATTTATTGTTATTTAGTCATATGCTTAATGATTTCTTGTCTTTGACTGTACTAAAGCTAAATTGTAAAATCTCTTTTTAACTAAAGGCACTCTAGAAATTACCAGTAGGTAACTACTTAATCATTTTACATGCACACCTACTGAACGCTCATTTGTAAATGGTAAACATTCAACACAACAGATTAGTATTTGAGATTAAGTCCATTCCTTGGTCTATAATGTTAAATCTAAATATGGATTTAATACTTCAACGCCAGTATTCTGAGGCAATGTAATTTTTTTCGAGTTACGCGTTATAACATCCTTCCCACATTAGAATATTTCTGTGTCAAACTCCAAACTTTAAATTATATAAACAGCATACGTAGGCTTTAAACTGAAGCGCCTTCATACATTAGTTGCCTGGAAGTTTGTAAATTTTACATATGACTTTTTTTAAAAACTAGTATGTGTTAAGTGAGGGATGGTTAACTTATATATTCATCGCATCAGTTGGTAAGTACACAAGATGAATCATTTTTTTCATTTTTCTAGGCATTCTGACTGAGGAAGAATCCAGAATTATCAGGAATGTGCAGTCTATTCATATGCAGCCATTTGTCCCGGTGGTATGGGCATCTTCGCTTATCGCTTTAGCCAGGAAAGAAGGGCTAATCCAAAATCAGCATGCGTATGTCCTTTTGGTACAAGTAAGTTGTTTTCCAAAAAGACCCTAGTGGCTTAATAGCTTGCAGCTATACTGAAAACACCAAATACAAAGCATAAGAATTTTCGAATCACATGATGAGAAGGATAATTTAAAATAAACATAATTTTATTATGAAAAGCACAAAATAAAATCTTAGATTCTTGACACAATCTCTCTGTCATATTCCATATGTACATCTGAGTTTAATTGCCTGGTTACGTAACTCGTAAATAATTCTGCTTTTAATCAACATATATTTCTCGTAGTTTAGTACATATACTGAACAGTAAAGCAAGGCTTCGACCTGTTGAAGAAACTTACTTCACTTCCAAATAAAGCATTCAGATTTATGTTATTGATTAGCTAACAAACATGATACCAGTTTTTTATAGTCCATAGTAAACTTTTGATGGAAATACTATTAAAATTCATAAATTTATTGAGTTCCTGAGTAAGTTTAATCATAAGGAATGCGTGTGTTTTGCTAGCCTACGTCATAAATGTCATTGATTATTCCTGATAATAAAAATTTTGAAATAGTTTATCATTTAACTGTTGGCACTATAGCTGTGGTCTTTTACTACAATGTAACTTGAAATGGTCTCGTGATTTTGCAAAACGGTTACTCATTATACTGAAAAAACAGTATCCTTAACAATCCAATATTGATTTAATCTAGTGGAAAATATTTCAAATCTCAACTAAAATAAATTATATAGACATAATATTTATTTCACAATTTATTTCTAAGTTTATTGACTTACAACCGAATCATACGAGTGTAATTCCCAACATGTATCCAAATTTAGGTTTTTTCTTTTAGTGAACAAGTGTAAATAAACAGGACGAATTGGGCTTTTGACTAAAATGAATGTCAAGCAGTCCAACAAAACCATGCACCTATTATAGGCAAATGTTATAACATCCAACACTTAATGTATTTCGCAAAATTATGATATAGTACTTTTAAGTTTATTTTCCTATACTCACTATGTATGGTCTCCCTTTTTCGGTTTCTACTCAGGAACTTAACAATTTCCGTCAAAAAATACTGAATATAATGATGATGGATACTGTTTGCATTCCATTAGTGTATACTCAAGTTAGTGATGGTGACGTTTTATGTCTTTGTTCCTGCAACTACTTGATTAAAATTTTATTGCACTTGAAGATCAAAGCATAATTTTCTTTGTACTCTAATTTTAGTTAACTACACAAGAATTAGCCATATTCTCGCAGACCGGTACATGACCTGATCATGTCACATTTTAACTGTGATATTATTTAATGGAATGGATCGCATAAACACATTTGTTTTGTAGTTATGCCTATCAGTAAAAATTTATTCATGTCGCCAGTTCGTGGTTGTATAACTTGATTTCTTCTCTCTATTGTTATATTATGATTCAGACTAGCAATTTTGTTTACAACTTACGCCAAATGTTTTCGTACTGCTAAAACATGTACGTACAAATAAATCGCTGCAACGCTTAAGTACTATGTATGTAATGTAGACGGTCCGTTTCTTTCTCAATAGATAACTTAACTTCAAAAAATAGTAAATTTTATCTTTATGTTTTGACCAATTATTTAATTTTTCTAAAAATACTATTCATATTTAAACAAAGGAATAACGAATGAAATGAAACACGATACGTTCTGGAAAGAGTTAGTTGCTATAGTTTTCTCGTTTTGTTAGAGTTTTGGAGGGATTTCTTAAGTAAATGTGTAACTAATCAAGTCACTATTGTATCGTTATTTCAATTAGTTAAGAATGTGTATCTAGTTTGTTTTCCTTATTCATCTCATAATATATTTGAATCATTTGTATTATTGTGAGTAATGTTTACGAATTAGACATTGGTAAGCATGCATGTACTCATTTTTGATGAAGCAATAAGTTTTGTAACAGTTATGAAATAGAAATGTTCCACAACCAGTGATAGGAGTGGTTCCTATCCTAGTTAAAGATCATGGAGCGATTTCAATTGATTGTCATTATTTGGGATTTTCTAACTCTTGCGGTAAATGATGTTAGCCTGTATTTAACATTTTTTTCCATGAAACGCATTAAAAGATTTTTTTAATGAGTAACAAATTAGAATTAACAATAGTTTTGGTTTCTAATAAATGTAGTTTCCAGTTAGTACGGTTACTGCACTACGTACTGTATCCATAAATATAATAATAGTGTAAGCTGTTATAAAAGTAAAATTTGACTTTCTATCATAACGCACTTTATTTATGGTAAGACAACTGTTCATTAATTCATCCGGTTGCATCTATTTTCCAATACTTAATAACACAAATTTTATGGTATGCACCATGAATAGAGAGATTCTTTTGAACAAATACGAGTGGAAATTATTACTACAAACTAAATAATCTTAATTTAAAGTTCATAGAATAAATTTGTGTTTACCGTAGTTAACAAGATGTATGCAAATATTACATCATACAATCAGTATATATGTAATGCGTTTTTCATTAGATTTGAAGTTCAAACGTTTTTTCTGTGCATTCCTGGCATAAATTTTTTCTTTTATATTTCCCAATAATTATTTAGGTTGTCACCCTGTCTGTATACTCATATTTTGTCGCATCCCTTGTAAGTAGTCAGTTTATTGTCAGCAGTTCACCGTTTGTGGGGAAAGCAGGTTCATATGATCTTATTTTTCCATTTTTCACAATTCTGGAACTTTTCGTTTATGTGGGGTGGCTAAAAGTATGTTAACAGTGATGTAGTTTGGTTATTATCGTATTTTTTTATGAAGCGATTACTATGATTTGATTTATTATAATAACGTTTATTCTTCAACTAAGATTCAGAAAATTAAGGCTCTGGTAGTTGCCATAATTTAAACAAATAACTGTAGGCCAAAGCTTTATTTTAAAACAACAATCATACATATCTGAGCTCTTACTACAATACTTGTTGTTTTATCTTTATTATTTAGGTTGCTGAAACACTTGTGAATCCTATGGGTGAAGATGACGAGGATATTGATGTCAATGAAATAATTGACTTTAACTGGAGAGTAAGTCAGTGGCTTTTGTGCAACGTAAATATGTAAATCTTTTTGATTTAATCTGTTATGTTAACTAAGACTTTGTAACGTAAATGAAACAAATAAGAGTCCACTGTTTTAATGCTAGCCTAATCAAGTGAAATAAAATTAAGGTGATTAATTAAAAATGCATAAATAAAAATGCCTGGAGAGCATTCTTGGAAATGGGGATAAACTTAATATATTTACCAATTTTTACTTTTCTTAATCACTTTATAATAAAAGCAATGTTTTCTAATCAAATCTGACAAACAATTCACGAGATAGCTTTTATACAAATTGTTAGGCCATTATGAGTTTTCTATACAACCTACTGCTTTAATCCAAGGCAGGCACATGTTTGTAGTGTTTCAGATGTTGTTTATTCTTTAAGTCGATTGAATTTTCCTAATCGGACTCCATAATTCAATCTAAGTCTGACTTTCATGTTGTTCTTAGTCTGGAGGTCTATAGCTTAAAAACAATTGCTCAATACTTGCGGTCTTCGATATTATCTGTGCGCGTTAACCGTATTTTACAGAAATCTTCGAAATATCAGATTTATATAGATTAATTATTCACATTTTCACATTTTTACATATTCACATTTTTAACTATCGCTAAACTGTTAACATCAATGGTCAGAAAATTCTGACTACAATAAAGTTTTGATAGAATATAGTAGTCTGATTTAAAAATTAAAAACATAATGTTATTTATAAAAACAACTTTCGAGTGTTCAATTTAGGTTTGTGAATAGTAGGAAAACATAGTGTGAATGAACGAATTAAAAAAAACAAAGATTGTTGACTTACAGTGTCACAGTAATAACTGAGAACGATTATCATCATACAGTAATTACCACTAAAACGAAATATCGTTCTCTATCAGTCTCAAATATGTGGCTACACATGAACATTAATAATATACGAGCTGTAATTTACTCTATTTATGAAATTGTTCAACACATAGAAGCAGATGGAAATTCATTTTATGGATTAATATGAAAAAATATAGGATAGAATATTATTTTAAAATTAATTTAAAGAATGATTTCTGTGGAATTTGTATTTAAAAGTTACTTTCAGAAGTGATTAATCTCTCTAGTCATTGTATATTCAAAAGCTTGAGAGCAATGGTCATATAGTGGGGTATTGAAAATGCATAGATATTAAACTAAACGACATATCTTCTGCTTAGCACCTTCTGTGAAATAGTTTAAAAATATCTGTTGATTATAATCTGGAAACTGGAAAATTTCATAATTATATGAAAACAAGGACAAAGAGTCAATTTTTTGTAATAGATTTAAGACTAAGCTGACGAAATACACTAACTATTATATCTAGTAAATATATCTCCATGTACCTAATTGATTTTAGTCTATCCACCTCCTTCTTGCTAATAGTAATATTTATATATTGAGGCAACGTCGGCACGGTATTATGAAGTCTATTAAACTGATGTGTACACCAAAATATCCTGATATATGTTAAGTCATTCGTTTGTCTTTTGAAAGATCTAAGTAGAACGTCCTTGTGATTGGTGCTATCACATATCGTAAAATAACATTCTGTGGTTGTAAGACGCTTTACCTTCATTGTCACATATTCGCCTTCGATTTAAAATAGTCTACATATCCATACAAATTATTTCCTATCACTGTTTTACGTTTACATTTATTTTCGCTTCAAAGATATCTTGGTGTGTGGTAGATGGAGTGAGAACGAGTGCTCCGGCGATTGTTCGAGATGCTCATTGGAGACAGTCCGTTGTAGAGCTCCCTCATACAGAGCGATCCCGACGTTTAACTGTCGGATCAAGAAAAGGATCCATTTATGACCTGAAGTAAGTAAACTATGCTACGTAAACTGATATACGAAATATTCACTGGAGATATAATCCTTGGACTAAACCGTTTAACAGTTTGCTCGAAATCCGCTACATTCTAGCAACAACACGCCATAAATAATACCAAATATTAGACTCATATTTATAGTATTTTATTAACCACTTATACATAGTTATTACTTTATCACAAATAACGCCCGCTTATTTTATATCTGTGTTCTTACATAAGCGATTAAAAACTCCTAAATAAAGCTGACTTAGGAATATTGCTGTTGTTTTATGTAAGTTATACAAGGACTGATTAGTGCTTTTTATTGTCTCTACTTTATTGACTAACTAGTTATTTGATCTTTTTTTCTTCAGCGCAAAACTGCTCATTTTGTTTAGAGATTGAGTACTTTCTGTATATTTGAAGATATAGATAACTTGTTCGTGGATTCACTGTACCTGAGTATTGTTGTAATTACATTTAATCCTTAGTTTATAATCAATTCACTCTTAAAATGAATTAATGATTTATAAAATGATAGAAGTTATCTTCAACGTTCAAATAATACGTTACTTACAGAACTCCTAGTCGTTTTGAATCCACTTAGTGGGTGAGTGCTGAGTATCAAAGTATCATTATCACTAATGGTATTATCTTGATTCAGGGCTTGAAATGAAATCTTTGTTAAAAATTGCACCCATTAAATTAATGGAACAATGAGTGAGAGTTCTATACGCTACACACTCAGTGAAAATTAGAAACATTAAGGACAACCTCAGTATCAAGAAATATGGCTTGTTTAAAAAAATGTGTATGCAATAATGTTTATAATTATTTATTAGATTATGACTGATTATAACTTATTAACAGTAGATGCAGTATATTAAAACCCTTTGAAAAGAGGCAGGAATGGGGCACTATGGAAGCTGGGCATCTATTTTTTGTGAAGTAATTAGCATTTCGTAACTAGTTCTCATTTGTCTTCTAAGTTGACGTTTGAAATTGATAAAGGAGTTCTAGAATAATATTTTCAGTTATATGGTGGTGTATATGTGGTGTCTTTGTGGTTTAGATTAGTAACAGAGATGATGGGATTCTGAAGATCATTTAGATATACGTGAAATGCAGGGAAACATAACATTATATTTTAAAAAGCTTAAAATGCACGTTGCCTACAACACATGTGCAGTCAGTTAAAGCTGATGGACCTACAAGCTGATAATAGCCTTAATGAATACTTGAGGTAGGGGAATGACTGTATTATATTTATCATTTACACAGGATAGGTTTTAAAATCTCGAAATATTTGCAAACAACACATAAGCTGTTCCGCAGTCAACTTAACCTTGTAAAGATAGCTTTTATTTATTGACTCCAATAATATAAATTCATCTTCAGCTCACATACAGAACTAGAATCTGTATTGCACATTGCGCAAAACAAAACGATTCTTGATTACCATGCTCTTACAAAAATCTTGGCACTGTCAAACTTTTTTTGATTCGTTAAGTAACATTGTGAACACTGATGGTTATGTAATTAAACGTCAGTTTTAGTGTTATGTAATTCATTTTATTATCATGATTTATTATTTGATTATCATAATTATTTCGTCGTTTACTATGTGCAGTACACCCGATTTAGTATAAATTTTCATACGGCCCTTAAAAAATATTTGGTGTCCTTGTTTCAAGTAGTTGTTTCTTCAAGAAACTAACTAAACAAAGACAGGTTGATTTATTCTTTGTAAATTAGATTTACTATTTGCCAAAATTAACTCATGTTATTTATTCTGTAGTCAAAAATGAATTATTTTGTATATCCATCAGTTAACTGTCATGAAAATCAAGGTATTTCTAAACTACCTTCTTTTCTAACTCTCTAATGATAAACTTAAAATTGACGATTAAATCAAAGATGGTGACTAAAAATCTCGAGTTGGTAATAAGATCTGAACTTTTTTCCAAATTCTCACGAAGTTTTAATAATTTCTATAGTAAGAATTTTTCATATATCGTAACTGTTTTTATATCATTTTATTAATACTAGATGTTTGCACTGACGTCTAATGTCGTATTGATTGGTGAAGTTAGAAATAACTGTGTTCTTGTTGGATTTGAGGTAGATTTGAATACAGTTACCACTTCTAAATATTTCAGAACTTGATGAGCGTAAACATAATCTCTTAGTTAAACACTGGAAAATTCGATTGTAAATAGTGCTTGTGTACACCCACAGTCAACCTGTTTTGACGATGGTTTTTGTCGACTGGTATCCTAACAAAAGGTTGATTAAGCTGTTTATCGATATTGTCAAAAAAGGTGGTTAGGAAAATCATATGGTATTCATTTTGGCTGAATGTTCTTTGATTTATATCTAACTGTCGAACTAACTTTTATTTTTAGATTTATGTTAGTCGTAAAATAATTTAATTATCTTTGTTTTTAGTATTCCTGTTGGTCAAGAATTACGTGATCTTATGGCATCTTTGTCTACAGCTCGACAAATGCAAATGGTAAACTTGTGAGATTAAATCACTTTAGGCTTTTTATTTTAAATGAAAAATTACTCGTTATTTAGGCACTTTTTTGGTCTTGTACTTTTGCATCATATTAGGCGCCATACTAATAAATAAAGGTTTCTTGGATTCCAATCAATAGAAGAGTCTAACTGGCTCAAAGTAATGTCAATTTGTGAGATTTACGTTTATATATTTTATACACTCTTTTGCATGGAATGTGTGCATCTATCTATATGTAAAATTCATTTCAAGACTCCTTCGTTTTATTCATAACTTTTAATATTTCTAATGAAATGTGATACATTTTCTAACAACTACAGACCTCTGTGTTGTTGCTCATGCATTAGTATTTGTTAAAAGATCCTTAGTTCACCACTAAGGATAATTAAATTTGCTAAGTTCAAGGTACTTTGTAATTTATTTTAACAGCCCGCAGTAAATACATATTAAAAAAAAATTCTGGAGACGTAAAGTGCTGTGGTATTTGGAGATTACTTCACAAGTGAATTATATACCAATGAACAAATACACTTATTCGTCCCAAAACTTCGATTTAATACCACTTGCGTTCCCTTCGTATATAACGTTAAAAATTCGGAAATATTATAACATTCACATACAAGCTCAACGGTACCTTGATTACATATCAGCTAGATTGTGAACTGCTTTAAACCAACTGACTGAAATGTAATGAGAGATAGTTTAATTCATGTAACGCAATCATTACTTCTGAGGATTGTTTCGTGTATAAAGTTTCAAATAATTTGACAAAATGACCGAATAATCATAAAACAAATCCCGACCTCTAAGCAGATAAAGTCTAAAAGACAGAATAGTTGATCAATAGACTGAATATACACTACAAAACTGAAGCTGCTAAATACTCAGCTAAAATACTGTGACCACAAGTTACTTATCAATTAAGAGGTAAAATATCAATGACAAATGTAAAAATCAAAATAACTTTGATTTCTCAATCACTTCTACTGAATATGAAAGATAACATAATTCCACCTCTAATTTCTCCAAAATATGTTAAAGTATTACTGAGTGAGCATTCTCAAGGTAATAAGATCCCTTGATCAAAATAGACTTCCCAACCAAAACATTCATTTTATTTACATTACAGTTTTGTAAACTTGCATAGCGAAATTTTACCAATTTAATACACTGATACGTATTGTACAAAGCTTTCATCATTTTTACCGAAAGTACTGCAAACAGTAGTGCAGTTACTACCGATTATATATTACGAATAGAGACAATGTCTTCTTCAAAGTTTCTAATAAAGCTTTCTACTGTATACTCAAATTTGTAATCTATTTAGATGGACAGTAAATAATTTTTCATATTACTATGTCTACATTAAACGTTCTAATTTTAAAATTACCCCATGCATTTCTCGAAGCGCAAGTCCTGTAGGACATCTAAGCAATTTTTATTTAACTAATTTGTTTTTTTAAGTCACGTTCCAATTCTCCTGTTCATCCAAAATCTAATTTCACTAAAGAAGGTGATAATTTAGGAGGTGAATTTGAAGATCATAGACCTTCATTCCCTTACACTGCGACTACTAATGTTGTTCGGGAGCCTATAAAAGAAGAGGATGAAGAATTAGAAGAAGAACAGTCTAGAAAAGATATGAAACAAAATGAAGTAAACGATAAAAATAATGGTATGAAAAACGTTTTGCAGTGTATAATTAGTTTCAAGTAAATTTGCTTTGAGAAATTTAAGCTTTATCAGTTTCATTATAAATTGGCAATATTTTACAGTTCTTTGGTTATTCTATTTATCGAAATTTTGACCCTCAAAAATCAGTTTGTTTCTTTGTATTTGAAACCAATTTATTTACTAGTAGATTAAGTTTAACTAGTTCGCAAAACTCTTTGACTGGATGATTATAACTTTACAAAGTTGTCCGGTATCATTAAAATTTCATATTGTTCATGCATGTAATAAATTGATCGCCAGTTAAATAGCATTTCATTAGGTGGCAAGTTGCCTCAATTTCATGAATGTACTTAGTCAAACGCAACTTTTAGATTCGATTAACAAATAATTTTAAATCTAATTTTCATTTCAGAGTAAAACTTTTAACTAATTCTTAGCTGATTATATATCACCTACTAAAATATGTAATTATTTGTCTAAAAACATACAGTGAACACTGTAACTGATATCCTGATTGTTAAGAAAATTCATGCATATAAAACTTAGTCTAGTGGTTTGTACTCACCACAAAATTGATGTCGATTAGGTACCACTGAAAATCGGTAAGGGCTGAATAGCTGTTTCTCACTAATATGGGACTGCTCAGCAGTGCGCACCCTCAGTTCCTATAGGGAGTCTAACCAAGGTTTTCAATGTTACCTAATCTACAATAATCTGTGATAAATACAAAAGACTAAATTTAGAAACTGCATGTACAAAATTACCTTTAATCAATTACAATGATCTGTTCACTGGTGACTAATTTCAGGATGCTCCTACAGTTCTAGTTACCGGGCTATATCACGAATTGATTAAAGTGGGAATTCTTCCACTGGATGCCAGCCCACTGGCGCGGATGGTTAAGTCCTACAACCTGAATACCCTGAGTTCGATCCCGTGGAGGAACCAAGAGTGCAAACAGCTAAGCAGTTCCATACTATGGAGGGACAGCCTTCTGAAGCCCTCAAACTTCTAGTAGCACACAATCGATATAAGTTTGTGAAGAATACAAATTACTGAAGCTAGCTATATTGGGTATGATGTATCCATTCTCATACAATATGGGACGAATTTATCAGTATAAAGTTGTCCAGTGATTCCTGCTTCTCTGTTGTCACTCAGCCGATATTACTCTGTTATGAAAACTTTCTCGAATTGAATTCCTTTTATTTAACTATGTCCTTTTTCCCGTGTACTTCCGAAACGTCAATTTTTTTAAGTACACGAGACGACTTAATCCTTTCATTCTTCACACTTATTTATTAGCTATTTATTTAACTATATTAACTGGTATTTATCCATTATTCGGTTGTTTAGTGTTGAGCATAATTAATGCAGTGATTATTAAGCATAGTTTTTGAGTGTTCCTTGCACTTTTGGAAACAAAATAATCCGTTCAAAAGATATTTAGAACAGAGTTTGATTATGTTAGTCAACTTTACACTGCTAAACAATTACGCAGTATATAACAATGACATTTTATTAATGTATGGTTATTGCATACATTCCTGTGACAAAACCAACTTCAATATGCAGTAGAAAGTTTCATGTTTTTGATAACAAAAATATATTGTTCCCTATTTCAAAGTTCACCCATACTCATCATAAAAAGACCTTAGATTAAGCAAAAATATATCCTTTTCTTGTCTTACTGTGATAGCGATTCTCCTATTAGTACATCAAATAACTTCCATTAGACTAAACTGAGTGACTGACAAAATGGTTTATCAGATCTAATATACCCAAAGAAGGAACATATTTTAAATTAATCCATCAATAAACTACTAAACATGTTGTTAGACATGTTATTAGACAACATGATTTGAACTTGCCTTCCTAACAAATATTGATATCGAAGAAAGTTGTATCTCTTTATACAGATCATCTGATATTATATCAGCCTACGGAATAAAAGTGACTGAAAGCATAGTTATGTAAGAATACGTATTATTTTCACAGTTTACTCTTTTACTACTAATAGGTACTTATTGTATGATTCTATTTATCGTTTTTCATATTTTCCTCAATAGATTCATTAGGCAGCCACATGCATAATCACTGTTCAAGGCTTTAGTTTCCTACTTGTCTATTGCTTACAATGTTGTTGACTCACTTGGTTCAATACATTGCTTTTACGTGGCAGCCAAGCTTTAAGACGAAACTTTCTTGGAATATTTACTGTAATTTTACTAAAATGGCAGTAACTACACTTTTTCAGCACAAGTTTACTACTTACTAACGTTTTAAACCTAAGATCACTATTTGACTTTTTTATTTAAAATGATAATGACTCATTTTATCTGAGGTATTTTATTAAAAACAATCGGATTTTATATTTTTCACTAAGTTTATTGTTTTTCAGTAAATTCAATGCTAAGGTCTTATGTTAATGGGTGCACTGGCAATCCTCACTACTAATTTTGTCAGGTTTTGAGTTCTAAGTCAAATGAATTGTTCAGATTTTACTACAGCTGATTTAATAAAGCTCACTAAGGCAATTTTGCATAACGAGTTGTGGTATGTCATGTGTTGTACTTATCAAGCTCATGACTGACATAAAAGAGTATTCTTCCGAGCCAATCATGTCAAACATAATAAAATAGCAATAACAAATAAAATGTTATGATTTGTATCGTGATTTTGTAGCCAGCGGGAATAATACTACTCTCAGTCACTCAATGCCTGTTATCTCAGGTAGAACATAGGCCGCTAACCAGCATTCTCCAACTCTGTCCTGGGCTCTCATTTTAAGTTCTTCCCAAGTGCTGTTAATTCTCTTTATGTCTGCCACCAATTCCTGGCGCAATTCCTAGCCTTCAGAATTCCAAGGTAATGCTTGTTTTGTGACGTAGTTCGATGATTTCCTCAATGTGTCCTATCCACCTCCAACGTCTTTTGCTAATTTCTGCCACAGCTGGAAGTTGACTTTTCCTCCGCTACAGGTTGTTGCTGATGGTATCTGGCCAACGCATCCGAAGTATCCTGCTTAAACTGCTGTTTATAAATTCTTGTAAATTTGGATGGTGCTATTCGTAGTTCTCCAAGTTTCAGCTCCATACAATAGAGCTGTCTTCACGTTTGTGTTGAAAATCCCGGCTTTAATGTTGACTGACAGTTGGTTTGGGCTGTAGATGTTTTTCAATTGTAGAAATGCTGCGATCACCCTGCCAATCCACATCTGTATCAGATCCTCATTTTTTATCGACGACGCTGCCCAGGTACGTAAGAGTATTCACATCTTCCAGAGTTTCTCCATCAGGTGTAATTGGGTTGATGCTCGTTGTTTTGTATCTCAGGATCTTGCTTTTTCCTTTGCGCATGTTGATGTCTACTGCTGCTGACGTCACTGCGACACTGTCCGTCTTGACCTAGATTTGTCGTTGTGAATGGGGTAGAAGAGCTAGGTCAATTGCGAAGTCCAAGTTTTCTAGTTGCATTAATGTTATCCACTGTATTCCGTATTGCCATTGAGATGTTGCAGTTTCTATAATCCAGTCAGTCAGCAACAAAAGTGAAAAGACGAGAGTAAGTAGCCCTATTTGACACCGGTCTTCACTGCGAATAAATCTGTGAGCTGCCACATACTCGTATTGTAAAACAATTTTGTTGTAGATTGAATGACTTTAAAGTGACATCTAGCTCCAAGAGCTTACGATGGCGACAGAACTGTATCGTTTAGTAATGTTAATTGCATTAATTCATTCACGAAACTAATAAAATGCACTAGCCTTCCACATAGTCTGGATACACTGTATAAATAGTGCTTACTTTCTTTCGAAGCATCTTTCTTTAACAATCCGAATAGTTTTCATGGTCTCCTATATCGTGTAAGCATTGCATGTACCTATGCTCATTGTTGACCTGATTTTCAGTAGTATCTATGGCAATGTGGCTTTTGAAGAGGTTCTGCTTTCATCGTGAGGCGTTATTAATCTTCAAAATAAAGATCTTTCAACTCCAAAGGCAGGGCTCAACTGGTTTAAAAGACTTTTTCTGAATGGCGTTTGTTTTCTAATAGATGGGGTTGCTACATCCTTACATTATCCAATACGATGTACAAGATAGTAGGCTGCACTGGAGGTAAGTCTATATTGCAAAAGCTGAACTGATGTAAGCGACTTTCATGAGGTCCTTCAGTTAAGAACCTAATGTATTATTAAAGTTATGCACTCTACCCTTGAATGAACAACGAAGATTTCTAGGTTCATCATACAGCAGATATTTTAGATGGCGTGGTTAACTTCAGGCAATTTCCCTACGTTCATAATGTTTACTACGTAAAACTTGCTTGTAAAATGATTCATAAATAAATAGTTGATTTGTTATTAGACAGGTAATTGTGTGAAATTTTACAGTTGACTTGATCCCCATAATAACCAAACTGGCAAAATTTATAATGCTCTGAACCTAGAAAATGAGTCAAAATAACCATAAATTAAGCAGGTAATTGTTTACCATTAGTTGGAAAATAAACTCTTCATCATCATTCCCTCAACATCCAAACTTACAGACCTTCATGTATGTGACTAGTGCTTCTACTAAGTGAACTGCTGAAACCACATGAATGGTAGTGTATACCTTCTTCCTGAAAATGACTTTTAAAACAACGTTTATCTTTCCCTGCATAATGTCTATACTTGAACACCTGAGGCTTGACAACGTAATTATTGCTCGGGACCTCAGTAATCCGTCTCTAGGTCTACCGCCTAACAAATCCGTATATATAATGAGTAACAGCAAATTAATGGGATGTACATGGAGTGATACAAAGTGAACTACAGCCTGTAGATCGATTAGGTAAATGCTCCCCATGTAATCGACTGACTGTGCAACAGTCTCTTTTAAGCCTGTCATCAGTTAAAAACTGGCATGGGAAGAAATACCGTTCCTTTGCTAAAGCCAGAACTATTCACCGTACAGAAGCATACCATGTTGGCATAGTAGCAGTAGCACCTCCGCATCGATAATTATAAAAAAACTACCGAGACAGTATTCCCTTCACGACAAGGTGGTCAGGTAGACAAACAACTTGGCTTAAAAATCCCGTTTGGCTACTTTGGACCAAAAGAAGGATATGTCACAGCTTTATCCGATACTGGACATGACAGTGAGCATATGTTACGTTGGTCAAGAGATTATAAGAGACCACCTACAACTGAACTGATTGAAAAAATCTTTAAATTCCCGAGACGCTTATGGCAGTAAAACAGCGTGTAGCCAATGTTTTCGCTATCAAAGCACTTGACGACTTAAAATGAATGAACCCGAAGATAGTCGGGACGTCCACCTCACTGTTTAGCACACGACTTAGTCAGACCCATTTACGTAGAAAGCAAGTTGCAACCTTAGAATTAGATATGGCATTAGGTTATGTCCAGTTCATATCGAATACGATTCTTCCAAATATTAAGCTTTTATGCTTAGGTAAGTCCTCGAAACTGGATAACTTTCGTCCTATGATGTTAAAGAAACACTGTCAGATCTTATATAAACTATTTTTGACCCGTTTCAATACATACCAGATGCCAACCAGATACTGTGTGAATCATGGCGAATCATGCTCCCTCCGATATTTAGAGACATATTGACGCAATCGAAGCTGATATTTAATGAAAATCTAAAACAAGGATTGGAAGGTGCTTCTAGCTTTAAACTGCGATAATCGTAGTAGTGGGTGTGTAGAAATAAGACTAATGGCTTTTACCATGGGTTTCTGTTGCATAGCAAATGGCTTGGTTAATCTGTTTGGCCCGAGAGAAATCACGCGTAAGTTGCGTTGCATGATGACTCCATTGGGCTGGTTAACTCTAACCTTGGTGACCATGTTTCTTGGTTGGTACAAAGCTATTTATAGTACGAGTTGCACTTATGAAGAGTATACAAAGGACACTCATTTCTGCAGGCTTCTTCCTGTGGCTAAGGTTTATCAATGCGCTATCACACTGCCGTATTTTTCTTGCTGTCAATAAACAACGTAATGTTCATTGAATAAACAAGGTTGATAACGACGCATGTAGTAGGATTAGATAATCAACTTACACTTTAACTGTTCGCTGTTTGATGCTAAAAAAGATGATTGGGATGCAACTCTAGCTCAAGAAATATGACATAGTCGAGCTTAATTTCGAAAAGGAGCTATGGTGTAGATAGGAACGTTCAGGGAAAAGCCAGGCTAGTAAAGTTAGAATCGAAGGTTTCAGAATTCATAGATGAACCATTCCGACTCCAAAAACATGATAAGGAGGCTAAGATTGAAGACCATCCAGAAGTTAATATATCTCATTAAAAGTTCAGTTAATATTCCAGGTAAATCTAATGATGATTTTTCTTCCAGTTTAATTAAGGCTTGTTTACTATTTTCTATAATTTTGGCTTGCCCAGTCTTGATTTTATTCACCTTTATGAACAACTTGGTCACTACTATGAATCATTCAGTCACTTTAATATTTTTGCCGAATCTAGCAAGAAAAACAATAACCGGTGACCCACAGATTGGCCACACTACAGAGAAAAGTTAAGGAATAAAGTGTCAGTCTCTCTGGAGTCTGATCTTAGTCGTGATAGAGTAATACAAACCTTGCATGTCCTATTCGAACAAGAATTCTTGGTAGCTCGCAGACTTTTGAATGATTTGTTACTGTATGATCAAACAGGCTATTCGACTGAAGGTGGCTGAAGGAAGCTGATTTAATGAAATCATCGATCTTTGTTTGGCTAGATGGAATTCTCCTATTGGTAGACAGTGCATCTGGAATCGATTAAGTGATGTTTTGTAATTATTCAGTATCGGTATCGTTCAGATGCATAACTAGTTTCATTCGCTGTTTTGGACATTTTCTGATCATTTTAAATTAAGTTTTCTGTATGGTAATTAAGTTAAAAGCTTAGCTTCAGCATATCTAACCGGAACCTATATATTGGCATGGCCTTAATGCTTTTCCTAGCCAGTAAGTTTTCATTGGCAGAAGGGATCACAGTGTATTAAACTAACCAAAATTATAGAAGACGATATTTCCAAGAGGTTGCTGGAAGTTTAAAAGCCAAGATTAGACTACATTTGCCTGAGATCTGGTCATTTGGAGAAAGGTTGAAGTCAAGATTAAAATGTTCACTTAATGAGTGTAAAATTAAATTCTATTATTTGTTACACACTGACAGCAAATACTGCATTGTTCACGTTGATCAGTGTTTAAACTCCTCATCGGCTTATTTCAGCACTATGCCTTCTGGAGTAGTTGGTTTCAACAGAGCCCGGAAATGCATGTTTTCGTAGCCAATAGCTCTGAAGGTCGCTTATGTGTTGAAAGATTGCTAGTCAATCGGGTTTAAACATAAATAAATGATTAGACAAGCATGCGAACCAGGCTCAGAATGGAATTAGGGATCGGTGTAAGACTAGGGAACCCAAAGGTTTGAATTTCTTAATTCCATATAACAAACGGAGAATATTTCATTTTCAGTATGCATGCTGTGTCTGGAATAGATTAATCGCTTATGAAAATTTATACCCTAAGTGACACTTCAAAAGCGAAATACAAAGCTGAAGTACATGTCCGATGTTATGAAGCTGGTGTTAAAGCATGATCTCGATTTGTTTGGACAAAGACAGTTCCACCCCCAGGCTGTCAACTATTAGAGTGTGGTTTGGTTAAACTTGATCGAGTCTGCGCGTGGAGTACAAGGCACCCTCATATGTTAACGAATGTCATCGATGCGTTTCACGACTTTTACGATAGAAGCTAAAAACAGTGTTAATAAATGATCTCCACTAAACAATCCTGTGAAATTGTAGATGTTGAGTGAAAAAGCTACAAACGTCAGTGTCTCAGTTCTAAATGACAGACAATATAAACTGTTACTTAGTTGATGTATTCCGAAAGTGTTAGTAGACAGGATACTGTTCCTCGCTACAGCAGCGGCCTAAGTAAACGTAGCTAAAGAACAACGTACAGAAAGTAGGCCTGGTAAATATCAGCCATGACTTCGTAGGATAAAACAAACACAGTCGAGGCATACTGCCTCGCGCAATGCAAAGCTGTGTTGAATTAGTATGACAAGTGAAGTTAAAGACAGGGAAGACATTAAACAACTGAGTCTTTATACGGCTGTATGTTGTCAGTGATCATGTTGGTCCCTATATTCTATATATTATGTTACAATATTTATCCCCATGTTTCAGGAATCTGCGTAAACTTAAAATTAAAAGTCTATAATAACTTGTTACCATACTTTTTAACCGAAGTAAAATGTATCCTGTAAAATTTATCATTTGTTCGGTGTTTAGCTTCGACATTTACTATGATCATCTTGAACTTTCTTCGAAACAGCGTCCGGAACCTCGGATCTGAATCTAAGTACCTACCTAGAAGCCCTAGCAATCTACTAATTTAAGAGGTAGTAGCTCTCTGCACGCAAGCTTCTTATATTTCGTTGACAACCATTTAACTTATACCACTCTTTAAGATTACTGCTTCCTACAGCAGAAATTGTGCTGTTGAGTGATTGGACAACCCAACAGGATGCTGAAATACTCAAGGTTATACCTTACTAGTGAACTGAAAGAAATCAGTTGGTTAGTATTGAAAGTAGTATACGACGGTGCTCTCCCTAGCACTACTTAATACACGCCTTAGATAACATTCTGTCAAACCTAACTCTTGATATTTGCTCACTTAGAAGTTTCCCATTAAAATCCGAAATCAACAAGCTACCGCGATGGTTGCAAGACGTTATATAAGTTGTTCTTGAAAAAATTAAATCATGTTTCTTAACCGTAAACAAGTTTCATGATGACTTAATTTTCATTCAGTGTCTCAACTTCCTTGCTAGTCAAAATAATGGGTTGGTAGATAACTGCCGGCTTTTTTGTTCTTGTACGCTGAAATCATTAGTGACATCCTTCAAGTCCCTTGGAAATTGAGTTTGCGAAAATGGCTTGTTGAACAGTTCTGAATAATGTTCACTAGGAATAGTATAGAACCAGAATGTAGCCGGTCTGAACCCAACGACTCACAAAGTCTTTGTTGAATAAGCTAGCCGAAAAATCCTTTGTATAAAGACTGAGTAAGTGTACATCCAAAACTACATCGCCAGTATCAATTGGGAAAGTTATTCTATTGAAAACAACGCTAACAATTCGACTGATATTCTCTATTATAATATATATGATGCTTATGATAAGACTGCACCATTAGGACATTCAAAACTAAAAATTGACAAAGATTTGTTCGTCTCAAGGTATATACGAAGGCGCCTCCGGAAAAACGCTGCCCATTTCCATAAATGTGGAGAATTTTCATCGCTAGTTTCAATGAAAGAAATGTATGTAATGACAAGAGATATACATGTAAAGAGCCGTTGTACAAGAGAAAAAGGCTATCATAAACAAAAATCCCTCTGCTCTCCTAGCAATGTTTGGAAACAAAATTAAGGGTTCTTAAAGGTGGAAATCTTTTTGTTAATGGAAATCAAGTATACGGCAACCCCAAATTTATTGCTGAATTGTCTAGTGAACACTGGTAAAACACTGACAAATAAGACTTCTGGAGATAACGACGAATCCACCATAACGCCATCATGTGAACTCAAAAAGTAACCTTTACTAGACGAAATATTGCTAAGACAGTAAAGACGCTAAAGACCCATTACATTCTTCGCTCAACTCATTTATCACTGAAAAGAGCTAGATAGTTAAATATAATTACCACCACTCTTTACCCTAACTTATTACCAATGGGGTTGTTCAGGTAAGTGTCCTAGGTCCTCTTCTCTTTCTCATGTATATAAATAATACATGTAAAGTTATAGATTTTGGCAGACAATACTTGTATGCAGACAACCTTACAATAGCGTAGAGCTTTGAGCCTAGTACATCTATCGAAGGCATATCCGACGTTCAAAAAGTCCTCGATAACCTATCGATCTGGAGCCAGAAATGGCAACTACCACTCAACCACAGCATGTGTTGGATTATTCAGTTAGAAAAATATGGTGTTCAACAAGACCTCTATTTGAACAAAGAAAAAACACTGAGATCTCTATGTGATTTGGAGATATGCAAGAGCCTTAATTTTAAGGAACACTTGTCTCACTTGTCTTCCCTAGTATGAATTACATAGATACCGTACGAATCAAAAATGTCCAGAGAACGTTCACCCGACGATTACTAGAGTATAACTATTACATAAAGTATACAGAAAAATGTAGGTTGCATTCTCGAGAACCCATATAGAAACGTCGCCTAGAAGCCAAACTTCAGTTTCTCCATAAAATAACTCATGGTCTCACTTTCTCAGCGTCTTCTCCGCTCTGAAGGACCGTACCCTAATATAACATAAGGAATCAGCCTCGAACAACGTTTACCAAAACATGCAAACACCAATCACAAAATAACCTTTTCATAACACTCTACAGTCTACTATAGAATAGGTTGCCACTTTCTATTCGATTCGGTGATAATTTACTAGAATTTGAACTCATAATAAACTTAGTCTTCGATACAAATGCGACCCAGCAACGCTTTCCTGAGCTATCTGGAAGTCCAGACATGATAAGTCACAAACCAACTCACCTCTGGTGTACGAGTTCACGGCTTACATCACAAGCCCATAAGTTATTAACAACATACGTTGCTTTCCTTTCTTCACTAGTCCAAATAACCGACAAAATATCCTATTCACATTTTGACTCCATAGCTCGTCAGCGTTCTTCTTTTATCTAAGCATCAGTCTCCCCAAGTTACTACACATCATTTGGCCTTTCATATAGACAGGTCGTTTACTAGCCTTACGTGTAAGAGGAACAATTTATCACTTCATGATTCAGACACAAAATACAATTTCTGACTACTACAAACATCCACTACTTGACGCCACATTTGCTGTTTGTCCGGTAGTCGTAAACGATGGCATCCCATGGCGTCACCAAATAAATAATTGCACGAAACATATCTTATTTGTTTATCCTCTTTCTTTTCATTTCGTGACGGTGTAGAAAAAAACATTTTCAAATATGTATTATTCTAAAAAGATAGGTCTTTCAGCAACAGTCTAGTTTGTAAATGACGGCGAAAAATTTATAACAGATAAAATATTCTCTTGCTTTTTGTGCAGCATACTAGAGTATGGAAATTTATCAAAGTAAATTGAGGATTGTTGATCGACTTGTAAAAAAGCGTTATAACTGCTAGTGAATAAACTTACAGCATATCGCAGAATAAAAAACGAAAACAAGCGGCTAAACTAAATGCAATAGTAATTGAAGTGTTCTGTGAACCTCACAGTTCTGCCAGAACGTATAACCTGTTGCTTGATGGGGAAGTGTGTTGTAAAAATTTGTTGTTTAAAGACATTTGGTTAAGATTGCCGATGCCTGTGATCTTTCCTGGCCATTTCCGTCGATTTATTAGTATTTCGATATGCACTTCAAAGTATTTTACAGTCCTCCTTAGGTTGCATAGAGTACATAGACATGTGTACCGCGTAATAAAGAAATTCAGTAAAATATATATGTCGACTCCAGTCAAATATTAATTGCGTTAATCGAACGCATGTGTAATCTGGCTCTCGTAAATCTTAAAATATAGCTTTGTTAGCTGGTTTGCCGTTGGATGAAATTTTCACAAAACCTCAAAGAAGTCAAAGCGTGGTTTCTAGAACCAGTTTTTTTGTATTGCATCTAGCTCTAACTTTGATAGCACTGCAAATTCCCAGTGTGATTGGTGTAAAAGTGAGTTTAGGTTCATTAATCGATGAGTGTGGCTAAAGGTGACGCTATTATTCGTAGCGTAGTGATTTTCTAGTCATGATTAATCAAATGTTTTCAACTAATCACATCTACTTTAATAAACATGGTCAGCACAAATGCCAAAAGCGTACACAGATAATTGTTTTGGGAAATTATTTACCTCTACAAATGAATGTAGCATAAATCACTTTAAGTTTCTACTCATTAGCCAGTACTTTCAGATTTCCTCTTAGAACTAATTATACATCTACACAGTGTAAGCGTATTTAAAAGACAAAAGGGTGCTTTCTGGTCTCATGAACGTACATAATCTTATACGTAATCTAACACGGAAATATACTAAATTTTCTTAAGGACTGAAAGCGTTTTCCTGCTCATCTTCTTTCAACAGATAAACGTCATCCATACATCACATAATTTAAGGCTGTTTACAAATCCACAGAGGCATCTTGTAAACTACAGGCTATACACTTAATTTTCTACTCCTCTTACTCCTCACATAGAAGAATAGGCGGCTTACCAGTATTCTCCATTGAACGCAGTCCTCAGCAATCCTTTCCAGCTATTTACAGTTACTGTTCATCCTCTTGATATCTGTTTACAACTCTCAACGCAGTGTGTTTTTTGGCCTTCATCGTTTCTGTTCTCCAACAGGATTCCATGTTAATGCTTGTTTCGTGATGCAGTCCGACGATTTTTGGAATGTATGATCTAATCATTTCCAAAGTCTTTTTCTAATTTCCTCTTCGGCTGGAAGTTAGCTTGTTCTCTCCCATAGTAGGCTTTTGCTGATGGGTCTTAGCCAACGGACTTTCAATATCTTGCGCAGGCAGTTGTCTATAAATACTTGTTCCCTACTGATGGTCTATGCAGTAGTTCTTCACGTTTCTGCTCCACACGGTAGAACTGTCTTGACATCGGAATTCAAGAGTCTGACTTTGTGGTTGGTTGACAGTTGCTTTGAGTCCCATATGATCTTTGAGTGTAGGAATACTGCTCTCGCTTTGCCAATCATTGCCCTTACATCTTCATTGGACCCTCCTTGTTCATAGATGATGCTCCGCAGGTACGTGAAAGTATCCACTCCTTCCAGAGTTCCCCTATCAGGTTCAATTAGGTTAATTCTTCCTGTGTTGTATTTGAGAATATTGCTTCTTTCCTCACGTATGTTCAGGACTACTGATGCTGAGGTTGCTGCTACGTTGTTTGCCTTCGCTTGCATTTGTTAGTGTGTATGGGCTAAAATAGCTAGATCATCCGAGAAGTCCAAAACATCAAGTTTCATCCTACTTGTCCATTGAATTCCGTGCATTTCCTCAGATGTGGACTTCATGATCTAGCCAACCACTGGAAGGAAAAGAAAAGGCGAGAATAGGCAGCTTTGTCTGACTCCGGTCCTCACTGGGAATGCATTTGTCAGTTGTCCTCCATGCACGATTTCGCACTGTGTTCCGTCGTAAGAGTTCCGGATGATGTTGACGAGTTTCCCTGATACACCATAGTGCCATACAACCATTGATAAAATTGTAAGTCAATAGGGCCTGAAAACTTATATTATTGAACATGTATTTTTGTCAAAATCTAGTAGTAGAGAATAAATTACAGAATTTCACGAATCATGGTGAAGTGTACCCGGTATATGACGAAGTGACGTTTGTCGTATAGCCATAGCAACCTCTAACAATTGAACCTACTCTAACAAAAAGGAATAAGTCAGAAAGCAATGAAGGATGGAAGAGAAGTTATATTTGATTGTAAATATAGGGTCAATGGGACTACAACGTCTAGGCTGGCAAATTAGAAAAAGATGCTGCCCATGGTGCGTCATCACGGAATCTGGTGGTGATGCGTGACCGAGCGCCTTGAACTAGCTGTGTCCGCTAAAGCAAACATGGTCAGCGTCATTGTCAAGAGCCCGTGCAACTATTTATTTTGGGGATTATTTACCACTACAACTGACTCAACACCCTGATGGGTTCGTGAGGACTCTACGACGTAATATCGAAAGAAAAAAACCCAATGTGTCAGATATTGGTAAACGTTTCTTTGATAGCTTCCGATGCTGTACGTCAGTGCCTACTCTAGGGTTGTACAAGCCAAACTAAGGTTTGGACTGAGGAATAACTGTCCGGGTAGTTTAGATACGCGCTATTACCCAGTTGAAACCAAAACAAAGTGGTTAGGTAAATGACGGTTCTAATATTTATTATAAATATAAATGTACATCATTACCTAATCAAATGTTACCACCCAGTTATTCCCCCAACAATTGTCGAATTAATCAAATCAATAACCACGAATAAACGCTATTCTTTCCTTTCTGGATAGATCAGAACCGTTCAAAAGATGATATTTGGTTGCTTTATAACACAGAGTGTTTCCATTTCTGGAATAGTGCTCCAATTCACAATCAAAATGCACAATTCCATTCAAGGCAAGCAACGCAATCAAAGGAGGAACAATTCAATATGGATGCCGCCAAGACTAAGTGTCAAATAAAACAGCATAAATGCAATTCAGAAAGAAACACGGAAACTCAGAGAAAGAGCGAAAGAAAATTAAAAACTATGATAAAATACGATATTACCATCTCAAATGGAATCGAATAGACTAACAAAATGTATAACTGAAGAAACCAATGAGAACAAATTACAAGTGTATACATGGAGGGATTTTCACAAACAAAAACCTCGAAGTGGATCTTACAAGGGTGTTGTCACATAAGACAATTTACAACATATATTCTTTTTCTTCCGCGTTCGTCTTTTCGATTCCCGATGGCCTGGAAACCCATAAGCAAGAAAAATTTAAAATCTGTGTATTTTGCGCACGAAAAATTTGGCAGCCCAATGAGGCCAAAAAACAAGTAAACTATCGGCAACAATAATATTAAGGAAAAAGATTTTTAAATAACACGAAAATGCGTGAATTGCATACCGTGAAGTAAAAAACAATTTTTTTCAATTTATTTTTTGTTTTTTTACATTACGTAGGTGGTTGGAAATTAGGAGCAAATTAATAGACATAATATTTGTTTAAGTGTTCTCGAAATCGTACATTTAACCCAAGAAGGTGTAGCTCACGGCATTATGGTGCTCTTCGAAATTCCCACTTGCCTGTTGGTCGTTGATTGGGGTGTAACGACTTCTTTCACGTCAGGTTTCGGGGGGTGTTGTGGTGAGGTTGACATCAAAATATTTGCCTTCTAGGTAGGTAGCTTTGAGGTGGTCAATGATGACGTTCTCCTTGTAGTCATTCTTGTCGATAATATGGTACTTTGATCCTCGTTTCAAGACCTTGTATAGCCCTCCGTAAGTTGCATCAAGACATGTGAAAACGTGTGTACTATATTTTAAGGCGGGTTGGATAGAGGTATCTGTCGATTGTTGTCCAGTTCGGAGTGGCCTAAATGAACTCATAGCCGGTTCACGGAAGAATTAAGATTCAGGTTTGTTGGGGTGGAAGTGGTTTCCACAAACTCACATGGTTGTCAATGAGCCGTTTGAAATGATAATTCAGCAACACTGCACCAAACATCTTCTTTTACAGTACTGAGAATTTCGAGTAAGACCAGTGGTAAGTGCCGGTCCACTGCTGGATGCTCGCAGCCGAAAGTGATGCTTTCAGTTGCCGATGAAATCTTTCCACTAAACCGTTAGATTGCGAGTGGTAGGTTGTTGTTCGGAAGCGCGTAGCTGCAGGAAGTTTGATCAGAGAGTGGAACAGCCCAGATTCAAACTGACTTCCACGGTCTGTCGTTACTGTAGATAAACAACCAAAATTTGTTATCCATTTTTCAATGAATGCGCGAGCAATCGTTTCACTAGTAATGTCCTTCAGTGGTACCGCCTATAATCAACGTGTGAAACGGTCCACGCATGTCAGAAGACAAGATAATCCGTTCGATTTCAATAAAAGTCCTACTAAATCAAGGTGAACATGACCGAATCGAGCGTCAAGGGGTTGAAAAGGTGCCAATAGGGCGTTTATTGTGCTGAATTATTTCGTTCTTTTAATTGGCCTCACAGGAACGTGCCCATTCTTTGATGTCCTTATTCATCTTATGCCAGCAGAGTTTCTAGTTGTAACCGCTGAAACAAACGTGGTCAGCATCAATGTCGAGAGCCTATGCAACTACTTATTTAGGGAATTTTTTACCTCTACAATTAGTTATTCAAACGATAAGTACCGGAATGTGGGGACAGTCGAAATTTGTCAGAACAAGAGGATGACATTTATCAGTAAACCTTAAAATGAGAAATAACCTCACACACATATATGAGACTGGATATCTAGCCTCTCTTGGTCATTAAACGTCGTACAGTGGGAATTCGACCTCAAGTGAGGTGTACTACAATCTTTTGTGAGAAAGAGACTATAGGAAAATCAAGGTCACGTATAAGTTATTCAGTATGTGGTTAAACACTGGGTTTCTGCTTTTCGCGCATGTTATTCATTATCGGGTCATTTTAGGGAAATAGGTGTTCATATATTTTTAGGCAGATTTTGATCTAATGGTAGACATGACTTATACGGCCGAACTTGAGCGACTATAAAATGACCTTGGAAGTCTTAATCGGAATGAACCAATCACAGCCCTCTAATCCAGAACCGAGGATTTCCTCTACATTTTAGTGATTTATTAGAAATTTCTAAACTCAGACTCCTTGTAGTATGCCCCCCCACGGAAATCTTTGGTAAATTACAAAATATTTATCCTCTTATATTAGATGCATACAATATCAAGACTTAACTATAACCCAAAATGCAATGAGAAATCCGTCATTTCTAATAAATTATTTATGATTGAAATTGATGAATTATGCAGGATATATTGTTTTTATGTCATTGCAATCACAAAAATATGCAGTAATATCTTAGCATATGTTACTATATGCCCAGCTTTTACGTATTTTTTTAATAGTTGGATCACTGTATCAGACGTTTATACACTTGTTATTTAACACTCATCGAAGCTTATATCATTTAAATAATATATCGGATACCCGATTGTAGTTAGCTAAAATTCTTGATCATTGTAGGTGAGAGTTCGTTTTCATTAAGCAACATTCTAGGGCGAAATCATTGCACATAACAACATCACTATTGTTTATTAGACAGTGGAATTTGCTGTGTTAAACTGTAACTTAGGAAGTTCATTCTCGTCGATATAAAATTAGATAATAAATTCAGTCAGCAACTGGAGAAATTATATCTAAGCCAGAGATAAACAGTTTGCAACAAATGTTGTGACGCATGAAAAAATCGTTGATATCTCAACACGATTGGGGTGTCTAGTCGATGTATGCGCGTCCGCCACATCCCCATTTAGTCCAAAGCCGGAGATAAAACACAAGACGACATACCAACCGGGCTAAATCATATTATATTTCACACATCCCTCTATATATACACAAAGCCTGATCACATAGTCAACCAATTAGGTGACTAGCATCAATACAAAATAAGAGCAATGGTGAATGTGAACTGGAGTAACGTATACACAATCAATTAACCATAGTTCATAAACGAGAAACGATATAACAATGGTTAATGTATAAAATGGAAGGACAGGGCAAGAGGAACTGAATGGTAATAGAAATAAGTTGTTTACCTTAAATATAACCAAAAATACCGAAATAGTCTACAGATAAATAGCTCTCGAAGATAATTAATATTCTTTAGGTGCTCGGCATATCAAAAAATAGGACAAAACAACCATGAGTATGATCACGGTGGGATTTGCCAAGGTCACCAAAGTGCAGAAATCAATTTTGCCGTCAATTGTGTCGTAAAAATTTTGCAAACAGAAAAGGAAGCCGAATTTATGGATGCCTTATTGGATGACTACGAATATCGTTGAGTGTCTTGTAGTGCAGATTTACTAGTGTCGGTCGATGATTGATGGCTAAGATTAGTGGTGAGCTTACGTAAAGTGAGTACTGACGATCTGATTAAGTCTTCAAAGATACATTAAAACCTTGTTCATCAGTTAAGCCTACTGAGGAATTTCCACAAGTATTATCCTTAGGTAAGCACAAGCTAATTGGAAGTAAACCATTCATTATGCTAACTACGCAAAAAAATCGTTGAGTTGGGCTAGTTATAATTATTTATTTATTTATTTTAATCACATACTACTTATTTACAATAAGCGTTGTGAAGAAACCATTTTGGGCTTCATCAGTTGAGTATAATAATTCAATAAATCAAATTAGCGAAGTAGTATTAAGAGTATAAATGCTAATGTAATGTAGGACGTGTAAATAAAAAAAGAAAAAGATATAACTGATAAAGAAGCTCTGAACAAAACAGAGGCTAGTGTCACTTTTTATCTGGTCTGTTGGAAACAAATAGAGTGTCGTGGTATGCTATAATTATGCGCCACATATTTTCTTGTTCGTAAGTTGGACAATTACAAGAACGTAATTAAAGGTTCCCGTAGAGTTTTGGGATAAGAAACCTCTAAATCCAGTGATAAAAGTATGTTTCAGCTGGGAAACTCAAGGGATCATTGAAATATTAGGTCCCTTACTTGTTTATTAGAGGCAAGAAGCAAAGTGTTACTTCATGTATAGAAACTTTGATTTAAAAATAACCACATCTTTCATGAAAGCGAAGAAACCAACTTCAAGCATCTTAAATCAAGAGTTCCCCAATATAACCACCTACGGATTTATTGATAACAATGCGATTACTAGTTCGCTTCAACCAAACATGCGTCACTAAGTTTCCTCAAGGACTGCAAGATAAACCTTTGTGGTGATTGGTGAGGATATAGAAAAAAATTCTACAATTTATGAGGACAGACGTAAAAAATCCGCGTACTACAATTCGCAGTACAAGTGATAAATAGAACAGAATTCCCACCACCTCGAAATGCCAATGAATTTAGCGTAGTAAGACCACTATATTATCATTTACAGTATCTGGATAGGACTTACATCATATCTGTAATATTTGGAAAGCATAAAAGTGCCTTGCATATGTTTTCTTTGTGTGTCATGGTCAATCCATCCCCAAAATTTCCAGACTGTCATTTCTATTGGGGCCTTTTTCCTTAAGTAACGCTTCAGTTGTCGATGAGGGTTTTTCACCCGATTGTTGGTATTGTTACCCATCGATAGGGTGAATCTATTGTGAGAAGTGGCCCAGTATGACCGTGACCTCAACCAATATGAACGTATATATGCGCCAGCAGCCCGATCAATAAGGTCTACGATCCAGACGCAATGCCAAAATCTAAACAATAATTTAACATTAAGTAACATACGTGGCGTAACTACGCGCATGAGCCATTCGATACAACCATTTTTCGACAAGTGGGTTTGAAAACTAAACGGTAGCTTTTGTCCATATAATGAACTTACTTTCTTCCGGAAGCTTTGGCATACGTGAAACAAGCAAAGAATGATCGAGGCTCTTGGGAACTCTTCGTTCAGAGCACGAAGTTGTCCAGGTGCACAGTCAACGGTAAAAGTGGTTGTTTTCGATGTGTCACCCACTATATTTTTGAACGACTGGAGAAACTGCTTTATGTCTGTTCATTTTTCGGTTCGCGTCAATGCGAGTAATACAGTTCATCCTCTGCCAAAACCATCAATTATTACAAATTGATACAAAGGCTACCTATAAGTTCTCATAAAAAATACTAGATGAGACATACCCCATTTTATTGGTTTTATATTTGGAGTCTATACCAACAACCTCTGGGAACTTTCCATAAAGACTTACCATGTCGTTCCGTGCAAAGATGATTTCTGAAACATTAACACCACTGTCCCGAAGGACCTCAACCTTCCCTATTGTACTTGAACGTCATATAAGGTCATTGAGATTACCAATACCTGGACAATTTACACATACACAGATCTTACGTTCATAGACCTTCGTCCTCATATTTCTAATATCACTGTAAAGGAGGACTTTGCCAAGTTCTGCATACACCAGATCTATAGCTTCGAGAGGATCCTTGTTCCTCTCAACAAAAGGTTGGATAACGCTACCTCAGCATTGCACAATCTACGTCTTGAGCAATCTGTTGCCATAAAGGTGGTAGTGCATGGATAGTTATGCTGTCTGGAAGTGTGATATTTCATATCCAGCTGGAGAGTACCGCACTCTTATTTTTGACTGGCAACCTAAATACTCACACCTAATAGAGCATGAGTATCATAAGAGCAAACAAACTTACCTCTTATTACGAAGTCCAGCACCCAAGGAGGACGTGAGATACCGAACGTGCATCAGTATAACGCATACTAGTACTTCATGTCACCGAACCTGTCTAGGTAACGACTTGAAGTGACAACATAATAAGTGTTCGACTCCTGAAATAGGTTACTTAATTTTAGTAACACTTACACTCATGAACTCCTCTAGTGACTGATGAAACTGTAACCGAGTAGGAAAAGTTCACCTACGTTAAACGATCCGCCCACAACATTACTAGAGCTAGTACTCGGCAAATTGTTTTCAGGCAACATCCAGCCAAATTATAACAATACTTAATAATGGAAGTCATTATAAACCAGTTAAGTTTATGCCATGCTTAGACCATGTCAGAAACACTTGGTGTTGATTGGTTCTTGATCCAGTAAACCAAAATACTGGGCAACATTTGGCTTTGTGCATATAAAGGTAAAGTCAAAAATCCGACGTTCAGCAGGGCTGCATTTAGAGATGACATTTATAAATTACATAATTTATCATCTGAGTGTCTTCAAACAGACATTTTATTACATTGTTTGATAAAGCTATGCACTGTCTAAAAAGTATTACTGCTAGCACACAGCTGTATAAAAGGACATGTCAAACAGTGTGAATGTATTCAACTGCAGCAATACATATTACGTGTAGTAGTTATGAAGAAATGGCATTTCAAACCGTCCAAAAGTATCCAAGTGTCATACTATCGGTTTAACAGACAAGAATTAAAGGCAAACCACATTTTAATCCAATCAAATGTACCAAACCCAAACAACCAACTGTGTATAAATAAAGGCGAGCTCAGTATAAATCAAGGCGAACAAAGTGTGAATTATCGATAATTCGCCTATAGATAGACTATTTAGGCATATGTCTACAAATTTACACTTTAGGTAGACTATTTAGGCTGAATTTATAGACAGGTGACGCATCGAAGTGTGCCCAGGTCACGACACTGAAATGTACTGCTGTCAAACCAGACAAATTATGGGAGGTCAATTAGTAAATAATTAGACATGTCTATTTATTTACACCTGACAGGCGTAAAATGTTACATTGTCGTCTTTATTTACACTTTACAGGGCTTGACACGGAGTGGCACATTCCTTGAATTCGCCTCCAACTACCTATAAAAACCAACCAATAGGAGTCAAGGTAGAATTTGGGCGCGATTTTCGACGGTGACTGCCTTTAGTTATTTTGCTCTTATCGCCAAGTTTGGTTGATGGCCCATTAGTATATTCTGCTTAATTTCCCCTCGGTTTTCTTGTGTTGCTTTGGACTTTATTATAATTTTCAAATCCTACTTCTACTCATCTAACATCAGCTTCGATGGAAAGTACCAATGAAAATATGTTTAGGTCACATAGGAAACAATCAGGGTTGACTTCAAAGCACCTGGACTCCATTCTTGCGTATCAATTTTATCATCTAAGTAATCTGTTTGCAGTATGTCAATTCCCTCACTGATATTTCTATATATGGTATATTATGGTATAACCCAGTTAATTTAAATTAATTAGCTAGACTGTTAACAATCGTGATTCATTTTCTTACGCATGAGGCCAACTCCCTAGAAGGTTATTTTGTAGTATTGTTTACCGTCCTGGTTACTTTTGTTTAGACCAAGCTTTGCACATTTTTTTATTCATTTAGCACATTATTCAACACTACACATACAGAAACACCATTGGGAATGTTTGGTTGCACATTATTACCAATCATTATTGTCTCCTCGTGATCCATATTTACGGTTTAGCGGGAGCAACATTTTGGTCATGCTTCATACTTGTAACCCAGTTCACACGTCGCAATTCGTTATAGAAAATATTTACATTAATAAAATATTGCTATAACTATTATTTTGCTGTGCATCAAGAGTCATTGAATTTTGTTAATTATTGAAAGCACATGTGAATCTTCTCGATGTACCCGACCGTTGCTGCTACCTTGATGTAGTGGTCTGGCTTTGCTGCCTGGAATATTAGTTCCGTTTTGTCCTATTATACTAACCAGATTAGTTGAAGAGTGGAGAGACTAAAAGCTGTAAATCGAAGGTCTTAGGACGGAGTCGTACAACTAAAACATCACTCAAAAAGGCTGTGTGACTGACATCAGGTAATTACTCTTTGGTCACCGCGGTCACACTCACAAATCATCAAGACTTCTGGTCCACTTTCTTTTTCAGGTACTTCAAGAAGGAGAATCCCCTCCGACACTGTGAGCAACTGGGAAGTAGTAACCACCCTCATACTTCTAACAACACTCGAAATCATCCCGTTTATAACCAAATTTCTACTCCTCCTAATACCTGCTCTACTTTTACTCCAAGCCCCGATTATTCTCTCACTCTTCCTACACGTGCCGCTGGTGATTGGATTCCACGAAGCTCTATTTCGGCCTTAACAGAATCACGCTCTGAATTTCATGTTGGGGCTTTTAACGCTCCAACCCATTGTCAAATTGACTAACAGTCCTTACTAACTGAAATCCTTATATTCCTTGCCATCGGTGTATGTTGTGCTTCGGAAATACATGTATAGGACCTTGGCTTAGTCATGCAATCGATATCATCTAATACACTGTTCATCTAACCGGGAGACCTAGCAGCTGGCTCTGGTGTAGGTATAGCGTTAAGTTTGCATGCATAACAAGCACTTCTTGAATGAATCTGTATCCACAGCCGTCTATGCACTGTCCGTTTAAGTGATATAATGAGATCTCGGAAACAAGGACACACGTCCATGCCTTTTTGTCGTCTCTTCTACTGACTGCAGTTCGGATAGAGCGAAAGACAAATACTACAGGGAGTTCTTCAGAGACCTAAACACCCAGACATAGTTATCATAGCAAGAGATCTTAACACCCAAGTTGGTAGGCTAAGTTGTGTACTAGCCTAACCAATGGATAATGGTGATTGTCTTCTACAATTATGTTCAGATTACCGCTTATACTTGGTGAGCACAAACTCCAACCATAAAGAGGAGAACTATGTAACATGGCAACCTCCAACACCAACTCAACGATGGTGATAAACATACTATATCTACACTAGCCATCGCTGGAGAGGCTTCGTAGAGGATTGCCGCTCATTTTGAAATACGTATTCGAACTCTGATCATGCTCGTGATAGAGCACGCATTCCCATACGTTCTGCTGGGTTCAAAAAGATCACAACTAAGAAACTCCTCGATTGCCAGTTTCTGGATGAAAAAGCCATGAATGCGCTTAGAGAAAAGCTAGCTATACGCTTAATTATGTACTAATTGATTAAATGCTAAGTTCTGGTTTGCATGAACTTTGGTGTGTTTTGTGGTGATTCTCTACATTTCTTATCATCTGTTTACATTTAGAATGGTGTTAAGTATCTTCTTCATGTGTGTCAATACGAACCTAGGCGGACACATTCGATTGAACCTTACTTGCTGTGTCGACTTGAGCTCATGTAATCACTTTTTCAAGATGCTTTAAATTTGTAACAGAAAAAGATCTGTACTGTAAAATACAGAGCTTTGCTTCACATTTAAGAAAATAGTCTTGATATAGGTATTGTCCTACGACGTTCTCATTGTCTCCTACGTTTTCACACAATCGTTTTTAATTTTTATGCAACTTGATTTTATCTAGGCTAAATAGTAACTAGTTGTTATGCGTCTACTGATACTTGAAGATCCTGAGGAAGTTGCAACATGGGCTGCTCAATATGTGATGAAAAAGATAACTGACTTCAAACCATCGGAATCGAAATATTTCGTTCTTGGTCTACCAACCGGCTCAACTCCTTTGGGTATGTACAGGCGATTAATTGAATTTCACCATGAGGACAAGCTTAGTTTTCGTTATGTGAAGACATTTAATATGGATGAGTACTTAGGATTGTCTCATGACCACCCACAATCTTATCATTACTATATGTATCATAATTTTTTCAAAGTAAGAAAAGCGTTTAAGTGTCGGAATGTTTATGAATTTATACTTCCATGTGTTTTTTTATATTATTCAATTCAAGCTCAGAATAGTTTCAGAATCCAAATACATATTTCAAGCACGGAGTAATTTCCGTATAAGCAGTTTGTACACACTGGGACAACGACAGTTTGGAGGTCCTAAACACGGACATCTAAGTTTTTGTTATAAAATCAAATGGTCTTTATAACACTTGCAACCGATTATAAGGATCCCCATAGTCTTTGTCATTCACTGTTGCTATTCTGTCTATCATCGACAACCCATTTCTAAATGAATAGTTTGTGTATTTAAGATTCTTTGACTCAATCACCTTTAGAATTATCAGTCAGTAAGTTAGTTACAAGGTAGAAATTCGTACGTGCGTGCATCATTTCAAGTTGCCATTCCCAAACTAGCAGATAGAGATGAAACTGTCCGACCAAGTCCCAGAGTAGTAAAGGTAAATAACAGAATTAGAGGTCGAAGATAAGGTTTACGAAAATGTAATCCAATGGAAAAAGTTATGATGAATTTTTAGAAGCTCAGAATTTGGAGGAGGGCATAGAATGGGTGCCACTGCGCACGATTTTAAGCCATGTCACAGAAAGTCTTTAACGATTGGTTACGATCATTACGCGGACCCCAGCAAAGTAGTCTGCACCTATTAACATGGCTCAACCTAACTGTCAATGACTTCATAGAGGGGCACTATGTTGTGGTTTGGCCGCCCCTAGCTTTTCTTCAGTCTACTACAATCAATCGATGCTTGTTATCCCAGGTAAAACATAGGCCGCTAACCAGCATTCTCCAACTCTGTCCTGGGCTCTCATTTTAAGTTCTTCCCAAGTGCTGTTAATTCTCTTTATGTCTGCCACCAATTCCTGGCGCAATTCCTAGCCTTCAGAATTCCAAGGTAATGCTTGTTTTGTGACGTAGTTCGATGATTTCCTCAATGTGTCCTATCCACCTCCAACGTCTTTTGCTAATTTCTGCCACAGCTGGAAGTTGACTTTTCCTCCGCTACAGGTTGTTGCTGATGGTATCTGGCCAACGCATCCGAAGTATCCTGCTTAAACTGCTGTTTATAAATTCTTGTAAATTTGGATGGTGCTATTCGTAGTTCTCCAAGTTTCAGCTCCATACAATAGAGCTGTCTTCACGTTTGTGTTGAAAATCCCGGCTTTAATGTTGACTGACAGTTGGTTTGGGCTGTAGATGTTTTTCAATTGTAGAAATGCTGCGATCACCCTGCCAATCCACATCTGTATCAGATCCTCATTTTTTATCGACGACGCTGCCCAGGTACGTAAGAGTATTCACATCTTCCAGAGTTTTTCCATCAGGTGTAATTGGGTTGGTGCTCGTTGTTATGTATCTCAGGATCTTGCTTTTTCCTTTGCGCATGTTGACGTCTACTTCAAGGAGCAGTTTAGTTGGCCTTCAGCCGCCCTAAAACTCACTTTTTCAAGACATCCGGAATGGAAAGTCGACTTAGGTCCCCCGACTCTTGTCGAAGTCGGAAAAGCTATAGCCAATCTAAGGTGAGACAAAGCAGTGGGACCAGATGAATTATCCCCATAGGTCTTTAAGGATGGTGGTCCCACATTGACAACCAAGCTGACTGATATTTTGACTAAGGTTTGGGAACTTGACATAATTCTGTCTGACTGGTGTCGCTCGTTAATTGTCCCAATACATAAGAAAGGGTCAAAGTCGTCCTGCGATAACCGTAGAGAAATCAGTTTGACTAATATAGTGTCTAAAATACTAGCTTCTATAATTATCAGACGTTTAACTGCAACTCGTGATCTCCAAATACGAGAAAATCAGGCTGGTTTCAGACCTGGTCGCGGTCGTATTGACCAGATATTCACCATTCGTCAGGTTTTAGAACACAGACATACTTTTCGGCATCCGACAATAGTGATTTTCCTTGACTTGAAAGCGGCATTTGACTCTGTAAACCGAGTTCTGTGGCAGTGTTTTCCATTGAAATGCGTGCCGCAAAAGTACATAAAACTTGTTAAGGCTCTTTACTCAAACACTGTAAGTCGTGTCAGAGCATATGGCGAACTGTCATCTGAACTTGTAACCTCAAGTGGTGTCCGTCAAGGCTGCCCACTTTCCCCATTTTTGTTTAATTTCATAGTTGACATACTGTTGGAAGTTACACTTTCATCGTCTGACTTTTCAGGAATTGATCTCCTGACAGGAGATCCACTTACTGACTTAGAATATGCTGACGGTATAGTTCTGTTTGGCGAAGACGCTGATATGATGCAGAAGCTTTTAACAGCAATAAGCTCGAATGCAAGCATTTTCGGAATGCGTTTCTCCCTTTCTAAATGCAAACTATTGCTCCAGCACTGGTTTTCGTCATCCCCTGAACTAAAGATAGGAAGTGAAGTAGTTGAGCACGTCGACCATTTTACTTATCTTGGAAGTCTGATTAGCCCTAATGGGTTGGTCTCTGACGAAATCTCAGTACGAATTCAAAAAGCCCGTTTGGCTTTTGCCAACTTACATCACCTATAGCGCAGATGAGATATTCATCTCTCAACGAAAGGGAGAGTGTGCTGCGCAACAGTTCGCTCTATCTCACTGTATGGGTGTGAGACGTGGCCATTAAGGGTAGATGACACTCGAAGGTTATTAGTTTTTGACCATCGATGTCTACGAAACATCGCTCGCGTTAGCTGGGATCACCGAGTAAGTAATAACGCGGTTAGACGACGGGTGTTAGGCAAATGTGGTAAATCAGTCGATAAGGTTGAGAATCTTCATCGACTGAGGTGGTTGGGACATGTGTTGCGTATGCCCGACCACCGTCTGCTTCGACGCGGAATGTTGGCTGATATAGGAATAGGATGGAAGCGAGTTAAAGGCGGCCAGACAAAAGCATGGCGTCGGTCCATGAAGTCACTGACTGCCGGTTTGAGTCGTGTCGGTAGCTGCAGACTACCTGGATGGGGTCTTCGCGATTACCGTAACCAGTGGCTAGAAACAATCAGTGACATGGCCCATAATTGGTCACAATCGCGCAGATGCATTTACTCATTGTGTATGGGGTAGAAGAGCTAGGTCATTTGCAAAGTCTAAGTTGTCTAGTTCCAACCATGTTATCCAATGTATTCCGAGTTGCCCTTGAGATGTTGCAGCTTCCATAATCCAGTCAGCCAGCAGCAGGAAGTGAAAACGCGAGATTAAGTATCCCTCTCTGACACCAGTCTTCACTTTGAATGAATCTGTAACCTGCGCTTCATACACGGTTTTGCAGTGTAGTCCGTCGTAAGAATTTCGTATGATATTGACTATCATCTGGGGCACACCATAGCTTCGATGTGTACAGTGGATCTGGTATATTCAATGGTTCTTCGAAGTGTTCTACCAACTTGTTTTGGTCTTCCTGGGTCTTTGATTCGTTTGCTACATTTGTTCTTGATTGGTTGTTCCGGTTTACTATTTTTTCCAACTAGCTTCTCCATAGTATCATATAGGTGTCTCATATTTTCTCCCCTTGCAAATTTTTTTTGTTGTCATTGCTAGGTCTTCGTCATACTTCCATTTATCCGATTCAACGTTTCTCTTCATATGCTTGTTGGCGTCTGTGTATTCGACTTATGCCTTAGCTTTCTCTGTTCTCGTTCGGCTGTCTTCTTGCTCCTCCTTTCTTGGATCTTATCTGAAGTATCAAGAGATCCATTCCTTATGGTGGTGCTTCTTGCTGCCCAAAACTTTCGGATGTGTTGAAGTTATTGCTTCCTTGACCTCTTTTCAGTTGTCCTACATAGTAGTTTCTCCCTCTAGTAGATTATGAAAGGCCTAGAGCTTGTTGTTGAGAGCCATCTTGAACTCGTTGAGTTTGTTAGTATCTTGAAGAAGGGTTGTATTAAACTATAGCAATACTGTCACTTCAGTTGTACAGTGCTTTTTTAGCTTTATTTTGGCCACTACCGGATGGTGATCTGAAGCTATATCAGCTCCTCTCTTTGTCTCTACGTTTTTCACGGTCCTTCTGAAATTCATTAATGCAGATGTGGTCGATTTGGTTCCCCGTAGTGTGGTTTGATGAAACCCACGTAGCTTTGTGTATGCATTTGTGAGAGAAGGCACATAAGTTCGCAAACCTCTCACCGTTTTCGTTCCTTTCTCCCAATCTATGTCGTCATACAATGTCTTCATATCTGGTATTGTCCATTTCAATCATGGTGTTTAAGAATCCTATCAAAATGATTAGGTCCTTTGCTGAACATTTCTCAATGATTGACCGCAGCCTCGCATAGGATTGGTGTTTATCGTCTTCGTGGCTGTCGTTGGTGGGCGCATAGCACCGGATGATATTCATTGTGATCTCCTTCTTCGCCTTGAAGGATGCTTTGATGATCCTAGGTCGGTTAGGTTCCCATCCTATAAATGCATTCCATGCTTTTTGGGACAGCATTAATGCTATTCCTTGTGTGTGAGGCATTTTTTTCGTGATCGGAGTATAAAAGAACTCGTGAGGATAATTTTTACTGCCCAGCTTGTAACCAAAGGGTCTCGCTTATTTCAAGTATCTCCAGGTTTTATCTTTCCATTTCTTCAGCTATTTGGATGCTTGACCCTGTCTCCCATATCGTCTGAGCATTGCATGTACCTACATTATTTGTTTTTGTGGCCAGTCAGAGACATCAGCCTCCCGGCATCTGAAGCAACTTGACTTTCACTATAAGACGCCATAAATCTTCGAAATGAAGATATTCCGACTCCCAGGGCAGAGTTAAAATGGTTATTTCTGGTAAGCGCTTTTTTGCAAGGTTGTTTTTTTCAACTGGATGGGGTTGCTAACCCCTTGCCTGGCCGATCCTTTGTCCGGGCTTGGGACCGGTAGTAACCCTAGGGGGGGGGAATTCCAGGCGGAGTTAGTTTACTCCTACACCAGACAGCGTTACTCTTCTAGATAGGCGGAAATCCGTGGGGATAGGGTGAGGTGTGACATTTATAGGGTCGACTG
This sequence comes from Schistosoma mekongi, assembly GCA_034768735.1. Lineage (NCBI taxonomy): Eukaryota > Metazoa > Platyhelminthes > Trematoda > Strigeidida > Schistosomatidae > Schistosoma > Schistosoma mekongi. The sequence continues at coordinate 42,060,702 of CM068305.1, read as the reverse complement.
TTCCTAACCTTTCCCTTCTATTGAAAAGGCAGTGTTGCTACAGATGCCGGTTATCTGAGAGAAGCACTGCTGCTGTTACACCCCACTGCAGTCAGCAGTATGACTTCGCCCTCAGTCCTTGGATTTTTGTCTCTAGTCTTACTGCTCTCCAATAGACCTTGGCATTGTAGAACCTAGAACAATATGCGCTCCAACCAATATAGCTCGGTTGGGTCATTACGATTGGCAAACTCGACTACCACGTCAAGGTAGCAGCTACTCAAATCTACCAGTAAAATGTTTTAAAGATCCTTTTGGAAATACGTACCCAAGAGAAAATGTATTCAAATTTCTGGTTTGATAATAAGTAAGATGTTTAGAATCATTCTGCAGTTTGGTCAGAAATTTTACAAGTGGTCTGACATTTGCTAGCAAACAGAGTGCATTGATCTAACATTAAGTGTAAATAAGTAGGAGCAGTAACCTCTAATTTTGATGACTTTAGGTACTGAATTTAAATTTGCTCGGAAGCAGAACACGTGTATTGGACGTTAAGTACGAAAATTTCACTTTGTGATATTTAAATTACTCTTGTCTTATATAAGTATTTTGTTCATTATTAGTGTTGCCCCATTAATCCTTTTTGTATGCTATTTTCATTGGCTTCATCACTTTACTTAAAATGCATATGTAGCTTTTTTCATTACTAATTGTCAGTAACGATGCTTACATTTTATTAGCATATAGATATAGATCCAAAGAATGTACATATACTCGACGGGACTACTAGTAATCCAGAGACTGAATGTGAAATGTTTGAAATGGAAATTAAAAAATCTGGAGGTATCCATTTGTTTGTCGGTGGAATAGGCCCGGACGGTCATATAGCTTTCAATGAGCCAGGTTCTAGCTTAGTATCTCGTACGCGCGTCAAAACCTTGGCGAAGGAAACAGTTGTAGCTAACGCCAGATTTTTTGGAGATGATCTATCTCAGGTAGTGAAATTTTAAGTACTTATCAGCACATTTTGTATCCACGTTTTCAAATATGCTTTTCTAAAAACCTCAAATAATAAACAACAGCCACCAAATAAACTAAATATTCTGACTTAAGAATAAAGTTAACACTTGTTTAGATAACAATCATAATGATTGATTGAACGTTACAGATTGATGTTGGAAGGGTACTATTCAAAACCAGGGAGCACTGGACGGCCGTTTTATTCTAGCGTGGGGTGCGCACTGCCAAGGAGTTCTACAATAGAACGGAACAGCTTTCCAGTGCCCCCTGGTTTTTAATTGGTACCCTGCCAAGATCAATATGTGACGTATTCAATCAATTAATAACACCAATCTCCACTAAAATAACCATCCCAGTTTTTAATAATGCTGATCATTATTATAAACGCTCGAGTTTCCCCGTGTCATTGTTTGTTTCTAAACTTCCGGTAAGTATCATAGTTTGGTGCATTTTTGTCGGATTGGCACCATGTAGAGCATAGCAAATGTGGACATCGACCCAAGTTGTCATTCTACAGCACGATGAGATCATATTTTCAGTCAGTAATTTCTGAAGATAGCCTCACAGTTTCAGGTAAATATATTTTCGTTCTAAAGTTTATCCTGGTAAATAAGTTTATCTTAAAGAAGAATTCTCTCTGAATTACTAAACTAACGCAAAAGCTTTATGAAGTGTGGAATTACTGAATATCACAATTGTGGCTAATTAGTCGATTCATGCTAATAAAAGCACAAAAAGCCACAATTCAGTCGTGTCGTATATTTTCAAAACATTAAAGAAATAAATATAGCGATTCGACTACTTGAATTTAAAAGAACTTCATTTTTGAAAATCTATGAACAGGTTAACTGGTAACTTTTAGTAAATGCTTTTCGTGACCTACCTTTCAAAGATCGTTGGTGATTGACAGATACAAACTCGCTATGGTCTGCTTTGTTTTATCTGAGATAAGAGTGATCTGTGTTACTATATTTTCTAAATGTCAACAATCGTCTGGGCTAATCGGTTATCTTTTTTACTATATCAGGTTCCTCAACGCTGTTTGACAGTAGGAGTTGGAACAGTAATGGATGCTAATGAGGTGATGATTTTAGTCACTGGGACGTCTAAAGCACTAGCTTTACAAAAAGCTATCGAAGAAGGAGTAAATCATATGTGGACAGTATCTGCATTTCAAGTAAGTTGAGACATTATTTAACCAATTATACTCTAAGCACCATAAGAAAGCTATCTTCGTTGTTGATGAAGATGCGACAATGGAACTTCGCACAAAAACTGTTCGCTATTTTAAAGACCTAGACAGTATTCATCGCAAGCTAAACGAGATAGCATTCTAAATATAGTAACCTTAAATAAAATGTCGTAACAAAGTATTTTCTTTCAATTCTCAGTGTGTGTCTAGTGAGATTTGATAGTTAAAAAGGTCTATAAATACCTGAAGCCTTGCTTAACTAATTAATGCATAAACGTACTCTGGTAGTCTTTGATAGTGTAGCGTTTACGTCGCGATAATACTAAGAGCCGTTCAAAATGTTTTTGGCATTATTACCTATAAAGGATATTTCTGACAAAACCACGATAACAGTAAATATTTGTTCATAAAACTTATCGCTGAATGAACAAGTATTCATCCACTGCTAATCACGTACACAAACTAATCAACAGCATATAAGTAAATGCTCACCGCCTACATTCAGCCTCATCTTAATGTGAACTGTCTATGATCAGTCACCAATCAAAAAATTCCGCTGTTTTTATAGACATGGTTGTCCTTTAAGAGGATTCATTTCCCACCACTGTGGTATATGCATTTCGTTATCCTTTTCTTAACTAATTGTATTGACTGTGTTCTTGTAATAAATATACCAACTTATGTTTTAAAAACAGAAATTTTATATTTAAAACAATAAGAAGACGAAGTTTACCGGAGCTATGTGATAAACCAAATTCTTCCTGTTTTGACTAATTTTAGACTACAAATCTACAGTTTTGAGGAAATAGCTTGTAAAATTAACTGTAGGCAGAAAGTTAATCCTACAACGTTTCGAACAGTAATTTCATCGTACTCCTTTAGACTTTGCTAGGACTGACAGCTGGTTAACGTAATGCATTAAAACTCTTGAAGGAAACATTTTGGTAGAAGGACGTAGTCTGTACATTTATTTACATGATGTTATGCTACCATTATATCAGAGGAAATTATCCAAATGAATTAAATAAAACTGCCGACAGAGATACAAGTTTGCGACGTAACAAGTAAATATATATAGTTACGCTTCTAATCTGAATTCCGCGAGAACCATCGAAATATGGACCCCGGAGAAACTTATCATATAGAAACTGTAATTAATTAGAGGTGTCTAGCGATGTGTTTTAGACCACTTAGGGTAGTTAAAGATATTCCACGCAACTAAACTTCGCCATTTTCTGCCCGACCAGCGATGTTCACCAAAATGAAAGCTAAGTTAGTTGAGTTTGCCTCTTCATGTAAATATATCCATCCAGCGGCTCGTGTGGAAAAGCTACATAGGGCGTATGATAGGGAAACCTAATCAACGAATGAATCTCCAGTGTGGTCTAGTAAGGGTCAGACAGAGTATACGCAGCTTAGTTTATCTCATATAACAAATAGTGGTCGTTTTGTAGGAAGAAATTAAATTACTCAAAGTAATATACCGTACACCACTACAGAATCCGAAAATTTTTACTTCACACAGAAGAAGCTACAAGGGTTCTAACAAATAACCTCAGAGGGAATGTGTAATACCCCGATTTCTTCCTTGGCCAAACAAGGTTTAATAAGCGCTTTCACGAATTCCTCACATCTTTGTGCTTTCCCATCACTCTTTTCATAGCTCTTCACTGTGTGATTTGGACTATTTATTCACGCACTTTCTATCACGTAATTCTTAGTGATTATTTCAATAAGTTTGTTTTCTCGAATTTTGGAAGCAAATCACAAGGTAATGTACAGTCGAAGAATGTGGACACCATACTGTTCTGCATTCTAAGCAGAAAAGTAAAGAGTGATCACACTGAAGATCAGGTTCATTATCTTTCACATGACTTCCGAAAAGTCCAGGTAAATTAAGGATAATATTGGTTCATGCGACGCGGTACGAAATGGGTCACAGTGGATATCGAAGGTATGCTTCACCAGGTATTTATTCTATGCGGAGACCCAAATACCTTTGACACTTATAGTGGTCAAAAAGAAATATAGAACTAAAAACGTATAGAATGAAAGTTTGTCCCTACAGAGCAACGTCATCATAATATCGAGCTTCTTTGGCCTTGAAAAGAAATATCTCAGATAACTTTTTCAAGTGTATCGTATAAAAAGCCAGAGGACAGTTCCGCGTTAAAGGTTCATCAACGCGCGCCGATGCAATAAAGAAAACTAGATGCACATACCTCCATTTGGGCAGGATTTAGAGTTTTGCCGGGTTAAATCTAACCAAATGGAATATCACTCATGTCAAACTTATGAAGTTCGTTCCAAAAGAGGATCACCCACGTCACTTATTTATCCACAGAGCAAACGAAGGAACTTTGAGAATGGAGTGGAACGTATAAATCGACTATTTGTATTTTAATGTAGCCGAGTTCGGGGCAAAACCCACTAGGATGAACGTTTTGTCGTATGTGATATCTATGATTGGTCCAGTTGGATTTGTAGCTTTCGTTATTCTGTCATCCAAACTGACATTGCAAGACACCTGTTGAAAACTAGATTGAGTTACAGAACTACCTGCGTAATATTTTGTAAGATGGAATCAGTGATACAAATGTATTAAAGACTGAATAGATTACGAATACTGAGATGTTTTAAACCAATGAAGTTTAAACCGTTGACTATCCATATTCGCTGCGTTGCTGATACTTCCGAGTTGACGTGTGGCGCAGAAGTGAATATTAATTATGAAAGCGTTTCTAACCATACCTACTACTCACTATTGCTAGCTAAGTCCAGTGCCGTTCCCGTGAAGCTTATAGCCATATCCAAGATGGGACTGACAGACGTTAGTTGTACTTTACTCCATAAGAGGTACAACTACAAGCTTAAGACGGTTGGTAGCAGACTAAGGACTATGCGGACTGAAACATAATTCATCTTTCTAGAAAGTGACTCCATCAAACCAGTGGGTATGTTAAGATCAAGTAAAACTCTCTGAATTCTGGCTGCAAAGGCGTGCCAAATTTGGTATAGAAAGGCTGTATCTTGACCAATGTACCAACAGAAGAAAACCGTGAGGTCACAACGAATTGTGATCTGTTCCTAGACAAATTTCATGTGTACAAGTTGTTGTTTCAAATGTTAAGTTTCTGTCTTGTATGGATCATTTGTTGATAACCCGACGAACGGACTGTAAAGGATCGTTAATAGTAAGCTGTAAGATACCAACCATACGTAGCACTGTGTTCCCAATCGAAGGGCTCTAAAAACAACAAATCCGAAGATAGTGTAAGTAGGCTACATTATGCTCTGAGGAAGCAAATGAGACTGTTGATAATATGAATTTGTTACAAAGTTAAATTTACTCGTGTAAGGTTATGAGGAATAACACAACCTACCAGAGCCCAATAAATAATTGTAGCCGCTTTAGAACAGACATTTGCGTAGATGGTTGTCTACAGCTATCATGCCGTTCGAAAGTCAGAATCTAATCGTACCTTCGAGTTAGCACTTTGCTACCTGCCTGGTCATGACGAACTACAAATAACAAAACGTGCACACCCTTGGTTTTCACGACGATTTTTGAACTACTAAAAGATTTTTCAGTTAGAAGATTGGAACGGAACTATTTATGCGCAAGACTTTACTCTATGCCTCAATCCCTCCCCCTCGTATTATGGCACTGGTGCTAAGGAACTATTAAGAGGCACAAATACCACCACTTGCATTAGTTGGTACAGATTAATTCAGACCATTTTATACGAAGAGGAGAGTTTTTAAAAAGCACTGCCGTAGCTTGCTAACTTTTTTCCTTCGACCCATCCCTGTAAAAATGGTTTATACTTCAGACATCGATTCATTTGTGTGTTTTAAAGATTTACCGCAAGAGGAAGTCCGAGCCATATGTTCTCTGATAATGGTTCGAGTCCCAGAGGTGCTAATGATAATTTAAGGCAGATTATGGGGAACGGGGATCAAGAAAAATGAGGATGTTCATATTTCAGGTTGATGTAAATGACACTTAAACTCTCCTAGAACAAGTCACCAAGAGGGGAATAATGAGACCAGTTAGAATTCTGAGATCTTTTTTGTCTCAAACATTAATAACGGTTGAATGATTTATGTTTTTAAAAAATAGCTTTCATATTTAAACACGATTTTATCATTATCAACAGGCTTTCAAGTCAAAGTTTGTTCTGCTCATTCGTTGATATGAGCCACAAAGCTTTCAATAAAGTCATGTCACTACATTGGCTTTGTTTAACCAAAGTAAGCCGAGAAAACTGCAGTTAAATCTAGGTTCTGTACACAGCAATCTCACTGGTGTCGACAATCCAGACTTCAGAAATGGGTTTTACTTAAATATGTGTAAGACATATGGTGTAAAACCTGGACAAAGTTATAGAGGATCATCAATACACAATTGAACAATACATGTAAGTGAACAGTATTGTTGTCCTACTTTGCAAAATGGGAATTCTCAACATCAATTGACGTGGATATCAAAAAAATTAGGAATAGAATCATACAGTTCTCACTTACATTCCCGCCATATATGTATTTGAAAGCATTTTTGCTATAAGGTTTTTATTAATAATATACTCATAGCATTAGGATGAGCGCTAAGGCAATGAGGACAAACACTAACAAGTAATAAAGCAAAAAGATCTAGTATCAAAAAATGATGTGTTTAAGTTAGTAGGATGAAAAGCGTATTTTACTGTGATGATTGCAGAATTTCTAACGTTTAGTGAAGAATCAACAGAACCTGTTTCAGCGGCAGAAAAAGCCAAAAAGACCAGTTATTAAGTTTAGTCGGAAAGTTTTAAGGTGTTAAACGACTTTTGAATTAGTCTACGTAATCTACGTGATCTACGTAATACTAGTGATGGTTAAATCCACCAGACGGCATCATATTTATTGACATCAGGTATATGCGACTAACGAGGGTAATCAGCAAATGAGAGCTGAATACTGTAAGTGCATATTGTTAAACAGAAAGCAGCTACGTGCTGCTACATTCTAGAATTGATTTTAATCTGCAAGTATACGCAACACAGAACATGGCACAGGTGTGTCTCGGCCCAAGTTGCCGCAGCATAGCAAGATGAACAAATTAATAGATGTAGTAGTTACTTTAGTGGCAATTGTGTAGTGAGGAAAGGCATAAAACAGTTTCAAACTAACAATTTGAGGAAAAATATAGTGTATGCATCTGCACCACTGCGACCGATTCTGCGTCGTGTCACCTAATCTCCAGCCGCCGTTATCGCATTCGCGCGGATTCCAACTAACATAACTCATATCATCAGTCAGTGGTTTTATGGGCTGACTTTCATTATGCGGAGATTGATCCCATCTGATACACCACCACCAGTGCTCACAAAACTACTCAGATGTACGAAATTTTCTACTACTTCTAGTGATTCATCACAAATAATGAGAATAAGCGCACACTCCTGTCAGCCTTGCAGAAGTACTTCATACTTGAAAGGCACAAGGTAAACGCCATACTTACGAATACTAATTTCCAGCTGATCAAGTGCGATTTGAATGGCTTGTGCTATCATACAGTAAGACAAGGTAGTAACACCACGAACAGGCACTTAAGAGCTGTTTCTAAAATGTCATCCTTGGTTAAGCTAAAGAGAAGTGGTGAAATTGGCAACCCTGCTTAACTCCACTGCTCCGTTGGGACAGTGGGAAAGGTGGTTGTATACATTCACTCTCCCCTGAGGTGAGCTAATAAGATGTTAATGAGCTCAGACATACCTTTCTTCAACATACGATTTCAAAGTACAGTCTTGTTAAACGGACCAAAATCAGCCATAATGTAAGAAAACAATTACCGTTGACTTGCAATAAATGTGACCGTGTTCCAACACCTAATAGAGGGTTAGAATGTGATTACTACATCCAAAACCTCGTCGAAAATCAGACTGTTTCTTGCGAGTCAACCAGGCATTGTGGACGATCTGCGAGGTATGGCGGGAATAATAATTTCGAAGCAATCAGGATTAGATTTATTCCTCGACAGTTGTCACACCTAACATTCTGATCAAGCAGATTTATTGTCACAGTTAATCAGTGGAGACATGACTGGTGCAAAAATGGATCCTTTAAAAGTAGAATTATTGTCGGAGTAGCAGCTAAAACTGATTCAAATGTTGACTGGTTGGTTCATTGGCTTTCGTTCTTCCTTCTTCAGCCTGGGACACCAAGGCAGACGTTAGGTATCGACTAGACTGTCGTATTTGTCACTGGTCGCTGTAATTTGGTGCGTACAAGGTCCAAAACACCCCGTCACAGAAGTGAACTATAGACTATCACAGTAAACCCTGATCGGGACCAATACCGGGAAACCGAGAAACTAAGGCTATCTTTCTATGTCCGCACGGTTGGCCCGTGATTCCTAGCACCCAGGTCAGATCGAAGGACATAAGATAAGTGAGCCAGCAACCAACCAGTCAAATCATACTTCATATATTAGTTTATACACACAAAAAGCCTGACACAGAGAATCAATAAGATGAGTAACATTCTACAAAAGAAGGACAATAATGACTAAAAACTGGGGGAGCAGATACACAGTTAATTAGTTGCTGAATGGAAAATAATATGATAACAGTTTATGGGTCTAGTGAGAGTTTAGGTCAAGTGGGACACGGTAATAATAGAAATAAATAGTCGATCTACATGTACTCAAAATGAATAAAATAGTCGTCTACAAGACGATTCTAATAGTTATCCTTCGACCGCCCAATATAACAAATATGATGTATACAAACAATAAGAACATTCCTCGTTGGAATACGAATTCTCCCGCGAGAAGTATGTAGGCAAGACCAGTGGTCATATGAGAGCATCCCGAGAGGGAGAGCGAACTCTCCCCACCGTCGACAGTATCAGGGTATTTTGGGGACTATATGAAGTATTGTGAAAATTTTGTAACTCGCTTTACGTTTATGGATGCAATTTCAATTCATTTTGACTTAAAGCATGCAAACAGGAAGTTATGGGTAGAACAGCTAGTTCGAATTTGATAATGATAATAACGACTAATTAAGTGAACACGAGGGAAAACGGGTAAAGTGGATGACGAGTAATCAGCAGCCAAACACATATTTGTAGTATAAACACAACTATATTTGTCACCAGTAAGTCTAAATTACGAGCACTAGGTTATATTTACAATGTAACAACAATATCACACCTTTATATTGATGAAAAGATCCTGACAAAACCGTTTAGTGATAACAGATTAGTGTTACAGAATCTACGTAATCAAGATACTTGTAACTATAATTATACCTAGTAGTGGCTGGGTTGTTACAGCACTTAGCTTCCAACTGATAGACTGAATGTCCGAATATTCCTTTGTCCACTTGCGTTTGGACAACCAAGTAGTATTGCTAGTCGTCAAATAAAATACTGCCCAAAACTCCGTGCATAAATCTGTGATCCATCCATGAGTAGATTGATAACTATTAATTGAACCATATATTTATGTACAGGGGATTGAATGTAATCTTTTTTAGTATGAAATCTGCAGTGTCCCATAAATATGCGTTACGCACACGGCTGAATGTATTCAGCACTAAATGTTTTGAATGGTATCTTATGCTATCTTTAGTAGGTAGAGCAATTTTATTTGCATTGGAAAACACATGATGAAAACGTTTTACTGCGCTTAACAAGTTTATCTTCACTTATTATTGACAATTTTTGTTTAGACTATAAGTGGTTAGTAATAAGTGAAGGTTTCAACACATTTCCCTACTTTCTAAATTTACCATCTACATTCATCCTTTTTAATTGGTACTGTCGGACACTACGTTCCCCTCCCCTCAATAAAATTTTGTATGACGATAGGTTATGTTTTTTGTATACAAATGAGTACATGGTGTGGACATTATCACTTAATAATAATAAAGTGCTATAGGAAAATTGTTGCGATATTTAAACAGCTGAAAGGTAGGAATCCTATACGAATAAGTTGTGTATATTTCCTCGCAATGAAGACTGAAAAAAATGAAAGGTACGAGAGTTTACATTACATAAATTGAGTAATCACATCCGACTAAAAAAATAATACAGCAATCATTTTAAGAGATTCCAGTCAATATTTCTATTTAAAAATTAACGATATGAGTATTTTATTACAGAAATGATACTTACGAATATGATATGTCACTTTTTCATTTAAATCATCACTGATGTTTTTGATTTGCTGTAAAAGTGATCATCATCATCATCATCATCATCATGTTCCTCGTCTTCCTCTTTTATTGGTTCGTGAAGTCTGTTTGCTACAGGAGTATTAGAAGGAGAAGAACTTGAAAACATAATATCCATCGCCGTATGATCATCCAAAGCATTCAATCTCGACGAACTGTCATCTTCACTGGGAACGGTGGCCTCGGTTTGCATCACCCTAACAGGAATATTTATAGTGCTGTGTCGAATTAAATAACGTGGTGTTAAATCCTATATAAAAGTTAGAAGAAAGGAAACTATCTACAAGTAATAAGTTGAATCTTACTGGATCTGGACACTAATCGCTAAGAAAATCCTTTGGTTTATGAATCATATATTTCGCTTCATTATATTTAAACTAAGCACACTGCTTCTGGCTAGGTGACAACACAGTTGTTACGCTACGTTCAAGTTAGGCGGTATCGCAGCCAAAAGAAAGCTATGTCAAATTGACAAACAAGAATATGGAAGTAATACTATCTTGCAGCCCTAAGTGCTGTTTATCTAATACCTATGTTAATATCGAATAATCTACCAAGTTTCAACGTCATTATTGCATTCGAAAATAATGACTACGGTATCATGCGATAACCTTTGTAAAAGGAGATAAGTCAGTCGCTGGAGAGCACTGTAAAAATATACGATAAAAGTTCATTGGATCACGTCACATTATGTTGCCATAGCCAGATAAAATTATGATGAACAGCGAAGAAATATTATCAGTGAAGGTAAAAATAAGACTAGAAAGTGAATATGATTTGAGCAAAATACATGAATCCGTATAACAAAGCATATAAATTAGTTTCTTAACTCAGGATCCAAGGAAAATTCAAAGAATGAATGCATTTACTGAACTGCTATCGAATTTGAACCATGGATGATTATCATAAATGTGTAGATCACTCAATTATTTCAAGTCGTGCCATTAGTTAAGACGTTAACGCTGGTCAATCTTCAAACAACTCTTTTGCATTTATATGGACAAAAACATATTCCAAACAAACTTGCACTGAAACGCAAGGTGTTCAGAAGATGAAGCCCTTTCCAAACAGAACTATTTCACTTCGGTATTTATAGGTAAATCTCTTGGAAGGAGACTAATCTGAGAAATCAGACGAACACAGCGCTATCTAAGAGCGATTTTAAAAAGTGGGCAACTATAACGAGTATAATGAGGTTGCTGAATCTAATGACAATTCATCACAAGCATTGACTCAGTTAAGTCTTTGACAAACCACCACAATGATGCGTTTAGGTAAAGAAATACAACCACAGTACATGGCTGGTATATATGCCTGCCTGTAATCCAAAATCTAACCAAAGGTAAATATTTGATCGATACATCTGCGGCTAGTTCTGGATTAGGGTAGTTTTACAGCAGCTGAAGTACTCATTGAATATTCTCATCAATCATTACAGTTTTTAGAGATAAGAACAGACAATACTACGTCTTTTTGTGGAAACAGTATCAATGACAACCCATTTTGTGATGCGTTTCTTTGATATGCCTGTTAACATTGACGTTAGTGTTGAGCCATCACTTTAATAAGCAAAGTGGACATGCTTGTTAGAGTGGCCAAGAAAGTGTTACAATGTTCTCATCTGAACTAATGTATTTATTTACATTGCCTTTTGCTGTCCTTAATTTGGAATGTATCTTGCTACCTGCCCAAGTTTTGTTGCTATTTGGGACTAAGTTGGTGAATTTATCGTATTGTACATTACTAGTCAGGGATAGAACACAAACTTGCTCACTTACTTGCGAAGGACCAACTTGTGATAAAGATAACGCAGAACCAAGCATATCAGCATTGAAAGGAAGGCTATAAAATATGGAAGAGTATGCATGTGTAAACAAAATTGGGACAGAGAACGATAAAACCACCAGTTGAACAATACTACTACTAATAATAATAGTAGATTAATTAATTAATTAATTAATAACAATAAATGTTCTTGTGTAGTAATAAATTAAAATAAATTTAAAATCTCACATACATAATAATTATGTAGAATAAGCCAGATGTTTCTATTTCCTTAAAATAGAAAAACGTATGTAGCTTTATCGCTAAAGTATCATAATCATAACACAAAGTTTCCTTTTTTTCTACTTTGGATGGGTTATTGACTGACAAAAATGAAGGGATATTGGTGACCACTATTTTTCTATAATATTAACCAATAATTTTGTGATAAAACGTACTGTCTTAGTTTAAAATACGAGGATGAGTCTTAACCCCAAGTGTGTCCGATCTTCGGTTATATAAATACATAAATGTATTTCCTCAGTAATTGTAGTAATAAGTCTCGCAATGGTCGCAACAGAAATTACACAATAAGAACATTGCCTGTAACACTGAAACTGAAATGAATTAGCAGAATTGCCAAACCGAGCAATACGACAATTGGCCAATATATATATATATATATATATATATATATATATATATATATATATATATATATATATATATATATGAAAAGGAATATTATAGTTTACTTTATGTTATACGTAGATCCTCTAAATGGTCGAGAAGCTAATCGTTTAGATTCATTCGTGTGGGGTAATTCTATAACTGATTGTCGCCAGTGGAGGTCTCGTACAATAGCTGGGGCGCTTTTCTTCATGCCATCAACAATACACCACCCTGTCTAGGAAAAAAAAATGCTTTCTTCATTAGTAACATCAGATTAGTCAAACAGACATTGATGATGTTAACACAATATGAATGGCATATGCGGTCATTTAAAAATCGTAAACGCATAAAACCAGACATAATAAAAGAATTGGTGTAAAGATTCATATATCAGAGAATATTAACTGAAAGGAAAATATATGGGTGTGATATTTTAGGGGGAAATATGAACACCGACAAATAAACGAAATTAAGCGCGAAAGTTACCATTTAAGGTAAGTTGACGTTATTAATGAACACTTTAAAAAATCCCATGCATTCGGTCACTAAGACATACCATTCATGTATGTACTGATTGATAAAATCGATATGAAACCTTTAAATCCTACGGTAACCATCAGTACTTTCGTTTTAACTTAAAGACGATCACAACTGCTTTTAATGTTGAAGAAAAATGATTTAATGATAATTCATAGTGAGATATTTTACACCGGTCAAATCAAATATTTACAAAGTCAACTCTTACTTTCCAATTAAAGTCTATCACCTCATTGATATCAATATCTTCGTCATTTTCCCCCATAGGATTAACCAATGTTTCAGCAACCTGTAAAAATGGAGAGAATTAAAATTCTCATTTCCGTAAAAAATCTTCGATACAAAACGAACCGAAATCTGCAGATTAACACGATATTTATTACAAGCAGTCCGCATTAGTCTAGTCGGAAAACTACATTCTAAATCAAATGTTACAGGATATAGGAAGCACCAAACATATTGATAGCATAAAAATGAAATCGATTCCCAGTAGTACGGTTAATTCATTAATGAACGAAAAAGGTATGCACCGGAAGTTAGCATATTTATTAGACATGTAAAGGTGAAATACCAAATACAGTTATCTACAACATAAAAAAGTAATATGATAAATTACATAAAACAAAAGATTGCTACGAACTAAATAATAAATTTGTTGATTAATACACTAATTTGGTGAAACTGAATGCTTGATACAAACTTTTGATATTTCGTTTAAATATGAACACGCTGACAAAACTCACGGGCATAAGAAAAAACAAGCAAACAATTCTTTGTTTACGGATGTCTAGAAGTAAATGTGCATCAATACGTGTGCAGAAAATTTTCATAATGAGATGAATTCACTGTATTTGCTTGAAATAGGACCATTTATCTGTCGGAAATTATACAAACAATTACATGATAAAAGTTATATCCAAAGTCTTGCAGGTCATTTGCGAACTTATGAAATCAAGGTATGATTATTAGGATTACTCATGGCTCACTACATCAGTCCTGAAATCAGGTACCAGATAGTTACTAACGTTAATTAATGGAGCCTAGTTCAACAGAACGTGATACACATAGTTGTAAAATATCCCAGGAGGGATACTGGGACAACTAGAGGTTAATTTGTGCAACTATCCGTAGGTTATACTCGGACAGTATTAGAAAATGTTGTGACTTAAACGTCTATCTTGGTAAAATTAAACCAACTTTTTTCTACCATGAAGCTGCTGTTCACCCCGGCATTTTAAAAAGGACAGTAGCATGTAGCCTAATCTGCGTTCCTTTTGATCCTTGTTCACTTATTCCCGTCTAAATTGTCAATACTCCTTAAATCACAAGTACGAAGTGGGAGAGTCCAGTGTGCGCTATGCATACAAACATACCAGTGAAATAATAAAATGGAATTCAATATCACTGAGTTTTAAGCTACCTCGGCCTTATCTGTGTAGTTTAACTTTCAAGATTTAGTGCTACAGTTCAAAAATATGGTGACCACATAGTGTGCAAAACCACAAAGATAAAATTTAACTAGAGTAAACAGAGCACATCACTGGACTGAATCAGGAGGGATCACTAGGATAATGCATAGATTCTGAGGGCTGAAATTTACATTTTTAGTCTGTTAATCCACTATAACTACAGTTATGATAGTACCTAAAGTTTTACTACGGACTCCTAGACTTCGGACCACTTATTAAATTTGATTAATAATAACAGTCGTTTTTGGATAGGATTATATGTTACGATCCGCTTTACTTGACAACAACACAGTGTCGAAGAAAATTTGTTCGGTGAGATATATGAGCCAATGATTTTTAACGTTCAACAAAGGTGTTTTAGAAAATTAACCAGATAGAGCGTGGTTAAGATTATTCAAAAAACAAACTGGTACTAATTTATGATAGCTACATGGCTCCTACCTGACAATTCACGCCAAAATGAAGCAACTGAATTAAATGAGTAATTTCTTAACCATAAAACATCAATCAACCACTGACTTGCCTGCAGATAATCATATACAAGTACAAACCCAAAAACAGTTTACGTAAGGTAGTATAAGTGAACTGGCAATAACTTTCAAGTCTTAGATGCGAAACTGAATGCTTGATACAAACTTTTGATATTTCGTTTAAATATGAACACGCTGACAAAACTCACGGGCATAAGAAAAAACAAGCAAACAATTCTTTGTTTACGGATGTCTAGAAGTAAATGTGCATCAATACGTGTGCAGAAAATTTTCATAATGAGATGAATTCACTGTATTTGCTTGAAATAGGACCATTTATCTGTCGGAAATTATACAAACAATTACATGATAAAAGTTATATCCAAAGTCTTGCAGGTCATTTGCGAACTTATGAAATCAAGGTATGATTATTAGGATTACTCATGGCTCACTACATCAGTCCTGAAATCAGGTACCAGATAGTTACTAACGTTAATTAATGGAGCCTAGTTCAACAGAACGTGATACACATAGTTGTAAAATATCCCAGGAGGGATACTGGGACAACTAGAGGTTAATTTGTGCAACTATCCGTAGGTTATACTCGGACAGTATTAGAAAATGTTGTGACTTAAACGTCTATCTTGGTAAAATTAAACCAACTTTTTTCTACCATGAAGCTGCTGTTCACCCCGGCATTTTAAAAAGGACAGTAGCATGTAGCCTAATCTGCGTTCCTTTTGATCCTTGTTCACTTATTCCCGTCTAAATTGTCAATACTCCTTAAATCACAAGTACGAAGTGGGAGAGTCCAGTGTGCGCTATGCATACAAACATACCAGTGAAATAATAAAATGGAATTCAATATCACTGAGTTTTAAGCTACCTCGGCCTTATCTGTGTAGTTTAACTTTCAAGATTTAGTGCTACAGTTCAAAAATATGGTGACCACATAGTGTGCAAAACCACAAAGATAAAATTTAACTAGAGTAAACAGAGCACATCACTGGACTGAATCAGGAGGGATCACTAGGATAATGCATAGATTCTGAGGGCTGAAATTTACATTTTTAGTCTGTTAATCCACTATAACTACAGTTATGATAGTACCTAAAGTTTTACTACGGACTCCTAGACTTCGGACCACTTATTAAATTTGATTAATAATAACAGTCGTTTTTGGATAGGATTAATATGTTACGATCCGCTTTACTTGACAACAACACAGTGTCGAAGAAAATTTGTTCGGTGAGATATATGAGCCAATGATTTTTTAACGTTCAACAAAGGTGTTTTAGAAAATTAACCAGATAGAGCGTGGTTAAGATTATTCAAAAAACAAACTGGTACTAATTTATGATAGCTACATGGCTCCTACCTGACAATTCACGCCAAAATGAAGCAACTGAATAAATGAGTAATTTCTTAACCAATAAAACATCAATAAACCCACTGACTTGCATGCAGATACTCATATACCAAGTACAAACAAAAACAGTTTACGTAAGGTAGTATAAGTGACTGGCAATAACTTTCAAGTCTTAGATGCCAGAAAGTATGTTTAAAGCGATACATAGTCAACACAACAACAAGTGTAATAAACACCATAGACACCCAGAGTTAAAACAACAAGAGTAGACGATTAACTGGGGACTTTTTGCCACTAGTCGGAAATTGAGACAATATGTGATGACTGGTAATATAAACTTGGATGTTGATGAAATAGAGGCATCAAATAGGTATCATTTCTGCTCCGATTCGTTAGCTACTGGATGCCAGTGAGGAACAGAAGTCAATTTGTCGGTAATCCTAGTGTAAGCACGTGATAAATCTATCAAAGGGCTAGTAAATATTTTAGGAATTTTTTTAAATATATCTCTTAATAAAGCTGTAACTTTCAAAGGACAAGTGTATCACCCTAGAAAGATCATAAACTTATGCTTTGAAAAATAAGAATTCACACTTTGACAAACTTCCAACTAAGTAAAAAATGTGACTCAATTGGGTGTGGGACGGAAAATCAGCCAGAAATTAAATTAGGTTATAACATTAAAATTATTTATCTGAGTTTCGATTCTTCGCATACCTTGTCTTACATGTTGATAATTACCATGTGTGTATGAAAACAAGTGATACTTTCGTATGTGAACTTTATGGCTAGATTAATCGATATATTGTAAAATACTTATAAACTGGTAAATAAGTGAAGCTACTTGGATGACCTTATAAAACAATAAACATAACTATATGGTATTATTGGCCTACAACAATGATACTACTAACCTTTAGCAAGCCCACGTATACTATGAACTCTAAAAACATGAAGAAAGGAAAATAGAGATCTTGGGAATTTGTTTTTGAACTGTACGGCGAACTATCGATTATGAATTGACGACCGACGAGAGAGGCGATGAAATAAATATACACTGCCAATGTGACAACCTATTAAAAATATACAAAAAACTAGAGATTTAAGACCTATAAAATACTTATCAATCTCACCAGGCACTGTCCAATGATGAAAACACAAATGTTAACAAGGGAGCAATTATACGTTGTGTACTTAACAGAATCGAGATTGACAATGCAACCAAAAGTAACATCAGAGTACAACCGGAAATAGCACATCGGTGATAAAATAAGAATACACAACAAACTTTGATGCTCATGACCAGCGAGACTTACCAATCTATGCAATCTTGTGACGCCGTAATCAACCTAGTAGTGAAAGTGCGCAGGTATACCGCTCCACTGCTCCGTCTGCAAAACTTAGGCGTCCTAAACCGAAGATTTTCAGTGGTCTACCGCATTCTATTACCGTAATTTTTGAATGGTTACTTACACTAGTTACTAAAATATAGCAGGTTTGAGTCTAACGGAGTTCAGCATAGTTAATGAATCCATTGTGAAGCATTAGCATTGGAGGTTTGGGTGAGTATTAATTACAAAATACAAATGGAGTTAATAATCACCACTACCTATTAACGCAAACAAACAGCCGGCAGAAGAATTTCAACTGTTGCCAAAACCAGAGAGGATATAACTTTCGACAATTATAAAGAATAAGAAATGAAACGTTATTTGTTATATTTTCCTACAGAATGGCTATTTACATGGATGAAAAAAAGATGGCATGGTGTTAGTAAACAGTATGTGCAAAAAATAATATCAATGGTGTTATTAATAGGAGTGGTCGTTAGTGCGAGTACCATATGAAAAAGCTGATTAAAAAACTAACCTGTGTGTAAACTAATGGAATGCAGACAAAATCTATCATAAACATGTCCAGCAAACTTTGACGAAAATTGTTTATTTCCTGATAATAAAAAAAATGAAAACACCAACTTTAAAACGGTGCTAAAAGGCTACATACAAAAAAACTGTCGCTATCAATGTGTTAACTAATACGACTAGTTACGACTATACGGATCAGTGTAATTAAGAAAAACAAGCCATGAAATGATCCTTATTCATCTAGTTACAGTGCTTGCTAGTCTAAGAAACTAACAAATGCAAAGAGAAGCAAAATGGGATGAGAATGATGAGAAAAATGTTTTTTGCTTATAATCCAGCAATTGAAAATCGTGAATATTTGACCTTAAAAAACAAATGTAAAGTATGTGCACTACTTTAATACTCAGTAGTCCGAGTGCAACTATTTTCGCCAGTACAAAAATAAAGGACCTAATAACCAGTGCAGGTTAGTCCGTCAGGAATATCCTTTAGAATAGTTATTCGAACTCTGCCACTTAAATATCAAACGAATAACTATAACTGATTACCCCAAAAACTCTAATATGCTACTACAGTGGTAAATTTTAGTTTTGGAATAAAATAAAGGAAATCAAACCTGATTCCCAGTTTCGTAACGAGACTTTTAGTTAACTAGATGGAATCAGAGAATAGCTTACAATCGTATCGAAAGTACTGGATTTGTTGTTCACAAGTTTTTAGATAATAAAATTAGCCACCGTTGTATTTGTATCCTCAGAAAGTCATTTCTGGCTTTCGAAATTCTGTTAATATCATCACAGAAACAACCTCCTAAACTCTTATATGTCATCGTTCTCAAGTTCGACTGAAAATTCCCGAAGCTTTCATTAACTGAAAAATGAAAGTAAGAAGACCCTGAGTAAACCATTGTGTGCACAAATTTGACAGCATATACAAAACCGAATCTTGAGGTCCATATGAGGTGGCAAAGACACCAGGGTGCTTAGATTATGCACAATAAATAAGTATACCGACGAATAAAGTAATTTTCAAAACCAAGTATTTGTACGGAATTTTTTAGGATTTATATTCTTCCTATTATTTAATTGCTCTTACTAACTCAGCATAAAAGCAAGCCTTTAAGAATAAAGCATTCAGATACATACTGTTCGTAGACTAAATAGGTTTGGTTGGAAAGAACTTACATCAATGATGGAAACCAATGCATGATGATTAGTAATAAATCCTTCCTTTCCAGCAAGAGTTATGAGAGAAGTAGTCCATACGATCGGGACAAATGGTTGAACATGCACAGGGTTTACATTTATAATTATTTCCAACTCTTCTTCGGTAAGTATGCCTGAATAAGAGGATAAAATTTTGTCACTAAATAACCAGTAAATAAAATTTTGATCGATTAATATGCTGGATAGGGACAGGACAGTCAAAACGGAATTTCTGGAAATCAACAGTGACTTACGTACGAAATAACACCTTTCACCACACACGTAAAAAACCTACGAGACAGGGATAAAGCCCCAGCTAACCCTAAGCCTAGCATATAAAGAAAATTGTGAGGCTCAGTTTACGGACATTACAGTAGACCAAGCACTAACAGATAAAAACAAACGCTGTAAGTTACTCGCTTAAAGAACTTAAAGAAGGAATTTATGTGAAGGCTGAGAAGTGTCATACGCGTGTAACTCGACATTTTAGTTGGTAACTAGTGGTGTACTAATGACATAAAATACTTGGTTTGATATGCATCCTGGAGTTTTGAGACTATATATTAAAGGTCTAATAGTGATTAAAAGACTGGTTACTAAGAGGAAACATAAGTATAACATCATTCAGATGAAAAGTGAAATATGCAAAGTAATGACGCATTTCCGTTCATCACATTTGCGCCCGTTTCACGCTAATTTACAGCACAGTTCAGCTCCTTAAAAAACTCCACACAAAACAGTACATATGAACAAAGCGATAAAGCTTCGAAGTACAAAATGGTCAATCTTGGAAACACAAAACTCAAAAAGGTGACTGAGGAAATTACGCATTATTCAAGGTAGGTGGATGATACTTCTATCGTATGTAATAATGAACAACATGCTAATTACTTATTGAAAATTTTCAACCAAGCATATAAAGATATTCAATTTACTATGGAGGTGGAAAAAGATGATAAATTTCAGTTCATAGATATTGCCAAGCAACGTAGAGAAGATGCTTCAGTGCGACGGTCGATCTGCAGAAAAACGACGTGGAATGGATTGTTCTTAAATTTTAATAGCTTCTACCCAATCCATTACAAAACAGCAATAATGAAAACATTAGTTCTCAGAGCCAAAAAGATATGTACTCCAGATACGACAGATTCAGAACTCACTAACATTAAACAGTATCTGAAAAAGAATGGCTACCCAGAAAATGCACTGACAAATACAGTGAACAAAAACCTGATAAATCAAATGAAATCACAGTCCAAAAGAAGGCCGTTTTCAATCAACTTGATTTTAAAGGTGACGATATTGTTGAGACAATTAAAAGACTCTGCTCAGCATTAAAGAGAACTTATTATGCTGCAAAATTAGTTATATCGTACACAGCATGTTCACAGAAATAATCGAAAATCGACAGGTATCGTTATGTTATCGCTAACTTTTTGTATAAACTTGTGTATACCTGCAGCAGTCGCATTGGCAGGAGAGAAAGAAGGGCCTGATTACGTCTTGATGAACTTGTTACCAAAAATCTACGATTCACGGAAGTAAAGACATTCAACAGTGCAATCGCTAAACATGTGATTGACACAAGACACCACATTGGTAACAATGAGTCATTCAACGTGTTCATCAGACAAAAAACTTCAAATCTTCTAAAATATGCTGAAGCGATTGCCACTAAACGATTGCAACCAAACTTGTGTTCAAGAAGAAACTATTATAAGCCTTCCTTTACCCTGGTATTCTAACTTTTGTGTCATTATTTTCATCGTTATTATAGCTTCGCCAAATTTAGTTTATTACTTCAATATTATTTTTTCTCTTTAGATTAGACTTAATGTTTTTCGTTACATTACCGTTTTTAGATGGTTAAGTTCAACTTATGTATTTCATTATGCCATTTCAAGTTTAATAACTGAGCTGAATTCACATTATTCACAAATTTTTCCAACCGCTTTTTATTGAATAGTCATTTGAATTCTGATCTCTATTCTGCCTTCTGGCACTTTCTTTTGTATTGGATATATATCTACAGTATTTTCTCCAACATTTTAATTATGTTCACATGTCTAACATGTTTATATAATTTTTGATTTCAACCAAGTTTAATATTCTCATGAATGTTATACTTCGCTTTAAATACTAACTTCGCGAAATATTATTCTACGTTGTATGCAGCTGATGAGAGACCAACGAAACGAAATGAATCCATCTTATTCTGCACAAATATTTGTTATTGCTGTCTTGCAAATAATAATGGGAACAAAGTGTATAAAGTGAGATCAATCTACTGCGAGACTTTGCATTCACTATAAATAGCCTAGAAATGAAACAGGGTGAAGATAAGCGTTTTCACATACATCACTTTTCATGATACAAGATTACACGTAGCTAATGAGGAGGCAAAGAGGAGAATTAAATCATTTTATTCTACAGGTCCTGTCCTAGCTTTGTATAAACCTATTACTACAATTGCTGGAAGAGCTAAAACTTAAAGCGAAAATGTATAACCGTACCTGCAGCCACGAAGAAATCTGGTGTGGGAAAGCGCTTCTTTGCAACTAAGTTGAGGCGAGTGCTTGTCATTATTAAGCTAGACATCATGTACCGAAAGCATGTGCGACGCATTAACCGAGCCCGCTCCGAGTTTCCGGAAAGATGACCAGCAATAGATATGCAAAATTTGAACACCCATGGAATAGTCATGAATAATCTCCAAAACCGCATAAAAACATTATCGATATAGAAACCAAGAATGAAAGAAACAGGGATCAGACCTTGAAAGCTTCGAGTAAATAGTATAATTTCTTCAAACATCCTGAAGGCAATAAGATGCTCAAAATTGTAAATCAAACCTCTGTGATTCATTCGAAAGAACGTAACGATAAACACAGCTGATTAATGTGTATAAAGCCATGAAGACGATAACATCGATGTAGATTAGTTTGAAAATACATCCTCGCCATCTAGAAAATACATCCAAACTACAAACATTACTTTAATAATAATCTGAAGAATACACCAGGACCACCGGTAAGGACAATTTGACTGTATTGCACTGTCATTTATATGTGCGCCAAGCGTATCCAATATCTGTCTGACGAACTAAAATACAATATCCAATATTATTGCAACGATCTAGCATAAACCTTGGAATTTCATGTCACTTGTATCTTCATACAACCTGTTCGGTTTCATATATTTGGTGTCGCTCAGCGAAGGGTGTCTAGCTGCCAGACTGCACGATTGAGATTCTTGTAGCTTTATTTTTTTTCTTTTTTCGTTTCGAGTTGTGCATAAGTATGTGATTTTTTTCCTTTTTTTAACGTCTTCTTTCCTCTGGCTCCTTTCTTCCTCCTGTATTGTCGGTATATTTGGTAAGTTGTTTATCTGTATTTTAAATTTTTTGCTAATACTTTCATTATTATGCCATTATTATGTATGTTAATATTTTTCCCACCTGCCTGATGATCATTAGGTCGGTAGTTATACACTTTCGGACATGTTCAGCGGGCTTTCCAGGAGGCTGGGAGGAACAAAAATGGATAATAGGAGAAAACTAACTCGGGAAATAGAGCGAATGGTAGAAAGAAGGCGTGAGAGAATAAGTTAGGGTAATTAGAAACAAATGATAACAATGGAAAACAATGAAGCAAATTGCACTTGTGGATGGGAGTCTGGGTAATTGCCAAGGTCAACCGCCGTTCCATGCAGTGATGGTAGTCCGTTTAAGTGCACATACTTTTCTAACCGCTTTCTGAAGCACACGACATTAGTGAGGGGGGGCCGTGACATATACACTAGGATTACAATTTAGGTTTAACAGACCCTATGTGAAAGTAAATGCTAATTCATCAGTGTGGCTTCTGTTTGGTGTGATACTCTTTTTTGGGGAAGGGTTGCCCATCTGGGTGTGACTGTTGACTTAAGGAAGAGTAGTTCTTTTACGGTGTTTTGAAGTACCGGCAATGTTGTAGGTACCTACCAAATCACCTCGAACCTGAACTTTACTCGGCAGTATTAGCTAACTACCGTTCCTTGAGATCTATGTCTGGGTGACAGTAGTGTTTGGATATGTGTAGGGGTGAGGTCCCAGGTTACCACGGGCGAGAATTACCGAAGTCAAACTACCTAACGTTCTTGACAGGAGCCCCATGACTGAGTAGGCTGCATTGGTTGCAGAATACCAACCTCAGGTTTCTTCTGGAGTATCCTAAAGTGTCAAACCCGGATCCTTTTTCAAAGTGAAAGGGCCAATACTGAGCCCACCAAGTAAGTACTCAGGTAATGTACTCCCATAATTCACCAATAATACTTCGATCTTATTGGTATTAAGAGAGAGAAGGTTTCTGGAAACTCATCTTTGTATCCGTCCGAAGTACCCCTAAAGCATCATAATGTAAGAGAGACTTTCAATTCCTCTCGAGACCTTAAGGTCATCTGTATATTAAGGAGTTTGTGACTGTAGGCTAGCAGGAAGCTCATTTATTAATGATAACAAGAGAAGTGACTCGAGGATAAAACCTTGTGTTACCCCACTATTCACTATAAACCACTTAGAAAAAAACAGAGCAAACGCTGACTGCTAGAGATCTGTCATTTAGCTAGTCTTTTGAACTCTCAGTAGGCACTCACTTATACCCACCAATTATAAATAAATAAATAAATAAATAGCGTTTATTCTCATTGTGTACATGAGAGCAAGCCAATTTACAGGCATGATCAGAATGATATGAGTTTCAGTTCGTACAGATATTTAGTGTCACTGTAAAGACATTCATAACACACGAACAGCTGATTTGAAAACCAAACCAACTGCAAGAATGTTTACGGTTCTAAGACATTAAATATATGTATTGTGGCATGGAGCATATACTACAGAGAAACGCGCGCTCCTTGACCAGTGCGTTACGATTTCGAAAACCGGCTGAGTTAGCAGAATGGATCACATGTGGGATAAAACCAAGAGTATTTGGAATTCGGGTGTTGAAGAAAAGCTAGTAGTATCGTGCCATGTTTGTCCTGTACATAATCATCTATGGGTTCTGGTTACTGACGCACTTCAGCGGCGAGATACCGGGTTCGGCGAACATTCATCGTGAGTTATTGGAGTCTGCAAGGTTGATATTTGGGTAAAATCTCATAAAAAGGGAAAAAAAAGAGAAAAAGGATTTTTTTGTGTAGTGCACAGGTATAAGGATGACCTAGATCATGATCCGAATGATTGTAAGTCGTTGTTTCTAGCAAGTGAATTGTAGATGAACGTTTAATGGTTTATTGATATATTTTACTCAGACAGGTAGTGACGTTGCGTCTTTGATGTCCAATCTTTTTCAGATATTAAGGGGGCCTATTACTTCTAGTGTGTCTGAATACGTGGCTTCATCAACCAGGAAGCTAATATCTCTGAGAGCTGTATTAAGTAGCTTGCAAAATACTGGAAGATTATCTGCCATGCGTACTGCTGCTGGCAGTTTGTTCCATATTTGACCATACCTAATCAAATAAAAGTTTGCGCGAGCTTTTGTTTTGTAATTTTCAATTTTAACTTGAGAGATCTTATTTCTCAGATAATAGTCCCGAGTGTAGGTACGGTATGCAATATTAATTGAGGTGTAGGTCATATCATGCAGCAGTTTATAAAAAAGGATTAAGTTTGTTCTCAGTCTTCTTTTCCATAGAGGTTCAAGTCCGAGCATGTGACATCTAGTTTTGTAGTCTATTTTAGAATTACCTTTAATCATCTGCCGTGTTAAGTAGCGTTGCACACTCTCTACTCTGATTTTGTCACTTGTTCGTAGATCGCTAAATAGGAAGGAACAGTACTCAAGTGTAGGTCTTACACATATTTTGTACAGACTGAGTCTTGACTCATTTTGATGAAAGTTTCTTAGAATGAAGCCTAGGAGCCGTCGTGATTTAGACAGTTTGGCAGAAATGTGTTCAGAAAAGTTAATGTTGTGGGAATATTGTATGCCTAGGTCGGTTACCGTATTAAGTTTAGGGAGTTTGTGGTTGCTAAGTACAAGTTGAACTTCAAGTTTTGGGTCCCCCACGCACATCCACCCACATTTCTCAGTATTGAATTCCAGACACCACTTGGAGCACCATTTACCTAGTTTGTTTAGCTCGTCCTGCATATTTTCGATGCAATGTGCCACATCATTTTTGTCAGTCTTATAGACCACTTTCAAGTCGTCAGCATAGAGATATGGATTCCCTGTTATAAAGCACCTGCATATGCTATTGATATATATAATGAAGAGTAAGGGCCCTAGAACACTGCCTTGCACAACCCCGCTGGTTATAGGTCGTGGTGTTGACGTTACAGTGCCTACCTTCGTTATCTGATATCGGTTTGTGAGAAATGATTTGAACCACCCTAGGAGTGGATTAGTGATTCCTATGGACTGCAGTTTGCAGATGAGGAGATTGTGTGGTACCCTGTCAAAAGCTTTTTGTATGTCAAAGTATAGTATTATCACTAACTTTTTCTGGTCACGGTTTCGAGTAATTTCGTCAAAGAAATCAATGAGGCATGTGGCGCATGACCTCCTTTTGAGAAAGGCATGCTGGGATGCACTAATTAAGCCTCCATTTAGTAGGTAGTCAGATGTTTGATCTTTGACTACCTTCTCCATTACTCGTGAGATCACTGGCGTGATATTAATTGGTCGATAGTTTTGGACCAGGTTCCTTGCGCCTGTCTTATGTTTAGGGAGTACGTAGGTGGATTTCCAGATTTCAGGATAAGTTTCAACTTCTAGTGAGAGTGTGAACATTTTAAGTAGGAGAATAGGTATGTCTGGTCCAGCATGCTTATAGAAGATTGTGGGATATTATCGGTCCCTGAGCTATTATTAGGCTTAAGCGTATTTATAGCTTCATTGATATTTTTTAAGCTAAATAGTATAGTACTTAGCGTTGTTTTTTTTGTGTTGCAAGTACAAAGTTAACGTTCAGAGTTTTTTTTGTTGGGTCCCCCACGCACATCCACCCACATTTCTCAGTATTGAATTCCAGACACCACTTGGAGCACCATTTACCTAGTTTGTTTAGCTCGTCCTGCATATTTTCGATGCAATGTGCCACATCATTTTTGTCAGTCTTATAGACCACTTTCAAGTCGTCAGCATAGAGATATGGATTCCCTGTTATAAAGCACCTGCATATGCTATTGATATATATAATGAAGAGTAAGGGCCCTAGAACACTGCCTTGCACAACCCCGCTGGTTATAGGTCGTGGTGTTGACGTTACAGTGCCTACCTTCGTTATCTGATATCGGTTTGTGAGAAATGATTTGAACCACCCTAGGAGTGGATTAGTGATTCCTATGGACTGCAGTTTGCAGATGAGGAGATTGTGTGGTACCCTGTCAAAAGCTTTTTGTATGTCAAAGTATAGTATTATCACTAACTTTTTCTGGTCACGGTTTCGAGTAATTTCGTCAAAGAAATCAATGAGGCATGTGGCGCATGACCTCCTTTTGAGAAAGGCATGCTGGGATGCACTAATTAAGCCTCCATTTAGTAGGTAGTCAGATGTTTGATCTTTGACTACCTTCTCCATTACTCGTGAGATCACTGGCGTGATATTAATTGGTCGATAGTTTTGGACCAGGTTCCTTGCGCCTGTCTTATGTTTAGGGAGTACGTAGGTGGATTTCCAGATTTCAGGAAATAGTGTTTAGGGGGGGGGGGGGGGGGGGAAAAAAAAAAAAAAAAAAAAGGGGAAAAGGGGAGAAAAAAAAAAAAAAAAAAAAAAAAAAAAAAAAAAAAAAAAAAAAAAAAAAAAAAAAAAAAAAAAAAAAAAAAAAAAAAAAAAAAAAAAAAAAAAAAAAAAAAAAAAAAAAAAAAAAAAAAAAAAAAAAAAAAAAAAAAAAAAAAAAAAAAAAAAAAAAAAAAAAAAAAAAAAAAAAAAAAAAAAAAAAAAAAAAAAAAAAAAAAAAAAAAAAAAAAAAAAAAAAAAAAAAAAAAAAAAAAAAAAAAAAAAAAAAAAAAAAAAAAAAAAAAAAAAAAAAAAAAAAAAAAAAAAAAAAAAAAAAAAAAAAAAAAAAAAAAAAAAAAAAAAAAAAAAAAAAAAAAAAAAAAAAAAAAAAAAAAAAAAAAAAAAAAAAAAAAAAAAAAAAAAAAAAAAAAAAAAAAAAAAAAAAAAAAAAAAAAAAAAAAAAAAAAAAAAAAAAAAAAAAAAAAAAAAAAAAAAAAAAAAAAAAAAAAAAAAAAAAAAAAAAAAAAAAAAAAAAAAAAAAAAAAAAAAAAAAAAAAAAAAAAAAAAAAAAAAAAAAAAAAAAAAAAAAAAAAAAAAAAAAAAAAAAAAAAAAAAAAAAAAAAAAAAAAAAAAAAAAAAAAAAAAAAAAAAAAAAAAAAAAAAAAAAAAAAAAAAAAAAAAAAAAAAAAAAAAAAAAAAAAAAAAAAAAAAAAAAAAAAAAAAAAAAAAAAAAAAAAAAAAAAAAAAAAAAAAAAAAAAAAAAAAAAAAAAAAAAAAAAAAAAAAAAAAAAAAAAAAAAAAAAAAAAAAAAAAAAAAAAAAAAAAAAAAAAAAAAAAAAAAAAAAAAAAAAAAAAAAAAAAAAAAAAAAAAAAAAAAAAAAAAAAAAAAAAAAAAAAAAAAAAAAAAAAAAAAAAAAAAAAAAAAAAAAAAAAAAAAAAAAAAAAAAAAAAAAAAAAAAAAAAAAAAAAAAAAAAAAAAAAAAAAAAAAAAAAAAAAAAAAAAAAAAAAAAAAAAAAAAAAAAAAAAAAAAAAAAAAAAAAAAAAAAAAAAAAAAAAAAAAAAAAAAAAAAAAAAAAAAAAAAAAAAAAAAAAAAAAAAAAAAAAAAAAAAAAAAAAAAAAAAAAAAAAAAAAAAAAAAAAAAAAAAAAAAAAAAAAAAAAAAAAAAAAAAAAAAAAAAAAAAAAAAAAAAAAAAAAAAAAAAAAAAAAAAAAAAAAAAAAAAAAAAAAAAAAAAAAAAAAAAAAAAAAAAAAAAAAAAAAAAAAAAAAAAAAAAAAAAAAAAAAAAAAAAAAAAAAAAAAAAAAAAAAAAAAAAAAAAAAAAAAAAAAAAAAAAAAAAAAAAAAAAAAAAAAAAAAAAAAAAAAAAAAAAAAAAAAAAAAAAAAAAAAAAAAAAAAAAAAAAAAAAAAAAAAAAAAAAAAAAAAAAAAAAAAAAAAAAAAAAAAAAAAAAAAAAAAAAAAAAAAAAAAAAAAAAAAAAAAAAAAAAAAAAAAAAAAAAAAAAAAAAAAAAAAAAAAAAAAAAAAAAAAAAAAAAAAAAAAAAAAAAAAAAAAAAAAAAAAAAAAAAAAAAAAAAAAAAAAAAAAAAAAAAAAAAAAAAAAAAAAAAAAAAAAAAAAAAAAAAAAAAAAAAAAAAAAAAAAAAAAAAAAAAAAAAAAAAAAAAAAAAAAAAAAAAAAAAAAAAAAAAAAAAAAAAAAAAAAAAAAAAAAAAAAAAAAAAAAAAAAAAAAAAAAAAAAAAAAAAAAAAAAAAAAAAAAAAAAAAAAAAAAAAAAAAAAAAAAAAAAAAAAAAAAAAAAAAAAAAAAAGGAAGTTTCCAAGATTCGGTAAGTTAACTTCTAGTGAGAGTGTGAACATTTTAAGTAGGAGAATAGGTATGTCTGGTCCAGCATGCTTATAGAAGATTGATGGGATATTATCGGTCCCTGAGCTATTATTAGGCTTAAGCGTTTATAGCTTCATTGATATTTTTTAAGCTAAATAGTATAGTACTTAGCGTTGTGTTGCATATCCTATCTACACTGATGTCCTGGCGTTTGAATTGTGTTTTCGTTATTCGCGAACCTTTCGCTGAGAGTTCGCATATAACTCGTGGGTCATCGTAGGTTACCCCATTTGCAGTATTGAGTGAATACTATAATCTTCAGTTTTATTTAAGCGTTTTTCTAATAGATAGCACAGGTTTAGGGACTTAGATGCGCCATTGAGTGCTATACATTCCTCATCTTTCAGACGAGTTTCATGTTTACATCTTACTTGTTCTAGCAAACAGTGTATTTGATTCAGAGCGGTGAAGTCATTTGAGATGAAATACCTTTTCCTTAGTTTACGCAGTTTGGACTTAGCTTGAGTGTTGATGTAAGGGGATATTGCTTTGTAGCCCATCTTTTTTGGCGCTATAGTGTCAATTAGGGGCTTTATCGTACGGTAGAATATTTCTAGTGTTTCAGCAATGCTGCCACTAGCAAAGAATTTGGCCCATTCAGAGCATCTAACTTGATTTTGAAAGATGCTCCAGTCAGCATGGACAAAGTCTTGATACTGAAAACGCTTACAGGTCGTCCTATGCTCTCTACCTTTCACAAGAAATGGAAGAGTGCATAGGACTGTGTTGTGGTCACTGTTGTGGAGTTTTAAGCCATATTCTATGGATATCGGCGTTACATTATGACAGAATATCAAGTCGAGGGTGTTGTTGTTTCTTGTGGGTAAATGCACATGTTGTTTCCAGCCGTGTATATTGATATATTTAATTATACTCTCATAAAATGTCGGGCCAGAGAATGTGCGCCAATCGACACCTGGGAGATTGAAGTCTCCACAGATCATTTTATGGTCGAGGCTGAGGGTAGCAGCATGCCCGAATGATGCAATTATTGAGGCGTCTACTAATTTGGGAGTGTTTGGAGCCCTATATATGCAACCTAGTAGTAATTGGTAGTTATTTACATGTACTTTTAGCCATATCGAGTCAGGTACTGTGTTGAGGACTTCATCATCGATATTTTCCACCTTTATAGTCTTTGATACGTATGCCAAACAACCTCCACCTCTTTTGGTGGTTCTATCGCAACGAAATACAGCGTAGTTATCTATGACAAGGCATGAATTTGGAACATCAGGTGTCAGCCAACTTTCCGTTATTAGAGCAAGTGTAGGGTTGTATAGAAGGACCAGGGTTCTCAGAGATGTCATTTTATTCATTATAGATCGGGCATTAATTAGCATCAATGTCAGATGAGGCGAATTAGTGACCTTATATGAGCTATTGGTGACTGCATATTTAACAGCGTTCGTGCTGTGGGTTAATCTATTATATTTATTGTAACAGTTATCGTAACATTTGCTTGTGGCGTGGGCATTTATACTGTGGGAGGGAAGAATGGTACTGCCGTTTGATTCTAGTAGTGTTGATGGATGGGATCCAGCACTATTCATGAGCATTGGTTTAGTTAGGGCTAAGGGGGCAGTAAATGAATTGAGATTATAATTATGAATATAACTTGGACTAGATATTTGAGGACTATAGCATTTACTTAGCCGAGATGTTATTGAGGATGTACTCAGTGGTTGTTCCGTGAGGTTCGTGTTCTGAACATCACTATTATCTCTGTGGTAAATACTTAAGACACTTTTGTTAACCGGATATGAGATGGTAGCAACGTTTTTCCTTAGTGATGATGTGAGTCGTGATTTGGAGCATTCACGATTGGCACGAATTGTTGGTTCAAGACGGGTGGTACAGGTAATGAGTGAAAGTGAAATGGGTTGTAAAGTGTTGAATGAGGATGCGCTAAAAAAGGATATAAGTGAGCATGTGTGACTTTTGGTTCACAATAGTTGGACAGTATGTCATGAGTTCTAGACATATAGTCATGAGCAGAAACGTTTGCTATAGGTAGCTGTGTCGGTATCAGATTTTCATGTCTATATGGCCATCTATATTGGTGATAGAGATAATCTCCATGGTTGTAGTGATTCATACCACTATTTGGTTGGGGTAATGGTAGTGTAAGTGGCAAAGGGTGCCTTCTGCGTACAGGATTGTCTTTCTGGGACATTAGTATTTGGTACTCTGATGCAGTCGGGTGTGTCGCCTTATACCTTTTAGAGTAATCATGAGAATTAACGTGAGGATAGGAGAAAAATCGTTTACTGCCACACTGAGTATTAACTTTTAGCTTAGGTGGTAGAGATTTAGTCTGCCTAGGTTTACACGTTTGCTGTTGATTTTGTCTAACCTGTTAAGGTTACGACTGTTCTTAGGCTTGTTTGTACTGATAGTTTGAGGTGAGTTGTCTGACGTTAAGGGGAAGAATCTATTCCTAGTGTGTAGGTACTTATAGCTATCGTCAAACCGATGTTTCAGTTCCTTTTCAGTTTTTACAGTGCGGAAACATCTTGCAGTACATGACGTTTTCTCGTGCGTCACATTAGTTTGAGAGACATTCGTGCCCGATAGGGGGGTGATGTCTAAATCTACAGGGTCGGTGGCAATTTCTGTTGCTAGTGACGTAGTCTGTGAGCTTATGTCGAGTGAAGTAATTGGTCCATTCAAACTGTGGTCCCCCCCCATTTTTTAGTTTAGTCGGTGGGGTTGATGGTTCCAATGACATGTCGCCTTCACCACAGTCTACTGTAGGACTGGCTTTGATGAGGCTGTTATGGTTTGCTAGTTCATGTTTGGGTTCCTTTAAGTTAGGAGCTGTGGCGTTGTGCCTGTTACGGGCTCTGCGTTGTAGTGGTGTTTTGTCAGCAACTATTAGTACATTCTTGTACTCACTGCTGGTTCTTACACGATTTACTGACTTGATAAATTCCATGGAATCCTGTGTAGACTTAAAATAAAATAGGACTGGGCAGCTAGTTTGCCAGTCTTTTTTCCTCAGTCTCTTGCATTCACAAGGCACTTGGGGCATGCCGGAAGCCTTTAAGAGAGTTATTTTTACCTTATTAATAGGGGAGTTGTCAGGAATGTTGTAAACTATGGCTTTATGAAGCGAGTTAATGCGCTTAACAACTTCAGTAGAGATGAAATCGAGAAAGACTTCAGCCTGTATTACTTTATCTACGTCGATGTCATTATGTTTACCAAAA
This sequence comes from Schistosoma mekongi, assembly GCA_034768735.1. Taxonomy (NCBI): domain Eukaryota; kingdom Metazoa; phylum Platyhelminthes; class Trematoda; order Strigeidida; family Schistosomatidae; genus Schistosoma; species Schistosoma mekongi. Next base: position 42,028,136 of record CM068305.1, on the reverse strand, counting down.
AGGTATGATATCGGGGTTATTTCTTGTAGGACACACTGCATATTGGCGAGTGTCAATTTAATGTTGTCAACTTCCATTTTGTAGGTGGCAATATCACTGCTCTGATCGGCAATGTTTACGACCTTAACAAGTGGTGTGCGAACGTCAGCTAGTTCCTGATTGGGGATAAATGCATTGTTGGTGGATATTTCAGAATGTGCAGGGGAAGGGCCGTTAAATATTGGTCGCTGTGAATTGCTAAAATGTGATTGTGTTTCTAATTGGTTAAGAGGAGTAAAACTAGTGGAGGGGATATCGCTCGGTTTAGGAGGACTAGTATTAAGTTTAGAGCGTTTGGCCTTAATACGTGACATTCTGTTATTCTAGGATACTATAGGGTTGTGAGTGGAGTTAGGCAATACTGCTGGAGTACTACTAAGGGCGTTATATAATGTAAAACGTGTAAGATATCTCAAAATATAAAAAATAGACAAACCACGTGGAAAATCGTTACCGTTACCATTTACCCCAAAAAATTTCCGTGATCTACCCTACTGAAGGCTTTTGAGAAATCCAAGAGAACAGTAACCGCGAGATAGTTGTGCTCTAAGAATAGATTTGAACTACTCCATGCTCTCAGGTTAATGTTGTAAGGCCTGTCCGGAAGTCATGCTAACATACAGATAGTGGGGAATCATAAGTAAAGTGATTACGGAGATAGTGGCTGGCAATTCATTCCATGACCTTTACTACAACGGAGAGCAAAGATATTAGACGATAGGAGGAAGCTGCCCCCCATACCATGTTACTTTCCTTGAGTACTTTTTTATTTATTTATTTATTTTAATCACATACTACTCATTTACAATAAGCGTTGTGAAGAAACCATTTTGGGCTTCATCAGTTGAGTATAATAATTCAATAAATCAAATTAGCGAAATAGTATTAAGAGTATAAACGCTAATGTAATGTAGGACGTGTAAATAAAAAAAGAAATAAAGAATAATTCTAAAGAGTTCAATGCGTAGTCGTAGCTTAGACTTTGCATAAATAGGTTTGTTAGCCAACTAATAAACCCAATATAATTAAAAGGTCAAGTTGCAATCAATATTTAGAATCGGTTTCTATGTGATGACAGAAGTCAGATAATAGTAATAATAATAAAGTACATTGGAACAGAGCGAAAATATGCACTATTAACCATATAAAATACATAGAGAGTTATATTAATGGAGAGATCATACAGTGCAATTAAGAGTGTGATGAAATTGTGAATTTTCACTCAAGTGATATTAAAGGGGTGAAATTTCTGAATAAAGAAGTGTGCTTGTGTGTGTGTGTGTGCATGGATAAGTATATGGTGTTGAAAATCAATGGATAATTACAGTATGGATTCAATGTGAATAGGATTATTAGGTAACTAATGAACCCAACATAATTAAAAGGTCAAATTGTCATCGAAGTAGTGAATTGGTGTATAATTGATGATAGAAGGTGGATAAGATTAAATGTCGGTGTAATCAAATTATCAGCTTTCGCATAAGTGAATTAAGGTGTATGCGTGTAGATTGGAACAATATGAAAATATGCATTATTAATTATGAGTCCTTAGGCATATGGTGTATTATGAATATATTTGATAAATTTTAAAACTGTTTATACGGAGTTGGGACCATGTTTATATATATGATCAGTTATTTTAGGGTAGTTGAGGAGGTTACATAGACCTTCACCTGAGAGGTATTCTTGAAGTAATGTTTTGAACGCGGCTAACGACTTGCTGCAGCGAATATGCTTGGGAAGTTTATTCCATAGAGTCGCATATCTCACTGTGATAAAGCTCTGGCGTAGCTGAGTGCGATATCGCTGGATAGTAATAGTATTTTCCTTATTACGTAGGTTATGTGTGGAGGCGTAGGGGATGGGCTGTGATGTCGACGCGTAAGTTGCGCCACTAATAAGGCGGTACATGAGAGTAAGGTTTAGTTTTAAGCGTCGGAGCCAAAGGGGTTGTAGCTTTAGTTTATTGCATCGTTGGCGATAAGTTTGTGTACTGTAGTCAAATAATAAGCTCTTAGTAAATGTTCGTTGAATTCGCTCAATTTTCATCAAATCTAAGCGTCTACAGTTGCTGTAGAGTAGACAACCGTAGTCTAATATTGGACGAACACACTTTGTGTATAGTAATATTTTTGAGTGTAAATTGAGAAAATTTTTTCTTATAAACCCAGTTAACTTTCTCGCTTTGGAAGCTTGAAATGCAACATGCACCGAGAAGTTAATGCTATCAGTATATCTTAGCCCCAAATCTTGAACGACGCTTAGAGGTTTTATTTGCACTTCGCATAGGTGGAGACTGAGGTTCCATCTGCGACCAGTGGAAATATATCCACTTTTGTGCACGTTTAGGGGGAGATGCCATATTTTGGTCCATTCTGATAAGTCATCAATTTCCTTTTGTATTATTTTAGTAATAGTGTTTTCATTTGTAGTGGGTGGGAATAAATAGGCAACCTTTAGATCATCTGCAAAGAGGAAGATTTTACCATGCACAAATTGCTGGCACACATCGTTGATGAAGAGAAGAAAGAGCAATGGTCCAATTACGCTTCCTTGTACAACTCCGCTAGATACATTTACTGGCTTTGAGTAGCTAGAGCCGATTCTTACAATTTGGCGGCGCCCTGTGAGGAATGATTTAAACCAACTTAATAGTGGATTTCGTATGCCATAGGAGTGTAGTTTTGAGAGGAGAAGGTTGTGGGGGACACAATCAAATGCTTTACTGAAGTCAAAATAAAGTACAATAATTGAGAAACCTTTGTCTCTTCCAAGTGTTATATAATCAAAAAATTCCAAGTGGCATGTAGCACAAGAGCGTTTTTCCATGAACCCATGTTGAGATGGATTGATCAGGTATGATTAAGCCTTTCTTACGTTCGGAAGGTTGCTTGCCTGTGGCTAAAGAGTACTTTAACAGACTTGAAAAAAGGAGACATAATAGATTTACGCACTTCCCAAAGACTTTAAGATGGATTTTATCTAAGCCAGGATAATTATGTCCCAGTACCCTCTTGATAATAAGGGGGCTCAAACTTCAATACTTGGGCTAAAGTAGGGAATGATGGGTGGTTGACAGTTCGTGTTAGGGCACTAGTTGGAGAGAAGTTTGTTGGGAATTCCCTGGCTAGTAGACCAGCAGCCGCTGGATGGGAGCTGCTTACCATTATTGAATTTCTTAAAAATGTCTATATAACTGAGGCATAGGACCTACACTCAAATATTGCTCAGTTATCTTTTCAAGTATGAATAACATAGATAGCATACTTGTGGAAAAGGCACGAAGAAGATTCACACCTCGAATCGCAGGTTATAACAGTAATATGAATCATTTAAGTTGCATTGTGACTGGCAAGCGTAATCCAGGACGCTCGTTTCGTGATGAATTACACAGCTCGATGTAAATCACTGCATTTAGAACCCCAGTGGATTTCTTAATATTTTCTTTAAAATAACAAGCGATCTTTCATCTCTAGCTTTCTCTTCCCCATGGAACCAAACACCTGGATACGATCTCCGCAACTAAGAGGCAACATTATCTATCAATAAGTACCAAACACAACATCGCTGTAATTTCTTTGCCGTATTCTACAGTAAACTCAGAAATAAACTACTACAAAATATCCACACGACAGACCACTTCATTTCTAGAATCTATAGATTAGTATCAATTCTTCGACGACTTACCATTTAGCCTCGAATTAATCAGTAATGACTCATTAAGGTCCTAAAACTGCAAACACTAAGGTCGTATACGTTACAGTAAAAAAACAGAAAAAGAAGACTGGTTTAAAACTAATTGTTTTACATCGAATAAATATTTTTTTTCACTACTTAATATATTCTTCTATATCACTTCCTCTAACTTGTGGGCTTGTCTTATGAAAAATTGGTCTTCTTTAATTAACTCATTCCTGGTGACCAACGTACTTAATTCATCAGTAACTTGCCGCTTAAAATCAATCCACATAGATTCCATCACCATAGAAGGATGCCCCTAATATAAGTGTTTGGTTGGCGCATTTATTTAGGCTTCAAATACTGTTGGCCTTATCCTGTATCCTGATGTGCTCTACGGTCCATTGTGCTTAATCTTAGCCATTTTCTTGAATCATAACACACCATAATACAATATATACCTCAAGTACTCTAGTACTGTAAACTGCAAACTTTGTTGTCGTTGGCCTTGCTTTTGAGCTATATCTTCATATAGTGTAAATCCCCCCCCAATATTGACTCCTTGTCAAAACCCTTATATGTAGACAGACCCATATCATTCTGATCGTGCCCATAAATGAGTATGCTGTCATGTAACCTATTATTATTACTATCATTATTTAACAAACTAGGGGTTAGATTGCTTTTTTCTTCTCACGTGGCTCTGCAGTAAACCATTATTACGTTTCATAGACCTGACACCTGACACCTCGACTACTATAGGTAACATCATTATTAATGCTTCTGTACATAACTCTGCCCTGATTTATAATGCGAAAGTCATCGCAGGTGACTTTAACCCTTCTGAGATAGACTGGAATGTTGGAAGATGACTGTTATATGATGAGCAAAACCATACAACAACAGACATGTACTGTTTGACACAGTGTGTGCACACTCCCATGAGACATAATAACTCTCCTTACCTAGTTTTCGGTCACGATGTTTCTTCTCTGCCACTGCAGTTTGGCAAAGAGCTCATAAGCAGTGATCATAAAATGGTTCTATGTGCTATTCCCTTTGATTTTAGTCACTCCAGTAATCAAATATTGCAAAACACTGGATAGTTTTGTGATTGTAAAAATGTGGACTGGAATCATCTACACACACTTCTAAGTTGCTCTGAGTGGGACAATTTTTTATTCTTATAGTCTTATAGATGCACTAAATAATTTTTTACCAAACTAATGACTCGTGTTTGGATTCCATTGCACCCATAAAACTATGAAATGTTATTAAGTCGAATAATTTGTGCATACCACTGGAGTCTGTTCAACATCGCTTTACTCTTCGTATTCTTGGGGCTGATCGTACTCTGAACCATAAAACTAAATGCACTAAGTCAGGACTAGCTACTTTATGGGAGCTCTAACTAAAGTTAAACCTAAATTCCTTTTACAAGATACTGAACATATTAGCGTTTTCATCGTTTAATGCAATTCAGCTCGAGGAATCGTTCTGATATAACCTACGCGATTCAGCTTTGGAAGTAAAAGAGGTGGAGCAAAAATGTCACATTTCAAATCTACCCTTTATATAAATTATTTCGCAAATAAATTCTCCAGAATCTGGAACAATTTGCCCCAAGCCATTCGTGTAATGGATCTGATTCCTTTGTTTGTACGTGTTGATAATTCCATCCCATCTGATGTCATGCTAAAAATGTCCACAGCAGCTACTATTTCTTACTCCACTATCGAAATAAGAGGGACCCTGAACGTACGAGCCCCATTTATCTATTGTAGTCATATGCTTGTACCCTTCCCTTTTAATTTGTTTATAAGCAGATGTGGTGTGTCATGCCTTTCAGTGTCCGTGAAAACACTAATTCCGTCCATTTGTTTCAATATACCAACAATGCTGTTTTGTGTTCTCTCTGCTTTTCGATTTTTCTCTAGTTATAGATGATAATGTACAAAGCAAGTAAGGAGCCTACTGGCTTAATACTATTGACTTCTCTTCTACGCCAAAATTCCAAGTACTGTCAATCTTATCTCGCATCTGGACATGCTCAATGATCCATCCTGCTAACTTAGCTGTTTTTTGGAATCGTAACGCCCTGGTAGAGAAACGCGCGGTTCTTAGTCATATATGAACCACGATACAACAAGTATATTTGATATCTTAGTACTGTGGACTTTAATACCGTTGGCTTGGTTCTCAATTCGTGTCTTTATATGTTATAAATGTCCTGACGAAAATCCTTGTATTCATGCAAACCCTGTAAACTGGTATGCTCTCATAAAGAGACACGTCGTGTAGGATCCTTTTGATTGTAATATGGCCAGGATCCGTTTCTAGGAGTCTACAGACTACTTGCCACTGGGAACGCGAACAACTAACCCTGTCTGAGAACAAGAAGGAATCGCTTTCCTTGACAATATACAAAATTATAGATTTTGGGTTTAAACCATCGTTGACGATTGGAGATGGCGCAGCAAAGAACTAACTAGGCATTACAATATAAATCAATTTTAAGACTCCTGCACTTGCACCAAAGGGTTTATGTAAGGATAGTACGTAAGAAGTTTTATCTACCTGTAAATGTAATTCTCGTAGTTCTGGTAGCTTCATCCTGTGGAGCTTATTCTACAAGGGGTTATTGGAGCCTCAAATGATTGGAGGCATCTGCCTCAACCATATCATAAATGAGTTTGATAGTTGTCGGATCAGAGTCTAATTTAGAATTCCATTTCTTGGATGCTTTGCTAAAAAGGAGACGAGATGGCTGTAATAGACAGTAATTGAGTTTACGTAGTTGCATTCTGTCGAGTAGAAATAGAAACTTTACACATTAACTAGCCTTAATGGCCAGACGAATCTGCACCAGTGATAAAATTAATTCGGAACTGAGGAATTTACTACAGAAACTTATCACTAGTAGTTATTTTTTAAGACTCTTTTAAAGAAATGCCCCATGAAAGAATACCTATTATTCCAAAGAGATATTTTTTCATGAATATTGTATTTCAAGGAAGTATTGTTGCTGAGATTCTAAAGAAGAGACTTCCAAAGGCTGTCTAAAACATTATCTGCTGCCCATCTACATGTTGTTGTTTTCGTCAGGATTTCGTTTTACTATCATACTTAAGATAAGCTGTCTCCTTGGGACACATAGATGGCATATATGAGTTTGCTGGCTGCTGTGATGCAAGTTACATTGGCCAAGTAATGACAGATCTTTGAACACTATCCTGCTTGGAATACGTTGATTGATCAACAGCTCCACTTTCGAGTGCCTGGTGACCTCCGGTCATGTCTCCTTATCAAGATCCTTTTTTCAAATTATTAATCAAGTTGGTCCAAAAAGATGTAGATCAGGTGACTGTGTACGACGGAGGCCCTAACCATCCACCGGTTCAATGTAAAACCTTGCAACCACAAGAAACGCAATCAGATGCTTATTTTATGTCGACCCTAATTCTTTCTTTTTCCGGATAATTAACCTTTGATTTTCCCCTGAATATTACCAGCTAGCTTCGGCATTATCCGATCTCTCTTCCTTTTGTTCTCCTCTAAAGAACAATCATCATAATCCTGTCTTCACTATTTGAGGTGAGAAGGTATTCAAATGGTGAATTTCCGTGTATATAAGGTCTCTTACAATGGCAAAGTGGGTAATCTCTAAGTGTGTAGCCATTTTTACTAATATCTTGTTGGGACAGAATTGGTATAGTTAGAGAGATGAAGCTTTGCACTTGAATTCCGTCTTCTAAGTCAGTAAACCTAGTGTTGTGACTCAGCGTCATGTGTAATTCCTGTGTTCTAAAAGCATTTATGAGAGTGAGTCGACTTAGGATGACAGAAAAAAATATCGTGTGTTACCGTGCTTAGCATTAGCTTTCAAATTTGGGGATTGAGAATGACAGCACCTACCACTTTCCAGTTTGTTGCTCATTTCGTTCCTTCATAAAGTTAGTGGTCGAGCTATGTTGAATCTTATTGATGGAGAAATTATTTTGGCCTTTGCAAGAACAGGATTCGCATTTCATTGCCGTGCATAATGTAGGGTAGTAGGCTGAATTTTATACTTGTAACTTCTTCATTTCTTTATCTCCAGAGGAAATTGTACTTCTCAGTTTCATTTGTTATAAGTTTATGTACCCATATTGAGTGGGTCCATATGAATGATTTGGGTGGCTCCTCATTTTCCGCCTCCAAAAGGATCATGAACGATTTCATTGATATAACTATATCTAAGACTTGTTTTAATGGGGTTATTTTAAGTGGATAAATCTTATTTGGGTTCTCCTATGTTCGGAGCAACCGCATTATGGTAGTTATGGTATACACGTTGTGAAGCTGTTTTGTCAGTAACTGCCAGTGTCCTTGGTCTCAATATTAGATCTAATGTGATTTACTGGTTTTGTAATGCGCTCGGAATCTAGGGTGGATGCATTTCAAAATAGAATAGGGCAACTAAACTTCCGGTCTTTATTCACAACCGGTTACATCCACATTGAATGTACGACCTACAACAAGCCATTAATGAGGCTACTCTTACCTTTTTGAGTGGGATACTCTCAGGAACACTGTAGACAATAGCGTTGTATTGTAAAATATGTCGCATTACGACTTCGACTGCGATGAAATCAAGGGGTGTTATGGTTTGGTTTGCCTTTAATACTTTCATGTCACAATGTTATATATAAGGTGAATTGTATTTTTCTGAGCGGCGGTTTGACGTCACTAAAATTCGATCTACAATCGGCTTTGTTACTTTTTAGATCAGTAAGATTGATAGACTGAACAATTAATGTCCGATGGTCGCTCAGCCGTGGTTCCGTGATAATTGGATCATCAGGGAAAGATTCAGAATGTTTGGGGGGGGCGGCAGCTAGCAGGATCTGATCATTCAGCTTTATTCCTGGCCATGTTTAAATAAGATTTTATTGAACCGATAGGTTGCATGTGTATTTTTAATTTATGTAGTTGTGTTCTATAACCCAAAGCCGAACTTTCGTGGGAATTGGTTGTAAAATGAATAGTGATTGGATTATGACTAGAATTATTACAATTCGCGCATTGATAATTTACGCCAACTTCTTGGCTGCAAGCTAAAGGCAATTGTTGCGTTCGTTCGAACCACTGACACAATACGTTGGATACATAAGGCGGAGTCTGCTTGGTGACTTTCTTGTATGAAAATGCATCACATCACGTTTCTGCGAGTCAAACTCAGGGTTACTAGTATGTATTTACTTTCTTTAGTAGCCGTTGGTCTTGTAAAAGCTTCAGTAAAGCACAATTTCATTCATTGGCTTTCCACTGTTATATCACTTGAGTAAACACTGGTTAACAAAATCAGGTTAATGAATATGACTATATATGTAACTACCCAAAACCCCTGAAGTTGACGATCCTAATGTTGAGAACACTATTTACCATGGCGTAAAACTTTCTCCCCAGTAGATGGTTTTGTTACCATGATAACGAGGGTCAGTGAATTCTGTGATAGTCACCTTACGAGGTTAGCCGCTACGCGCCACTGCGTCATATGCTTTCACAAGGTCAAGAAACAGCACGAGTACAGAAATCCCATCTCATTAAGCTTCCAAGTCATCCCAAGGAAATATAGTGACAGTAGTGCATGGACTAAAATACTGTACTAAGCTCAGTAAAACAGTTTTTTCTCTATAATCTTCAAAACGGTTTATTTGAACCTTCGGAATACGCCACATATTTGTGGCATCTAGGGGATTTTTACTACTACCTTGCAAACCTTGGAAGCTGTCGTTTGTTTCTATCCGTTTGACAGCCTCTTTGAGTGAAGTAAGTACAGAAAGAGGCCACTTGTATGGTAGTAGAGTATTCCAGCAAGTCATCATAAGAATATCGGGAGCACGCTGTCGCGGCCTGGTGATTTACTTGGCTTTAACACCAGCGTTCCCAAGACGGACCCAGGTGTGATTCCAAGAGAACTCCCTACCCACTTCCAAAGATGTGACGGTATATCGAGTCAGGAAAGTGAGCGGACTGTTTTTGTTTGTCCAAATAAGTGTTAAAACTTTGGTTGACTCACTCTAAGGCTCTGCAGAAAGTGGTATACAAAGATTTACAAAGAGTCAACACAACTTGAGTTGATGTTTTAGCTTGTCTTGAAATTTTTGGACGGGTTCGACTGTAAATGCCTTTTACCGTTCCTAATATGAATGCCACACCTGTTTTTATATAAAAGAACATGCGACAGGATAAAGGTAATTTTAAATTAATCCAGTCATCAAAAATATCATATTAGTTGTTAATCGGATTTGCAAGAATGATGAAATTTGTGTGTAATTTTGCCAACCTTAGGCATCTTGTGTGGAATTATAGTTACACCCTCTCAATAAGTTATTTTAAAGATGTTAAAACGATTATTCAAAGCCCATAGTCGTTCTTGCAAATAATTCTACACGCAACCTGTACTCAGTACATGACATAATGTTTGTAGCGACCTGTCTACACCTCTTAAGATATTCTAGATGCAACCAATTTTCCAGTGTTCTCTTTCCAAAGTCCTTTTTGCTACAGCACATACATCAAGGATCTGAAATTTTGCGTACTATTCCAGAGAAACAATTTTTTCTGACTGAGAACGATGGCCGTGAAAACCCATGGTGTGTCGACTTCAGGTATTTGACCACAGTAATCTTCGTAGCATCGCTCGTATAACATAGAACAGTCGAATAAGTATTATAGAGGTTAAACAATATCTGTCAACTCAAAGGCACGCAGACTCATGGGTTGTATTATCCATAATTTCTACCAACGTGAGTCTAGATTGGTATTATACAACGTCTGTGTACGCTCGCTACTTAAATACTGCCCACTCATACTCAGCAGCCTCCCAATAAATGATAAGTTGAAGATTAAAGAGATACAGAGATACTTTACAAAAAGACAGGACGGATTATGGACCAAATTATACTACACGGTGCGATACACTGGGCTTAGAACCATTGTGGAAAAGACGAGCTAAGCTTAATCTGACATTCTATTTCAAAGTTTAACACCGCCTAGCATACTCTCCCGACCCTATATTAAAGTTTATCGATGCACCCAATTATAGCCTTAGAAATCATACAGGTATAGTGTGGGTGGGACACTGTAAGACTAAAATACGTTCTAACGTTTTCGTGCATAAATTCACTACCATTTGGAATAGTTCACCGGCAAAAATCCGTACACTAGATAGCATAGATCACTTTATACGAGCGATAAACAAACTATTTAGTGACTCCAAGGCACTAAATTAACTACCAATTTGTCCAAAAGTCTAGCATAATGTGTGAAGTACTCGGTCCGCTCAGTGTGTGACACGAGAACGCAGACTAGATAGCACGAACATTACTTAGAACAATATGTCTAAAATTCTGTACCAAGTACTCCGCGACTTACCACAACCTCACCTTAATCAGAGATAGTTCATAAGGTTCCAAACCTTTAAACACTCTAAGCATGAACTTTGTAGTAGGAAAATTAACAAAAACAAAGAATATTTTGGTTTAAAACTATTTGTTTCAGAACTACTAGCTAACTTCATTTATTTTTATTTCTTCAGTTTCGTATGTTCCTCTATATCATCTCCCCGAGCTTGTGGACTGCTCTCATAAAAAATAGGTCTCCGTTACAGTAAATTACTCCTAATGCCGGTTAACAATATACTTAATGCATTTATAACTCACTGTTCAGATCAACCCGCGCAGATTCCACCGCTACGGAAGCATATCCTCTATATTTGTGCAAAGTTGTAGTCATTATCCAAGTTATAAATATTATTCGCGATACTCCGTATCTGGATATGCCTCATTCTGTTCACTCCCAGCTGGCTGTTGGAATCGTAGCGCCGGAGACGAAAAGCGCGCGCTTGTTCGTCTAAAATGCACTGTACTACAACGCGTAAATCTGGTACCCTAGTATTGTGAATTCTGATGTTGGCCTTGCGATTAATTAATCCCTTCATATAGTGTGAACCCCCTACCAATGACTATCAAAACCCTTGTATGTTAGTAAAACTATATCATTCTGGTCATGCCTGTAAACTGGTATGTACTCATGTACAAAAGTTACTTGAGAATAAAATTATTATTATTAATTTATTATTATTATCAATTTTCAGGAGCGTTTGGTCACTTTTTAAATATGTCGGTTGGCCTATATTCTCGATGTGATATGTAGGCAAGATGGCTACGCGAGAATATTCTGTCGACATTTTATTCATGGCTTGATATATGACGAGAATGGGTTAAGAATAATAGCAAATTAAATGTTTTTGCTCGAATTAGTGGTATTAGAATGTTGCACTGTAGTCAAAAGACTTTATATTTCCATCTGGCAGTTTTCAAAGGCCGAATGAAATGACGGAACCTTTAGTTGATAAAAGACTGTGTTGTGTGCTTAAACGTTCGCAAGAATACAGACCCAATGTACCGGTTTACTTGAAACTTACGTTAAAGCAGAAATGATTCTAAAAAGACGTATAAAATTTTCGTTGGAAGCTGTAGGAAGCTTTCGATTTTAAGCCGTTTCCAGTTTCTGTTTTATAAGACAAGTCATTAAATAACAGATGATTTAGCAGGCCTTCTTGTCCATTTGTAGGCCTTGGAGCTCCTTATGCAGCTTGAGACCTTCAGCATTGGAAGAGAGAGGTGTAGCATACTCAGCCAATTTTTGTGGCAGTGACATTATGACAGAAAATATATAAACACATGAAACGTCGAACAACGTTTTCGAATGTCGTCCTCTGCATTACAACCAGCAATCTGTGTTATCTGGTAAAACTGTCTTACTTTAGTCATTGGAATGTTAGTTTTTATTATCCTAAATCTTGACAATAAATGGTCACTGAGAACTGGTGAGTGTCGTGTTTATTAGGTTTGTTCTAATTCCCACTCACCTTTGTTGATCAGTTTGTAATTTGACTGACGGTGAAACCTACTCAAAACGACAGCATTATGTTGATGTATCAATCAGTGTGGAAGGCAGCTGGTACAGAAGTACTCATCAGAAAGGCGTGGATCCAGTCTTAAGTGGACAAAATCTCCATGCCGGATTTTATCGGATCCTTAAGGAAGTACTGGCTTCATAAAAACTGTTAGAATGCCTTTCTGATAAGTGATATATGACACGAAACGTAGGTTCATAGTTTAATACCGACTACCCTAAGAGCGCATCCCACCAGCACATAGATGCCCATTGTATGTATGGTCAACAAAGAGAAGGGCACATGTGTGCAATGGTCCAAGTTGCTCTACCTCCACAGCACAACAAGACTGGCATCACAGTAGAATTAGAAGCCACTTCAACGACAATAATAATAAAAACGAAGAAAAGTGAACATACGGAATATAGTTTAGGGGAAAGAAATGGAGTGTGGAAAAATGGTTATGAAATAATTTTAGGCTCATGTTTTTCACTGAAGACAATCAGTGGATACATCTAAATAAATAAATAAATAGCTTTTATTATCAAGTGTCATTGTGTACATGAGAGCACGCCAGGTTACAGGCATGATCAGAATGATATTGGTTTACATTCATACAAATATTTCGCCAGTGTTACTGTCAGGACATTCATAACATACGGACGATTTCATTAAGAACCAAACCAACTGCAATAAAGTTTACAGTACTAGGACACTAAATATATGTATTGTATCACAGTGCATATATGACAATGAAACACCCTCCTTGACTATTGCGTTACAATTCCAAAAACGGCTGAGGCAGCAGAATGGATTGGATGCGGGATAAGACCAAGGGTGTCTGGAACTTGGGTATCGGAGAAAAGTTAACAGTATTGTGCTAGTAGGTTCCATACTTGTCTTGTACAAAATCATTTGTAGGTTCTGGTTACTGATGCAACTTATTAGAAAGATACCGGGTTAGGCGGACACCTATTGTGAGGTGTTGGAGCCTGCAAAGTTGGTATTCGGGTAAACTTCCAAAAGAAGAAAAAGAAAAAAAAAGGGAAAAGAGATTTCGTGTGTGTAGTGCACAGGTGTGAGGATGACTCAGAGAACAATCCGATTGTTTGTAAGTCGTTTCTGGCAGGTGGACTGTAGATTAAAGTCCAATGGTCTATTGATATCTTTTACTGAGACAGGTGGTCGCGTTGTGTCCTTGATGTTAAATGTATTTCAGATATTAAGAAGACCTAGTATTTCTAGTGTGTTTGAATAAGTGGCTTCATCAGCCAGGAGATCAATATTTTTCAGATCGGTTTTAAGCCATGTCACTCGACGTTTCCAACCACTGATTACGGCTTTTGCGAGGACCACATTTAGGTAGTCTGCAGCTACCGACACGACACAGACCAGTAGTCAGTGACTTCACAGACTGATGACATGTTTCTGTTTAGCCGTCCCTTACTCTCGCCCATCCTGCTCCTACTTGTGTGATAATTTGAGCCAAGAGTGCGATGGGTCTTTAACCCAGAAAGGCTTCCGTTTATAGATAAGTTTATAATGTGGGACTTCATCAAATGTTTACCCGAAGTTGGGAAAAACAGCTGATTAAACCATCCCTTCATTGAGTTGACTAGTTGTATCGTTAAGATAGCCTACTAGACACGTATCACGTTTTCTAGATTTTAGAAACCCATGTTGTGACATGGAGATTAGAGTTTATGTCTGGAAATACTAAATTATTTCAACCTTAGCTACCTTTTTCATCACTCTAGAGATAACATACGTTAGGTTAATTTGTCAGTAGTTTTCTACATTTGCAGTCGGTCCACTTTTGATTTTGGAAATGACGTATGTGGTTTTCCAGGTTGATGGGTAGCGTGCAGTAGAGAGTGATATTGTAAACAATTTAAGAAGTATCAGATGGAGGTTCCCGCTTCCGTTTTTTGGCATGCTTGCTAGGGTACCATCAGACCTTTCAGTGTTTGAGTGTGTCTTTATCGAATTAGTAATATTTTGTCAAGTAAAGGTAACATTTGTGAGTTTATGTGATGGCGTAATGGTGGATTCGTAGTCACCTCTAGAAGTTTTGTTTGTCAGTGTTGTACTAGTGTTCACTAGACAATTCAGCAATAAGTTAAGGGTTGTCATATATAAGGAACAAACAATATCTGTCACCTCAAAGGCGCGCAGACTCATGGGTTGCATTATCCACAATTTCTACCAACGTGAGTCTAGATTGATTTTATACAAGGTCTGTGTACGCCCGCTACTTCAATACTGCCCACTCATACTCAGCAGCCTCCGAATAAGTGATAAGCTAAAGATAGAAAGTGTACAGAGATACTTCACGAAAAAGATACCGGGGATGGATTGTGGACTAAATTGTACTACACGGTGCGATACATTAGGCTTAGAACCACTTTGGAAAAGACGAGCAAAGCTTAATCTGACATTCTATTTTAAAGTTTTACACCGTTTAGCATACTCTCCCGACCCTATATTAAGATTTGTCGAAGCACCTAATTACGGTCTCAGAAACCATACAGGTACAGTGTGGGTGGAACACTGTAAGACTA
This sequence comes from Schistosoma mekongi, assembly GCA_034768735.1. NCBI lineage: Eukaryota > Metazoa > Platyhelminthes > Trematoda > Strigeidida > Schistosomatidae > Schistosoma > Schistosoma mekongi. The sequence goes on along the minus strand of CM068305.1, from coordinate 42,012,914 downwards.
AAATACGATCTAACTTTGTCGTGCATAAATTCACTGCCATATGGAATAGTTTACCAGCAGAAATCCGTACACTAGATAGCATAGATCACTTTATACGAGCAATAAACCAACTATTTAGTGACAATAAGGCGCTGAACAAACTATCGATTTATTCAAATTCTAGCATAACGTGCGAAGTACTCGGTCCTCTTAATGTGTGACACCAGAGTGTAGACTATAGTAATTATTATCTATAGATAACATGAGCAATGCACGAAACAATAAAACTAAAGTTCGGTACCGAATACTCCGAGACTTACCACAACCTCAAGTTAAGTAATGATGGTTCATAGGGATCTCAACCTTTAAACACTAAACACGAACATCGTAGTTGGAAAAATAACAAAAAATGAAGAATATTTTGCATTAAAACTGTTTGTATTACAACTAATAGCTAACTTCATTTGCTTTTTTTTCTTCTATTTTGTATGTTCCTCTATATCATTTCCCTGAGCTTGTGACCAGCTCTCATCAGTAATAGGTCTCCATTACAGCAAATTAATCATAATATCAACCCGCACAGATTCCATCGCTACGGAAGACTACCTTCTATCTTTGTGCAATGTTGGAGTCCTTATCCATTGTTCTAAATATTATTCGCCTTACCTCGTATCTGGATATAATGTGTGGTCCGTTCTGCTCACTCCGAGCCGGCTCTAGAAGTCGCACCGCAGGAGACGAAAAGCGCGCGTTTGTTTGTACAAAAAATGTACTGTGCTACAACGCGAACTTTGATGTCGTTAGACCTGCAATTAATCAATGCATTATTATGGTGTGAACCCCCTACCAATGACTATCAAAATCTCTCTTACCCGAATATCAACCATGCAGACTTCAATATCTCACGATAGATGTCCGCCGAACCAGGAATATGGCTACTGAGTACTCCTAGTCTTATCCTGCATTTCATCCATTCCGCAACCTCAGCAGTATTTTTTTGAGTTTGTAACGCTCTGGTCATGGAGCACGCATCTCTTTGTAATTTATGAACCGTGCTACAATGCATATATTTTGAATCCTAGTACTGAAATCACTGTTGCAAATGGTTTGGTTTTCAATTCAACTGACTTTATGTTATGACACTGTCAAAATATCTGTATAAATGCAAACTCATATCATTCTGATCATGCCTGTAAACTGGCATGCCCTCATGTACACAATGATACATGAGAATAAAAACTATTTATTTGTTTATTTATATCAGCTAATATCGCGCGTCGAGGCAGAGGGTGTTTGGACATACGCAACACATATCCAAACCACCTCATTTTGTGAAGATTCTTAATCTCGTCGACCGATTGACCACCTTTGCCTAATACCCGTCATCTAAACTCGTTATTGCTGGATGAACTTTTAAGCAGCACACTTTCATTGACAGACAGACAGACAGTTGCAACGTAGAACTTAGTACATGCGTACGTCAGTTCAAGTTGCCATGCCTCAATTAGCAGATAGAGATTAAATTGTCGAATCAAATCCCAGAGTGGGAAGGTAGTAACAGAGTTAGTATTCATGGAAGGGAATAGAGACCGAGAAGATTTAAGAAAATATGATTAAGTAAAGAGAAAATTATGATAAGTTCAGAAACTTAGAATTTGGAGGAAGACAAGGAGTGGATGCACCTGCGCCATTGCCAACGATTTTGAGCCATATCACCCAACGTCTCTAACCATTCATTACGTGCGTCACGCGGACCCCAACCAGGTAGTCTGCACCTATTAACATGGCTCAGCCCAATTGTCAAGGACTTCATGGACTGATGCCATGTTTTGGTTTGGCCGCCCCTAGCTTTCTTCCAGCCTACTCCCACACCAAACAGCATTGCTCGTCGAGGTAGACGGTGACCAGGCATACGTAACATCTGTCCTAACCACCTTAGCTGGTGAAGGTTTACTACTTCGTCAACAGATTTACCGTATTTACCTAGTATTCTATTCCTGACCCACGTATTGCTCAATCGGTGTTCCCAGTGAACACGAGCAATGCTTCGAAGACATCTGTGCTCGAATACCAGGAGCCTACGAATATCCTCTATCCTTAATGGCCATGTTTCACATCCATAAAGTAAGACAGACCGAACTACTGCGCAGTAAACGCGTCCTTTGGTCAGTAGTCGGATGTTTTGCCTATGCCACAGATGACGCAAATTCCAAAAAGCTAATCGGGCCTTATGTATACGCGCAGAGACTTCAGCAGACACCAGACCGTCAGGACTGATGAGGCTGCCAAGATAAGTGAAGCGGTCAACACATTCAACTGCCTCACTCCCTATCACTAACTTCGGTGTCGAATCAATCCAATCCTGAAGTAACATTTTGCATTTGGGTGGAGAGAATCGCATCCCAAACATCCTTACATTCTTGTTTAAGGTAGTCAACAGATTCTGCATTTTATCAGCATTTTCGCCTAAGAGAACTATATCATCTGCATATTCTAAGTCAGCTAGTTTATCTCCTGGAAGGAGGTCAACCCCGCCGAAGTCAGACGGTGAAAATGTCAACTCTAAAAGTATATGAATGATAAAATTAAATAAAAATGGGGAAAGCGGACAACGTTGACGAACACCACTTGAGGTAATCAGTTCTGATGACAATCTGCCATAAGCTCTCACTCGACATGTGGTGTTCGAGTAGAGAGCTTGTATAAGGTTAATGTACTTCTCTGGTACGCCTTTCATTGACAAACATTGCCACATAACCTTACGATCGATAGGGTCAAATGCCGCCTTAAGGTCAAGGAATACAACTTTTGTTGGGCGTCTAAAAGTGTGTCTATGTTCTAGAACCTGCCGAAGTGTGAATAGGTGGTCTATGCAGCCACGTCCAGGTCTGAAACCACCTTGGTTCTCTCTAGTCTGCTCTTCACGAGCTTTAGTTAGACGTCGAAGTATGATTGAAGCTAATATTTTGGACACTATATTCGTTAAGCTGATTCCTCGGTAATTGTCACAGGAGGACTTCTGTCCTTTCTTATAGATTGGAACGATTAGTGTTTGAGACCAGTCAGATGAGATTACTCCCAATTCCCAGATTCTAGACAGGATCCCAGTTAATCTCGCTGCTGAAACTGGACCACCATCCTTAAATATCTCAGGGGTTAACCCATCGGGTCCTGCTGCTCTCCCTCGCTTTAGCTTCCCTACAGCCTTCTCAACCTCACTAAGACTTGGGGGACCAATATTAATTTGCCATTCAGATTGCTTGGGAAAGGTGGGCATCTGGGATGACGCCGAGGGCCAATTGAACTGTTCCCTAAAGTGTTCTGCCCATCTGTCCAACCTTCTGGATTGACAGTGAATGATGGTCCCATCTTTTTCTGCGATAGTTTCACTTACAGTTGGATTTTTGATGCCCGTTTCCTTGATAAGTCTGAACAGTTGCCTACTGCTACCTATTGCCGCTGCCTTTTCCATCTCTTTAGCTTTCGCCACCCACCACTGCTCACGATCATTTCGTAAGCTTTTAACCAGTTTGCGTTTAAGTTACACTTTCATTGAGAGACGAATATATCGCCTAATCTAAAGATGGCGTAAGTTGGCAAAAACCAAATGAGCTTTCTGAATTCGTACTGGGATTTCGTTAGAAACTAAGCCATTATGGTCAATCAGACTTTCAAGATAAGTGAAGTGGTTGACGTGCTCAACTACCTCACTTCTCATCTTTAGCTCAGGCGTCGATGAATATCACTCCCGAAGCAATACTTTGCATTTAGGGGAGAAGAAACGCATTCCATACATGGTTGTATTGGTGCTTATTGCTGTCAAAATTTTTAAATCTTATCAATGTCTTCGCCAAACAGGACTGCGATATCAGCATATTTCAAGTTAATTAGTGGATCTCCTGGTAGGAGATCAATTCCTGCAAGGTCCAACGATGAGTGTAAGTTCCAACAATAAATCGACAATGAAGTGAATTAAAAATGGGGATAGTTGGCAGTCTTGACGGGCCACTTAAGGTTACCAATTCGGATGACAGTTCAACACGACTAATAGTGTTTGATTAAGGAGCCTTCTCAAGATTTATGTACTTCTGGAGTACGCCTCTCAATGAAAGGCACTGCCATAGAAGTTCTTGGACCACAGAGTCAAATGCTGCTTCCAAGTCAATACAATCCATGTCGGAAGTCAAAATGTATGTCAATGTTCTGAAATCTGACGAATGGTGAATATTTGGCCCATACAACCGCGACCAAGTCTGAAGCCAGCCTGGTTTTCTCGTATTTGTAGATCACGTGTTGTAGCTAAACAGGTGATAATTACAGAAGCTAGTATTTTAGATACCATACTAGTTAAACTAATTCTTCTACGGTTATCACAGGACGATTTTGACCCTTTCTTATATGTTTAGACGATTAATGGTCAATACCAATCAGATAGAACTATGTCGAGTTTCTAAACTTTAGTCAAAATATCAGTCAGCCTGATCCTTAAAGTGGTACCATCACGTGGTTTGTAGGTTTCAATCTTTGTAACATAATTTGCCAACCGTCGTATCCATAGTGCTCTAAAACTGTGTCTTACCAGATATATACATATATATATTGTATATCCGCATTCTAATATGGTAAAAATAAATAAATGTATAAGCTGTGACAAATAATCACGAAATAGTCTAACCAACCTATCTAAGAAAACTAAACCGATGTTGTCAGTGACACCCTAAATAGTTCTCAGGTTAAGACCTCTGACATCTAATGTGATGCCATAACAGCTATGATATACTGTCACTACAGAAATCCCTCACCAAACTGAAACCTGAATTTAACCAACTGGCTCCACTCACAACTTTGTAGCATCATAATAACGTCTGAAGTGTTGAGAACTTTGAAAAAAACTGTGTCTGACTTTGTAGCATCGGAAGTGGTAAAAAGGGCTATATCTTCATGTAGTTTGGTAGTCTATAATTTTTCTGACCGCCTCCGTAAGTAAATTTTCTCTGCTAGCGTGAAACAAACTTGTAGGCACTGAAAACAATAAGGTAGACTATAATTGCCAGTCTATTCGACTTTCAGATACAAAACAAGGCATTAAGCATGGTAGACGACAGAATAAAGTACACGTTTACTCGCATCCTCTACAAACTAAATCAACAGTCAACATAACGAAAAGCGGTTCCTCACCCCACATGCAGTACAACACAGCCTACTAGAGTAAATACCTTTGGGACAAAAGAACGAGACACTTTAGAGCATTAACCAAACCACCAAGTATTAGCTCTCTTAATCCACACACGCATAACAACACGCTTCCACCAATTCCAAACCCACTGTATAATGATACAAATAGGAACGGTTTCTACCGTAACTATGTAAATCCCAACTTTCATCATTATAATAGTATAATAGACGGAAATCAAAGTTTTTCGGGATATAGGACATAGTATCACCGCAGTTGTTTGTTAGAAGTGCACTATAATACGAAATATACCTCTGGTACCCTAGTACTGTAAACTGGGAACTTTGATATCGTTGGCTCTGTAACTAATTATTATCTTCAGGTATCGTGAATTCCGTAACAGTGATTTTCTATCAAAACCCTCTTAAAAGAAGCCACATTATTCTGGTCATGCCTGTAAACTCGTATGCTCTCGTATACAAAGTGCTACTTGAGAATAAAATTATTACTAGTATCAATAAATGCCAAATACACATAAATAAGAACGACTGATTTATTAATCATGCTAGCGTCACTCTACAAACCATCACACAATATGGTAACTAAGTCATGGACTAATTCAAGCATTCCTGTTATAAGTATATCTCTCGATAATTACAATCTATACTGTAGTGATAAATTACATGGACGTGGTGGAGGTGGTATGATATATGTTCATTCAAAGCTGAACTCTCTCTTACGTGATATTCCACGGTTAAATGAAAAATAAGATTCTGTGTAGGTTGTTCTGAAGCCTACAAGGACTACATCGATCTTGTTTGGTTGAGTGTACCAGCCTCCCAATTCCCGGTTAAGGAATATAGATTTACTAACAAAAATTTTCATACTAGAATCCTTTCTATCCTCCACTAGCAAGCTTATATGTAGAGATTTCAATATGCCCGAAATCTCATGGTTCCTACCCAGAGCACCAAAACACTACGATTCATTTATAGAGTGTTTAAAACCCGGTGGTTGGACTCAGTACGTTCATGATCCCACGAGACTCCAAAATACCGTAGACTTAGTTTTCACAAAAATGGGCCCTCCCGATACGCTCCTCATACCCAGAAATAATTCCCTGTTAGTGGCCGTAACATTGTTATATACAGCTTTGATATAAAAATTACAGCAACTTAGCGTCAAACAACTTCACTCGGTCGACACTTTTACAATGTCAAATGGATAAACCTCCAAAACTACATCAATAGTCTTCATTTGCGAGAGCCATTTTACAAGAAACACCGCTAAAAAATCGACTGATATTATCAACAAAATAACATAAATGATGCCTTGGACAAAACTGCATCATGAAGACATCCAAAACCATGAACTTCCAAAGATTTATTCACCTCAACGCATATACGAAGACGCCTCCAAAGAAATGCTTCCCAATTTCATAAATCCAGAGACTTTTCATCGCTAGTCACGATGAAAGAAACATATGTAATGACTGTAGAGATATGCACGGAAAGAGCCATTGTACGAGAAAAACTAGCTATGGTAAACAAAAATCCCTCTGTTCTCCCAAAAATTTTTGAAAATAAAATTAGGGGTTCTAAAATGAAAGGCTGAAGCTTCTTTATAATGAAAATCAAATATAGATAGATAGATCGTTTTTATTCTCATGTATCATTGTGTACATGAGGGCATGCCAGTTTACAGGCATGATCAGAATGATATGAGTTTGCATTTATACAGATATTTTGACAGTGTCATAACATAAAGTCAGTTGAATTGAAAACCAAACCATTTGCAACAGTGATTTCAGTACTAGGATTCAAAATATATGCATTGTAGCACGGTTCATAAATTACAAAGAGATGCGTGCTCCATGACCAGAGCGTTACAAACTCAAAAAAATACTGCTGAGGTTGCGGAATGGATGAAATGCAGGATAAGACTAGGAGTACTCAGTAGCCATATTCCTGGTTCGGCGGACATCTATCGTGAGATATTGAAGTCTGCATGGTTGATATTCGGGTAAGAGCGATTTTGATAGTCATTGATAGGGGGTTCACACCATAATAATGCATTGATTAATTGCAGGTCTAACGACATCAAAGTTCGCGTTGTAGCACAGTACATTTTTTGTACAAACAAACGCGCGCTTTTCGTCTCCTGCGGTGCGACTTCTAGAGCCGGCTCGGAGTGAGCAGAACGGACCACACATTATATCCAGATACGAGGTAAGGCGAATAATATTTAGAACAATGGATAAGGACTCCAACATTGCACAAAGATAGAAGGTAGTCTTCCGTAGCGATGGAATCTGTGCGGGTTGATATTATGATTAATTTGCTGTAATGGAGACCTATTACTGATGAGAGCTGGTCACAAGCTCAGGGAAATGATATAGAGGAACATACAAAATAGAAGAAAAAAAAGCAAATGAAGTTAGCTATTAGTTGTAATACAAACAGTTTTAATGCAAAATATTCTTCATTTTTTGTTATTTTTCCAACTACGATGTTCGTGTTTAGTGTTTAAAGGTTGAGATCCCTATGAACCATCATTACTTAACTTGAGGTTGTGGTAAGTCTCGGAGTATTCGGTACCGAACTTTAGTTTTATTGTTTCGTGCATTGCTCATGTTATCTATAGATAATAATTACTATAGTCTACACTCTGGTGTCACACATTAAGAGGACCGAGTACTTCGCACGTTATGCTAGAATTTGAATAAATCGGTAGTTTGTTCAGCGCCTTATTGTCACTAAATAGTTGGTTTATTGCTCGTATAAAGTGATCTATGCTATCTAGTGTACGGATTTCTGCTGGTAAACTATTCCATATGGCAGTGAATTTATGCACGACAAAGTTAGATCGTATTTTAGTCTTACAGTGTTCCACCCACACTGTACCTGTATGGTTTCTGAGACCGTAATTAGGTGCTTCGACAAATCTTAATATAGGGTCGGGAGAGTATGCTAAACGGTGTAAAACTTTAAAATAGAATGTCAGATTAAGCTTTGCTCGTCTTTTCCAAAGTGGTTCTAAGCCTAATGTATCGCACCGTGTAGTACAATTTAGTCCACAATCCATCCCCGGTATCTTTTTCGTGAAGTATCTCTGTACACTTTCTATCTTTAGCTTATCACTTATTCGGAGGCTGCTGAGTATGAGTGGGCAGTATTGAAGTAGCGGGCGTACACAGACCTTGTATAAAATCAATCTAGACTCACGTTGGTAGAAATTGTGGATAATGCAACCCATGAGTCTGCGCGCCTTTGAGGTGACAGATATTGTTTGTTCCTTATATATGACAACCCTTAACTTATTGCTGAATTGTCTAGTGAACACTAGTACAACACTGACAAACAAAACTTCTAGAGGTGACTACGAATCCACCATTACGCCATCACATAAACTCACAAATGTTACCTTTACTTGACAAAATATTACTAATTCGATAAAGACACACTCAAACACTGAAAGGTCTGATGGTACCCTAGCAAGCATGCCAAAAAACGGAAGCGGGAACCTCCATCTGATACTTCTTAAATTGTTTACAATATCACTCTCTACTGCACGCTACCCATCAACCTGGAAAACCACATACGTCATTTCCAAAATCAAAAGTGGACCGACTGCAAATGTAGAAAACTACTGACAAATTAACCTAACGTATGTTATCTCTAGAGTGATGAAAAAGGTAGCTAAGGTTGAAATAATTTAGTATTTCCAGACACAAACTCTAATCTCCATGTCACAACATGGGTTTCTAAAATCTAGAAAACGTGATACGTGTCTAGTAGGCTATCTTAACGATACAACTAGTCAACTCAATGAAGGGATGGTTTAATCAGCTGTTTTTCCTAACTTCGGGTAAACATTTGATGAAGTCCCACATTATAAACTTATCTATAAACGGAAGCCTTTCTGGGTTAAAGACCCATCGTACTCTTGGCTCAAATTATCACAAAGAGGAGCCAGATAATTAAATAAAATGGCTACATCTCTTCATCCAAACCTATTACAAGTAAAGTTGTTCAGGCGTGTCCTAGGTGCGCCTCTATTTCTAGTGTATATAAATAATGCATGTGAAGTTATACATTTTGGTGGACTATACTTATGTGTGGATGATCTGAGTATAGTGTACAGCTTTGAGCCCAGTATATTTCCAGAGAACGTTTACGGGAAGATTGCTGGAGTATAACTATTACATAAAGTATACAGAAAAATGTAGGTTGCATTCTCGAGAACCCATAAAGAAACGTCGCCTAAAAGCCAAACTTCAGTTTCTCCATAAAACAACTCATGGTCTCACTTTCCCAGCGTCTTCTCCATTCTGAAGGACCGTACCCTAATATAATATAAGGAATCAGCCTCAAACAACGTTTTCTAGAATTTAAACTCATAATGAACTTAGTCCTCGATATAAATGGGACCTAGCAACACATTCCTGAGCTACCTGGAAATCCAGATATGATAAGTCACAAACCAGCTCACACGGCTTACATAATAAGCCTATAAGTTATTAACAACTTACGTTGCTTTCCCTCCTTCACTAGTTCAAACAACCGACAAAATATCCTCTCCGCATTTTGACGCCATAACTCGTCGGCGTTCTTCTGTTATTTAGTCATCACTCTTCTCAAGTTATTACACATCATTTAGCGTTTTAAATAGGCAGGTCATCTACTATCTCTACATGTAACAATGCATCATTTTATGATTCAGATAAATTTAAAACATAAAATGCAATTTCTGTCTATGACAAACATGCATTACTTGATGTTACATTTGTTGTTTGTCCGATAGTCTTAAACGATGGCATAACTTTTTGTAAAATAACTGGATATTTGGTTACTCGATTATTTGGAATACCATGGTGAGTCCAACCTGATTTTTGTCTAATCCCGCATCAAATCTACTTTGCTCTACTGTTGTTTTTTTCCGCTTTTTCTTTTTCATTATCTCAAAATATATAACTGGCAGGTGAGCCCAAGGGAAATCTATAACTTCAAAAGGATCCATACGGAAGTCTTATCTTATTCTCCCGAACCTCTGGACAGGGTCGATTTCATAAAATCCGCGTCTGTTAACCAATAATCACTGTCAAACAATCTATCTTTATCAACCATTATGTCCTTTATCAGAAATATTGCACTCGGTGTGTATGACTTTATTTTTCCTTGCAGTTTGTACTTTCAAAATCCGTAAAGTTTAATAACTACCCAAATGTATATAAAGTTTCCATTTTTGGTCATTATTCACACAATTGTATGTTTCACTATGTTACTATACACTTGAATGTTGGATGTTTATACGTCATAGTAAAATTCGTTTATGTAACCATTCAACCATGCTATGGTTTGATATGTTTTTGTTGACCATGCCTGTTTAAATGGCTTGCTCGTGATATCAGGAAATAAATTATAATTAACTGCTCCTTAAAGTGTTCAGTCTATCGTTCTAAGCATCTAGACTGAGAGCGGATAAGCGTTACATCTCTTTCGGAGATTGTCTTACTAAAAACTGATTGCTTAACCTTGGTTTCTTTTACTAACGTAAAAGGTTGTCTAGTGTTATCTAACGCCGCTGTCTGTTACATCTCCTTTGCTTTCGTTACCCACCACTACTCACACTTATTTTGCAGATTTTTTGACAGTTTGTATCTGATTACTATACGCTCCTCATCGCGTTCGTAGCCTAACGAGATAAGTTTACGGGTGTCCACCAACCCAACAGAAGTCATTAAGATCTGCTTGCATTTCTTGACATGTTGTTTTAGGTCCTTGAAAGGTTTTACTACAGATGCCACAGCTGCTTGGACATCTTGAACTCATACTTTACGTAATATATTCACCAGCTACATCACGAGAAGTTGCTGTTGCGTCACTAGATAAACAACGGATGTAGCACGTAGGTGTTTTATTTTGACTAGGTGAGGTCAAGTCATGGAGGACAACTGACAAATGCATTCCCAGTGAGGACCGTAATCAGACAAGGTTGCCTGCTCTCACCTTTTCTCTTCCTCCTAGTGGTTGACTGGATCATGAAGACCTCCACATCTGCGAGGATGCACGGATTTCAATGGACATGTAGGATGCGACTCGATGATTTGGATTTTGCGGATGATCTGGCTCTCTTAGCACATACACACCAACAGATGCAAGCAAAGACAACCAGTGTAGCAGCAACTTCAGCATCAGTAGGCTTGAACATACATAAGGGAAAGAGAAAGATTCTCAAATACAACACAGGGAGCACCAACCCAATTCAACTTGATGGTGAAACTCTAGAAGAAGTGGATACTTTCACATATCTGGGGAGCATCATCGATGAACACGGAGGGTCCGATGCAGATGTAAAGGCAAGGATTGGCAAACCAAGGGCAGCGTTCCCACAATTTAAGAATATATAGGACTCAAAACAATTGTCAACTAACCTCAAAGTCAGACCCTTCAATTCAAACGTGAAGACAGTCCTGCTGTATGGAGCTGAAACTTGGAGAATTACTGCAAACATCATCAGACGGATACTAGTATTTATAAACAACTGCCTACGAAAGATACTGAATGTTCGTTGGACGAAAACCATCATTAACAGCCTACAATGGGAAAGAACAAACCAACTTCCAGCCGAAGAGGAAATTAGCAAAAGACGTTGGAAATGGATAGGACATACATTACGCAAACCATCAGACTGCATCACGAGACAAGCGTTAACATGGAATCCTGTTGGGAAACGGAAAAGAGGAAGGCCAAAGAACACACTGTGTCGCGAAATGAAACCAGATGTCAAAAGGATGAATAGCAACTGTAAACAGCTGGAAAGGATTGGTCAGGACAGAGTTAAATGGAGAATCCTGGTGAGCGGCCTATGCTCCTCAGCGAGGAGTAACGGGCATAAGTAAGGTGAGGTCAAGTGAATGACCACACTAGGATCTTGTATGCGTGTTTCGTCAACGCAATGTACATCAATGGCGTGGGATACTGATGTCTCAGGAGGGGAGGCTCGTCACCCTATTTGACACAGGATTCATACACAGAATGTACCAATGAGAAGTATGGAGCGTAGTCTTAATAGACTCAGGGAATTATTTCGTGGGTTGAGATTTTTGCCAATGATGGCACAGAAGGAAGTTGAAAATAGAAATTTAATCTTGAAGGTAGACGTGGGATACGTTTCGTTAATATTAAACAACACCGATAAACTACAAACTACAATCAAAATGAAGGGTGGATGCAAAGTTAATTTATAAAAAACAACTAGAAAAATGGGAACAAAGGTGAATGGCTAAAAGCGTGATTAGTTTAGGATACAAAAGCCATAAATAAATTAAGTCTAATCGCCTGACATAATTTGTTGCTAATGAGTAAAAATTGGTTAATTTGAAAATCGCTTTTTAATGCAAATAAAACGAGCATGCCACGTTAAAGCTCTATATTTTGTTGAAGACTTGTAGTGGATTAATAATAATTTTAGTCCATACATTGCCACAACAATAAGGGAATAAGTCGGGTGTCTAAATGCAATTGTATCAAATGCGAGCCACTGTGAGAAATGAGGACGGAAATGATTAGTGACAAAAATTTACAAATCAAACTAATGTAATGCCCTACAACACTGAACAAGCGAACTTGATAGGTAAAAACAGACACTCAGCTTTCGTTGACTGGTATGTTACCAAGCAATTTAAAAATAATTATAATTAATCTAGACGAAATTTCAAATATTCATACACATTCTATTCTGATGAATTGGTAACATGATGAGTAATCACAGCTCAAGTAAATGCGAGCATGTGAATTGTAGCACATGATGACATGCTTGTAAAGATTGAAGAACACCTAAATAATGTGACTACCTCAGGTTAATTGAAGTTAATATAATAGTTCACAAGAGTAGTAAGTTTGGTACTGCCATGACGTCGGGTTACTCTTAGTAAGCTACATTTCAATGTCCAATTTTTTTAAGTTGCCCTAATACAAACACCGTATACCGAAAAATGCAAACACAAATCATGAAATAACTTTTTTATAACACTATACAGGTTACGGTGGAATAGGTTACCACTTTCTATCCGCTCCTGCGATAATTTACCACAATTTGAACGCATGATAATCTTATTTTTTAATATAAATGGGACCCAGAAACTCTTTCCTGAACTATCTGGAAATCCAGACATTATAAATCATGGACCACCTCATATCTAGCATACGAGTTCACGGCTCATATCTCAAAGACCCGGTCTAAACACTACTATTGTACACTTCCGTAATAGCCAATCGTTCAAGGATAAAAATTTAACACTTGCCAAATAAGCTTTAATATCCAAGTATTTGCCAGTCCAAACAGTTACACTTTTCTGATTGCTTAAATAACCAGTAAAGTATAGCTGTCATAATACTGTTGCTCCGTTCTGCTGTTTGTCCTCCTTGTTTTCTTTTAGAACTTCGAGATTGCTTTATATGTCTACATTTTCCGTCAAAATATAACCCCTCTTATTGGTGATATGAACCCATCCAGTTATTCCCCTGCATCACAAGGTCGTCCCGAGGCCATGTTTGTAATGGACGCTAGATAAATGCCAGTTTAAAACAAAGGTTATTATTCCAATATCTCTGTGCATCATTATATAATAAGTTTGCATAACAGTTAAACCGTCTCTACTATCTGATATGTTATTGTTGATCTTGCCTATAAAAATGGCTTGCTCCTGATATTCAGGAAATAAATTATCATTATTATTACAAACCCACCTTAGATCATCTATAATAAGCATTAATTTGGAGTTAAAATGAACATAAAAACTACAGATATCATTAGCGAAATCGGAATTTGAACCCTTTTGAATAGACCTTAAAATTAGGGACAGGATAAGATATTTGAGCAACAGATTGGAAGTTATGAATATGTGCCACTAAGTCAAAGGATGTCACTAATGTGAGCAGTTAGCTTGTCTAACTTTACTTATTCTGCTGTCTTATTGTATGAATGATTTAATCATTCTTGGTAGTTAGCTTAGAAGTTATAAATTTGACACAAGACCAAATTGTATTGTGCATTGCTGAGTGATCTACATTACAACCAAATGCCACTGTGTTTAGTTCTCAAAATGGATGTTTGTGTTTAACAATCGGGCTTGAGAGAGCTAAACTGCTGGATACTAGGCAAAACCAATCGTTACAAAGTGTGAGTGAAGACAGATATGATGAGACCTTCTATATTACAGTAATAATTCTTGTTAATCCATGTAGTCGAAAAAGGTGTTGACGACGTGGAAGCTTAATGAACTAGAATCCACTCGACTGGGATTTATATAATCTAACTTACATTGTATTCTAATAAAGCCATAAGTTTAGGTGACTTCAGTTACACTAACTTTAGCCATGCTCAGGCTACACACTCCTTTAGTGCTCAGTGTAAAATAAACAGCCTTACACACGTGAATATACTTAAAAAGACAGGTAAACGGGTGCATAATGTGGTTTCTGTATTAAACGGCAGTAGTATTGTACAAATGGGTGTGCGCTGATTGAATTCTAGAAATTTATATTACCTTCAACTGTGTTCTGTGTCTTCTTGTTTTGTGCTTAAATTGTTCTTTTATTTACTATTCGAAATCCTAAGAAATATTACACATATGTGGGTAGCCACACACTTACCTTCACACACAGAGTTCACACCATCAACTGGATTATGTGTGTATATGTGATTACTCGCCTAACTTAAGTGAGATAATTAACTCAATTTCCAGTGGCTGATCTAGGTGGCAAGGTTTGGTTAAATTTGATCACACTAAGTCAATATTTATTGTCGTTTCCAGTTTGAATGTTGAAACCGGAATATTTGAATTTCGAAAATTGGTTCTTGCTGAGATTCCTATTACTGTCAAACTTCACTCGACTTTTTGAAAAGGAGAGCCTGCCTAAACATTTTGAATTCCTGTGTTACCGATTACAGATGGCATAATATAGTATATTCATTCCTTTAGTTATATACTGTATGAGTATGTGTCATTCTGAAGAAATATGATGAGCTAATTTCCCACGATTAAGCAACTACTGGAGTCTCAGAATACTACTACTATTCTTGTGTCAACTAAAGGTTTCTTCTACATCGAGTACCATCCTGAGTGAAAAAGTAACGCGTCGTCACAATACAGTCATTTACTTTGCCTGTGTCGGCAGCAACACAAAACGACAATCATGTCTTCACTAAGTTAGTTTTAGTAGCGATAATGGACAACCAGACGAGGATAATTAGTACCAATGAATACCTTTCTTGAAAAATCTTGTTTGATGAAACCTTTATGATCGGCGCTAAGCAATTTATGACATTTTGCGTCCACCTATATACCATAATATAGTAGAGAGTTAACGTCAATCACTGGGAACATTACATCTGCTGTAATGATGTCCTACTTAAAATTCCTATGGAAGCCAAGATTCAGTACCAACTAGCATTGGGAGTATATTTGAATCTCGAATGCACTGAATAAGAGCAGGATAACATCAGAGTCCACGATTTTTTTTCTACTAAAGCTATAGGTAAAACTGAACTCATTTCCCCTGTATTAACCAAAAACTGTGCACCAGAGCTTTTATTCGGTATATTGAATATTATTATCAGGTGCTCGTTCCGTTGGTAGCGGCCATCATGGCCCTGCAGTTTCTTAGGTTGTACATGATAGAATTATAATCGTAAGATAAATTGTGTTGCTTGGTTGAAAACTCGTAAGATGCTAAAATGCCATTAATTGGCCTCCCGGTATTTTAACTTTATTTTTTAAGGCGTCCATCTAACCAATTGATGGGGTCTGGCTAAGTTGTGTTACAGCCCGATGCTGCGTTCGTTAGCGCATGTAATTGCCTATTTCAGGCATTATGTTAATGTTCACATTTTCGTCTCTGTGGACTGGTAATTGACGAATGTTTAGCTCTGTATGCTTTAACAAAACAAGTTGGTACCAAACATTCTGTAGCTATTCCAGTTTTTAATATGATTTTCCAATTGAAGTAGTGTCCTACTACTTAACCACAACTTATTAAATTCATGATAAGTAGCTCGTTGGTTGGAAAAATGTGGTTTTTACAACCGCACTTAATAACACATCATAGGGTCCCTAAGGACCACCATTAAGCAACACTTCCCTTACTTGCTGGCCAACTTTATTAAGCAGTATGGTGCTGGTGCAGCCAAATTTCATACGTTATAGTATTGTCTTATTCAAGAGGAGATAATTCTTCAAACGAACAAACTATAAATGAGCATTGAGAGACTTAAAAGGTACTCTAAAGGTGAGGGAATTTGAAGACTCTGTGTTAAAGTAGATTGAAAGGTCTGCTTTCGGAAAAGTTCAAGTACCCAGTAACACACTCGATAAAGATGTCTAAAGTTACTGATGATAAACTAACAATTAACAAATAAACTCATAAAAGCTTAAAAGTGACAAGCAACGTACCAACACAAAGTTCTTTAGGAAAAGCTACGACTATGAGTATGTCATCTGAATACACGGCCACTCCGGTAATATCAGTTAGGATCATAATTATCAATTGTTGAGAAACTTCTGGTGCTGTTTTAACTCCAGACAGTGGTATTTTAGTAATTAGGTCAGTTGATAAGGACTTGGCAATCTTGCACTTAAGGGAAGGTTGTGTGATCTGACAGATATGTTATAACACCATACGTTTCGTTATCAATTTGACTAACACCGACAAAGCACAGGTCAACAATCAATGTCCGATTGAATAGAGTTTATTAATGCTTCAAATGACAAACATGTATTCGAAAGTCCCAATTATCATTGTTCTGATCATGATCCTGAAGACAGAAGTTAGTAAGTTGCTTTGGTAAATGTGCTAACAAGCGTAAATTATATAAAAGGTATTCAGCAGCTAAGTACACAGTAAGTATCCACCTCCCGACACTAGTTTTTATGAAAAATAATGCTTGTTTGTACTTTTCTTATTACAACTGGTTTTACTGAAGAATCAGGATTATTGTTAGCAAAATTCTAATTATAACACGCCTTAGATCAAGCTTTACCTGCCTTTCTACTTTTTTGTAGTATAATTAGCGCTCTCATACATCTTAATCTTTACCTTTTGTTTCAATAGTTGTAAGGCTATTGAAGCGTTATGAAAATAGTTTGCAATTATACGTCTCACAAATATTAAAGTATATCCGTGTCTTATAAATAAATAGCAACCTGATAAACTTCTTTAACATCGTAATATGCACTGAAACCGAAGGAAATGCTAGAACGTTTAGAGAAAACCTAGACATTGATATATCACCTTAGTCATATAACATAACCTCGTTTGTATAACTGGTGCTCTGATTATTCAAAAATAATTTGTAATATCACATTTCTCACTAAATGTCGCTTCATCACACGTCAATAGCCTCTCTTTTAGTGGATCGAAGATTACAGTAGTGAAGTATTGTGTTATGTCAAATTTCAGAAATGAATTTCTACTTTCAATAAAATAAATAAAAATATGAATTTTCTATTATACATAGTGCATTGTTTATAAAAAATAAAGCGCAAATATTATGAGTATATAATGGTAATTTGTTACATCAACAGTAAGTTTAGCCTTCCTCGTTTCAATATTCAAATAAAAATGTCTAGTGTTTTTAGATGTACTTGGAGTTAACTGCAAAGTTATTATAATTTTGAGTAGTAATACAGTAGTATCTGTGAGTTTACAGAAAATTAAATAATATGATAAATACATGAAATAAAGTAACGTATATATATATATATATATATATATATATATATCAGTTATTAGTTGGAACTCTGAAAACTAGGGAACAAGAAAAACGAAATAGTTAATTTTATTTCAATAGTATCATATTACAAAACTTATTGGTAAATATAGGCAAAATATTTAATACTGGCGATTAATGCTAATTCTTTACTCACATTAAATAAAACCAAATACATAAACTAGGAAAATTTTATTTCGTACAGTGCAATAGTCTAAAAGAAAATGACAGCCGTTAAACCTTCATGTGGAAAATACTGGCAGAATCTTCAGGTATTTTCTCATTTATGTACTCAATAAGTATGTTAGAATTTATTCGTTGGAGTTTATTTACTTTCACGAAAATTCTATTATTAATATCGTGAAAGGTTAAAAGTCTAGTTACATTTTAGTTTCACATCTTTGAAAAATTATGCGGATTTTCGTTATAATAAGCAATTCAGGAAGAACAATAAATTTTCTGAACTGTGTTTTAGAAGACTACTTCAGTTATTTTAGTTATGTCGAAAGTAAACATTTTATTTCTATTATAATTACGTCTCTCTTGCTCTATTCTTTAGTTTCATCCATTGACTGTCGGTATGTCATTTTCGATTAGTGAAATACATTTAATAATTGTGTGTGCTAATTAATTGTGTCACTCTAGTTCCTTATCATTGTCGTCATCATCATGGTTCAATGTAAATTTCGTAATTGGTTGACTGTGTGACCAGGCTTTATATATATATATATATATATATATATATATATATATATATATATATATATATATATAGGGAGAGAGAGAGAAGATGGTTTGAAGTTTAATTTAATTTATCTGGTTGGTTCATTGGGTTTTTGCTATTTCGGCCCGGAACTGCGTAGACATTACAGTAGATGTAAGGACATTGACCAGACAGTCATATCTGCCATTAACCGCTGTAATTTGGTGCGTATGAAGTTAGATCAATCAACTGGACGAAAATTCCGTCATAGAAAACCCAACTTGGAATAATAATTTGTTCCTAAATATTTCTATGCCTACTGTTAATTGAAATACCATACGTTACCTTTCATTAGACATCACTATTCTACATTCGTAAAGCTAAAATTGAATACAGTTAACTATTCAATGTCGAGCTCTTTCAGTAATTGTAAGACTCAGTCTTGAGCTTCTTTAAATTGAAAATCAACTTTGGATTTTAAGTTACTCTCAATCATTATTATCGTAAATATCTTTAGCTGATAAATATAGCTGTTGAAATACACACTCTGTTTTGGTATGGCAGTCAGAATCAAGGAACACAAGTGTAAAACGGCTTCCTCGTAATTTACAAACTATGCTACTTCTAGTTTTCCTAACGGATAAGCGATACTGTGGTTTTGAAAAATCTGACTTAGGTGGCGTCTAACAGCAGTATAAACTTTTATGTTGCTGAATTTATCAAATGTTCAGCTCGCATTATCTTATTAAAAACCTGTCTAGGAGACCGATCAGTCTAGAAACTGCAAACTTTAGATGAATACAGGATATTACATTTCAGGTGTCTTCTAGTGATAAGACTATTTTTAGTAGTGTCGAGTTGGGATTAGTGTATATACTAGTACAAGGGATTGTTTGAGGACTACAACAAAATACGAGCTCTCGGCCTCATTGTCAAATACTACTATTAGCTACGATGATTATGTTGATAATAGTAATGTCAATATCTTCTAGCATACTTTTAAACTAACATAGTTTTGTCAAATGATCGTTTACAACGATAAAAACAACACAACGTTATTCTACTCTAAAGCAATAAACTTTGTTAAAACCCAACTAAAATTAGGGTTTTAGTTGCATTTCCAATTATCTTTCCCAATAACTATTTATTATACAAACTAAAGCGATAAATTATTAAAAAAACTTTATAGCAGAATGTTTCATGGAAGTCGATTTAATTACATTTTTTGAGAATACTTTGTTCTCTGTTAAGGCGTAGATTTTGAAATGCACTAAATTTTATCTTCGTTTTCAACAGAGTTTTCATCTTTGATGATAAGTTGTGGAATAGCCACATTCCACTAACTGACAAAGGATCTGTTCATAGCCATTTGTTATTTTAGCTCTACCTTATAGGTGAAATAGAAAAATATAAAGTACACATATAGGTTAATATAAGGATGAACTTGTATATTCCCGTTGATTTGTTATAGACTGAAGCTGGTCATTTGCTTTTGCTATATGTGCATCCTAAGTGGATTGCCTAGATATAGCAAATTATTTACTCAGTCGTCTAGTGGTGAACTCGGTGGTGTTCGATATGAAACGCACTGAATTCGAATCCCACTGTGAACATCAACATTAGGATGCAGGTACATCCAGCCGATGAGTCCCAAATAGGATGAAACGCGTGTCCTATATTTCACTTGCCAGTCACAATCCAACTTAAATAATATAGATTAGTGTTACACATGAAATACATTCTGTACTTGCTGCAAATTTAAAATGGAAGTAATTAATAACTTAACTGAATATGAGCTTGAGTGACAGTTACAACAATACTAACCCTAAGAAGTCACTAAAAACACGAAATGAACGATGAAATACTTCATTTTAGTTATAGTCTCATGGTGGGTTAACACTCATACACATTATTTTACGTCTATATGTAAAACCATTACCAGTTACTTGGTGGTGAGTAAATTACCATGATAATAAAAATGTAATGTTAAAAGTCAGCTACCAATCAATAGTGATCATTTTATAAAGAGGCTTAAAAACGCAAAAAACAATTTTAAGCTGGAAAAAATTACTTAATTGATTTCGATGGTTACGCAATAACAGAATGGCAATCGTAGAATTAAAGATAAGTAATCAGTTAGTTACTGAATTTCATTACACAAGAATAAAAATGAAGACTACGTGTTGGACAAATTTGTTGATTATTACGTATGACTACATAATAAGTATATTAAAATGAAGAATAGAATAAAATAAACATTAAAAGTTAAGTGTAATGTATGAACGTAGTTTGATAGGCAGGGCAAGAAAAATTATCGTACAAACGTTTTCTGAATTCAAAATTGAGGCTTGTTCAAAGTGATAACGTGTTTTTTCGTAGGGAGCGACATCTAAGAACAAAAAAATTCAATAATATTTGGCATATCACTTTGTATGCTAAACTGATATCAGCTTAGTAGTCCTTGTAGACTAAATATGCGAACGAACCTTCTTATTGTCGTGTATTATTTGCTAAGCTATGAGGGATAATGCTCTGAAATAATGGCTTCTAGGAGTTTAACACTGAAAGAACACATTACAAGATCAAGAATTTTTAATCAATTACACATTTCAAGTGTTCTTGTCACATTTAAGCTAAACGATACCATCCTGGTTTGGGAGTGAATCAACTGCATTAATCTACGCTTAAACCCTAAACTCATCCAGTCAGTGGCGTCTATAATGTATAAATACAGAATTAATTGTAGGTAAATTAAAGTTTTGATAGATAAGTAAATACTATTTGCATAATGCCATGAAAATGTAAACTTTACAAACAAAATTACTTTTTAACGCTTATATACAGTTATCTGAAGATAATCAGCATTCAAAATCCATTTTAGTCTTAAACAATGGAGTCTTCTAATTCATAGACTGAATTATATTTTTTCATACAAGTGATTTGTTAGCTGTTATGAATCTAGAAACACGTAGAAGTGTATCTTATATCTCGTCTTTGCAGCCATCATCTAAACTTATGAACTGATATAATAAGTTTAGACAGAAAGAATTCTGCATTTGATAATGTCTTGGTTTGTATAATATGTTTGGATGACTAGACTAAACACTGCCAAGTAAATTTGTAATATATTATTAGTGTGCTAACTTACAGATAATTGAAACGAGCATCTATCAAGCATTTTAAATGGTGATTGAATCTACAACCCTACTGTGACAATACTCATTTTTATCCTGGCTTCACATTCTACAAACAAATCTTATTTCAACCAATTTGCTTCATGGCAGTAATTTTTCAGTTCACTAAGGATATCAATTTACTGTTTTTTTTGTTTAAGTTGGCAGACACGATGAACAGTAATAATTTTGAAGTAAACACTTAACCACTGAATTGTGACTAAATATATGCCTTATGTAATGCAACTGAATATTGTCTACTTTTACTTAACTACGTTTCTTTACATATAGAGTAATTTATGCTCCCAGTTTATTTAAGTCAGTTAATCATGTACTAGTACACTTCACCAAATCGAAATTTTACGTTCGAAATCTATTCATGTGTATTTCACCGTTGACGTTTAACGCATATATTATCTCTAAGTTATATTTAGTCAACATTCGTTTTAAGTGTGAAAGATAAAAGGTTTTAAAATTACATTCGTTGTTGATTAAACAGCTGAATTAAGTGGTTATCATCTAGCTTAATTCCCATGTTGTGCAGAATTTAACCTGTTACTTTTCGAACAATCTAAAAACAGATTGTGTAGGTTGGGTCTGAGATTTTTTATTTACTATAATATAACTTTCAGTATAACTTGGGATAAATAACATGATAAAATTGATGGTTGGTTGTAAATTCCTGGAGTCATTTGAGATACATAGTCTAAGCAGATAGTTTTTCATTATAATAAGGTGTTATGTTTACTCTGTATTAGTGTTGATGGAGTTTATGAAATGTTATTTATTAACTGTGAGAAGCTACGTCACCTGTAACATTGTTTTTAAGATAAATGATGTGGTTAACCTTTAAACATGTCCCAAAAGCTAAAAGAATAACATAGAAAGGACACTGACCACGCAAATGTAAATAAACTTTTTGCAAAAGTTATTTGTCTAGCTAACTTTAAATTAATTGTGTTTATAAGAATTATTAAAATAGTTTTGTACAACAAAATCAAATTAATTTTATTAGTTTTTATGACTTCATCAACTGTAAATATCATATGATAAATTGAAAACTGCAAAGTTAAACGCATGTACTTAGGTTTCCCATATCAAGATTACAGATATTGAGTTGATTGGCTACATAATTCAGACATTAAACACTGTCAGTGATCAGCCAACATGAAATGACTCATGATAAAGTCCCAGGTTATAAATGAGTTCCTCTAAATTTTGATAATTCTATTTTGTTAATTAATATATTGTCATACGCTTCACAATATTGTGATGATAATTAAAATGTGCTGAGATAGCTAATAATGTTTGCATTTTAGATGTGGGCACCAACCTATGTCCAGTTTGTTACTTATACACCC
Organism: Schistosoma mekongi; assembly: GCA_034768735.1. Classification (NCBI taxonomy): domain Eukaryota; kingdom Metazoa; phylum Platyhelminthes; class Trematoda; order Strigeidida; family Schistosomatidae; genus Schistosoma; species Schistosoma mekongi. Next base: position 41,989,754 of record CM068305.1, on the reverse strand, counting down.
AGAGACGATTTAAATTCTCGTATATCCACTGACATCATACACATATACAATAAACACTACATATATAATGAAAAGTCAATAAAGACAAGTTAGATAGGGGTGTATTTGGAACAGACTAGAATGTACAACCAATCGAAAATCAAGTAAGCAGCCAAAATCCAGTTATATTCAGTCTCACATTAAAAACACATGCCATTATATAAATGTACAATACAAAGTTGCTAAGGTTAAAGGCAATTACGACTTCTACAGTATCATTCACTTCGACTTTGCACATAAATTTGAAATAAAGAACGGATAAATTCTTTATGTCTAAAAGGAAGATATAGATAAAATAGAGTACGGAAGTATAGTAGTTATATCCTATGTGCTTTTCCATAATTGTTGCATTCACCTTTAAACAACAAACTGATATATAAGTAACAAATCATAAGCTTATCAATTCACTTAAATTGTCTGTTAATAAATGAGCTTTTAATTTAGTAAGGAAAATCTAATGCTTTGATTTTTCTCCGGTGATATCAATCTAGCTAGGATTTCGATCCTGACGCCATTACACATTATATCAGCATATTATAAACACAGTTGGATTCGCTTTAAATTTGGAGGCTAGAAGTGAGCCAATCTTTGTTACATTTGATTATGCCCACTTTCACTTTATTAAAATACAAGCGCTGCTATATGGACCATCATTTTATTTGGCTTCAATTTTTCTCTGACATCTTAAACTGACCTTACTTCATGGTGGCAACAGGCTTCATAATGAATTTATTTTACAATTAGGAAATATTTTAATGCAACACCATCGTCAAAGTTGTTGTTAACTCGTTCAGTGATTTCCAATATATGGTGTGGAAAAATTATGTGAATTCGATTGAATTTATTGTAATGTTTAGGTATCTGAGAGTAATAAGCACTTTCGGCGGCAAGAGGAATTCACTCTACTTCTATTTTCTCCGGTTTGCAAAATTAATGAATAACAAAACATAATATGGGCACTATTAATAAGAATAAAATGAATTTTACTTTATTGTATACTCTGGTTATCATTTGTAATGGGAGGGAAGGTAGTAATAATTAATTACTTGGAGGATTGATTACATCACGGATTGACTTTAACTAGATGATCAGTTATCAGCTGTGTTCAACAAGGATAAAAGACAATTTCTAGTTTAATAAGTATTTATGTTTTTATAACAATATGCAGTGTCGTAGTAGCCACTAATACCAATAATACTAATATGGAGTTCTAAATAATTGCACATTTCCTATTCTACAATTTGCATGTTATCGCATGACTGAATAACGTTGATTACTTACTTAACTCGCAGATATCAATAGGATTACTTGATTGTGGTTCTTCAAAATAAAATATCTCGTTTCAACTAACATTTCAATTTCTATATTACACGTAGAACGTTGTTCTAGTATCAAAGCGTTGATCTAAGTTCGATACGAACAACTTCAGACATTACAAACGCAGCAGACTCGGTAACCTCTGGTAGTAAAGTGTCAAATAAAGGAAAGTCAATAAAATATATGCGTTTCATGTAGCAAGAAAACTAGCTAACGTAACTTTGCAGTATGTCGTCTACTTTACTAAAGCACTTATTTTCTATATTTTTGTCAATCTCATGTCCTTTCTTATGCTACTTGTTGCCTACTAATCTTGTCAAGAGTAAGTGGAGTGATATAGTTTTTATGAGGTATGCAAAGATGATATCGTCTGAACGGCTTTTCTAATCGGATGTTTGATTTATTTGCTAACAGTTAAGTGATTACAAGTTTAAAATGAGAATTACAGACAGAAAATTCGTGGCCGTTCTTATGTAAAAACAATTACTTATAGACCTTATGACTTCATATTACTTAATTAAATAGAACCAACTGATGTTTTCTAGTAGGTTATAATAGAAAAGGTGTTAAACTTAGGATAACTGTTTGATTCAAAACGAGGCAATATCTAGTATGATTCCACATAGTCGATACAGTTATGAATAGTGGATTTTCGTGATAACTGTGTTAGAAGGGGACAATTCATCAAGTTAGGGTGCAAGAAAGATGATTGTAAAGGCGTTCTTTATATTCAGCTATCGTTCAAGCCCACAGAGTATAAAGTGTTAACCTGAGGTTTAGAATACATCGAAATTCAATATAGAAATCAATCTTTCACTTATTATTGGTTTGAAGATAAAAATCGCAATTTACTTAAAATGATAGGACTAGTAATAAAACATTGATTCACCCACAACAGTAGATGAATATTAAAGTATGGAACACTGGATTTCTTTAAGCAATTTGAAAGGTGTCACTGTAGCACAGAAACCCAAAATTTATCAAACTTATTCCTTGTAGTGACTTGGAATGAACACCATTCATGAAAATTCATCCAGTATGCAGTTCTTTTTCAAGTGTATTCCCGTTGATATCAGTTCATAATTCATAACACCTCATTACATGGATTTGAATCTCTCAGGAAAAACATTAGTTTTACCCTGTTTAATAAAATAATGTTAGGATTTTAAGATCAGCCAACCTCACAATATTAACACGCGCTGATTGAAAATTCTTAAAATACTACTATTATCAACTTAACCTACTAGCATTTTCTTAAAATAGAAAGATAGAAATTATGATAAAAGAAATTAAAAAATGACATGTGATTTTGAAAACCTGGGTCCCGTTTTACTGTTACTGTTACACTACATAAAGTTACAAAAGATGCTAAGTGTATTGTTATATTTTGCATTTGTACTTGCTGCAATTCTCCGAGTCATCATTGTAATTTTCATTAACAAGGAACCCTATTTATGTTTCAATTTAGTATCCCTCCTCCTTACATATTCTATTTATCTGGAATGGTAAATTCAGCATCATATACATGTTAAAAAGTGGTTACTGTTAGCTACGTACACAGTTTAAAATCAATAATTGGATTTTATGTGAACTTATTGTTAATGTTTCTAAGCAGCATGAAAATAGAATGCGTTATCTATGCTGGGAAATTACATTAATTAAATAAGCGATTATATTTACTTTTACTCCAACTCTAAATGAACAAATAAATAAGTGTATTAAGGGAAATATGACTTTTATGTTCTAAGTCAACTTAGTAGGTAAACCATACACTGACAAGTAGATGATATGCTTGATTAAGCATTTATCTAATATTATCCACGGTCGGTAGATAAACTATGTGAATAATAAAAATGTTTTTTTTATCTTCATTGGCACTTTAAAAATAAGTTACTTAAACCTTTATTTTAATTGGCATAATTAACCGGTGAAGTCTTGTCGATGAATTTTATTAAGGCATTCAATATGTTTTTAAAAGAAAATACTGAAATATAAAAAAATGGATTTGTGAATTTTCAGACTTTTAGTTACTTTATCCGCAAATCATGCATAAATGAAATAGTTGTGAAGACTTTGCATAAATTATTCACAAAAATTACGATTCAATGGGTGTTTTAACGGAAACATGAAATCACTTAGCAGTTATAATAATATTGATGAGCTGAGGGAATATTTCACTATAAACTTTTGTGGTATTTATTTATTCAATGTCTCTTAAATATAATTGCTACCGCAATGGTAATTACCAGAACAATATAATTTATACCTAAATTGTAAATAGGGAAAACAGAAGTTTTTTATGGTTCCATTTATTAAAACAATATCTCGACAATTACTCCTGATTAGAATAAGCTTCAAAATTACGCATAACACCTAATATGAACTTGATTTAAAACTAACGCTTTTTTTCTCAAAAATAAAAATACTTCAAAGATTTAATACGTGGAAGTAAATTTAACCAACTGACAAAGCTCATTCCCTAATTTTGATTTATAAAGTATTGGTCGCGTAGTTAATAATAAAGGACATAACATACATGAAACTCTAATAAAGGTAACATAATACACGAATTAAATTATATAAAGAAAAAGTTTCCCAATCATAGTACTACGGAAAACAAATATAAACCCTCAACTTATTTCTTAAGAAAATATTTTGTGAAATAAATTATGTTCATTATGCTCTAAGGATTATCTTAGTTAAAATACACATACATATACATATGTAGTTAAAGCATGTAGTTTTAAAGTTACCACATGTTGCTGTGTGGCATGATAATGAGGATGAAAGATGGTAACAATACCATAATAAATAATTGAGTGAATTTGTCTGTTATTGCATAAAATTTCTGTGAATCTCACTAGGTGACGTTTATGGAGTTATGTGTAGTACTACTGAAGGCAATATAAAAAGAGGGTCTGATCTCTTCGCAACATGAAGTTAAATATAAAATATGATGTCTACTAACTATTGGCTTGCGAGAACAATGAGACATGGACTTAGCAATAGGCCCAAAATACAAGTAATGCTTAATTATGATTTCATTTGTTTTTAAACATGTAAGTTGAATAGAGTTCACTGAATGGTTAGTACCTCACAAAGCAGAATTTATGTTACAGTTTAATTGTCTTTTGATTATTATGACAGTAGTTGGGAGAATAATACTACGTACAGCCCTAAGTAGATAGTGACTTACTACACTTCACACACGTCAAAAGTTTTGTCATTATGTCCTCATCATGTCGAGTAGGCCCTAATCTATAGGTGCTGATTTACGAGACCATGTAAATTTAATTAGAAAACATACGTGTATTTACTAAATTCTTTTTGACCTGCATTTTGATTAGAAGGAACTTATTATTTTCATTAAACAGCAAATTTAATAACCACATTATCGATATAGTAGATAAATCTCAGATCTGATCACTTATAAGTTTATAGGTTTATGGACATGTGTGTAGGCATCTGTATTAGCTCTAAATAAAAACTAAATACAGCTGAAGTTACAAAGATCATGCATTATGTGAAATAGTAAGTCTTCGAAACAATTTGAATCAGTTATATGTTGCAAATGAAGTAGGCTAATTATGAATGTTAACTTAATGAATAGGTATATTTTTAAATGAAGCTGACTGGTGAAAAGTTTTATACTTATTAGGTAACCACGAAGGCGTGTCCTCCAGCGTTCTTGTTTTTGATGCCGTCAACAAATCAGTTATATCTGACGACCTGTTTATAAAGTGGCTTAAAAATAGTCATCAATCATTTTTGTACAATACAGTAAGGTGAATTGTGCATATCTAAAATCAATTGCATCTAGTTAGTGCATTTTGGCAGTTGTTTGAACCTTGATAAATGAGTTACCATTAACTAGAACACAAATGCTTTACTACATTAACCGGATGAAAAACTTCTCATCTCAGCAACTACTCCCAATAGAAAGTAATTATATGCGGTAATTAACTCAGTTTTCCAGGAGTTCCAAATCTAAATCTATTAATAATACGAACAGAGATTTTACTAAGCATATTAAAACTATTTGTATTTAACTAACATACAACCGTATTATGCCGCTTATTTTTATTATTTTTGACAGTAATGATACAGTCTCTTTTAGTCCTAAAGGAGAAGTATTATTTTATGCATCCTTTAGAAATCAATAAGTAATAATTTTACCGTGAGAGTTGATGTCGTTACGAGAACGAATAAGCTGTATATATACAGGGCAAAAATAAGTTAAAGGGTATTTAGGCGTCCACCTGTGTGTTAACAATGCGGTTTGGAGGATTACTACAATAAGCATTCGTCCACTTTTTGACGAGTGACTGGTGTAAAGTTGTTCAGATACTATACTTTTAAAACTATTTTCTAAGCACATTTTTACATCACTTATTGACTAATGGTGTTCCTAATTTACGAAACTGCCAAATGTGATCATGGAGAATAATATATTTGAAAGTGATTCTTTGGAAACATCGTATTTAAACTGAGCTTTCTGTTGATCAATGGAATTTGCTCAATATAAAGTGAAATCAAATTTTCCACTACATTTACCACAAGTCAATCATTTGAGAAGTCTTGTAAAAATCTTTTTAACAACTTTATAGGTCCTATTCAGCTACATTTTTGAATAGACCACTTGTTTGGTTCATAAGGTAAACGGTAGTTACACCACATTGTTAGGGTTTTCTATTTAGCTGCTCAGAGGATTTTAATATCTTGATAGACTACATTTCAGTTCATAAAAACATGAAATATTTATTGGTCAAGTTTACATTCTGTTTAATTTGTTCTTCAAAGACATGTAAGTCAACTCCATAAATAATAATAGATTATAATTTCCTTAGTATTTATCAATTAGTTTAATTTGTACCACACGTTAAAGGCGTAACTGTGATTCATAACATAATATCCAAATCTAAAATCACACAATAGTCAAGTAGTAATTGGTTGAATTAAATAATTATACAGAATTAACACAAACGAGATATTTCTTTCTTTCTTCACTAGGTTATTATGTTTAATGAGCATGGTCATGATCATCACGTAATAAAGTATTGAAATAGCAAGGGAAAAAGCACTGAACGAACCAATCAGATATTAGATAAATATTTAGAATTAACTATAAAACTACGAAGATAATGGAACGTTCTCCGTATTCATTCCTCTTTCTGATTAAGCGGTAGTAATTTGTAGTAAGTACAACTTATCAGTTTATTGCTTTTCTTTATTTGTTTGCACGAAGTCATTTTTTCCCATCGGGATAATTATCTTATACAATAAATAAATTGGGTTTTAATAATTTCGTTGAAACAGCCATGTGTAGAACACTGAGAAGAAATATATATAAAGTGAATGGCTACGTAGATCTGCCCAGTACACTGTGTTTTTGATGTGATATTAATAACATTTTAATGATCGAAATATATTGATGTAAAATGTTTGTACTACACTGAATTTCGCTTGCAAACTATTAGGCAATACGTGCTATCAGTGGTTGTGAAATTTTCCAGATATCTGAAACGACTTTTCAATTTGTATATTATCAAAGTTCTGGAATATCTTGGACATCCATAGGTAATAAACTTATATCTTTGATTGACTACTTCATTTATAAATAAATTTACGGTTGCGGGGGTTATAGAAATTGAGTGAGTTTTTACACAAATGGCTGTATGACAATAAACAGATCTAAGTAATTTACTATTCAATTAGTGAAACATTCAAACGTGACATACATATAAGAAAACCATATTCAACTAGTTTAAGTTTGTGTTCGCTTTGGGCGCGTACTGAATATGTCTGGATTTTGCATCAGGAAGATTCAATCTCTTTCGTTGCATTTAAAATGATTACTTGAAATACCGCAAAACAATGTCTATTTTACCATGTGTATCATAAGCTTTGAAGTTAGAGGCTTGCTGAAATGACTTTCACTGTAAACTATTCAATACCTATTATAACTAAGATATTAACATGGACATAGTACACTTTAAGTGCAAACAATATTGACTTACATATGGTTCTAAATGTATTAATTTTGAATGTAATATTAAACAGATACCCTAATCTAATAATGTGACCACAGTTAGTCATGGATATAACTGAGATTCCACTCAAATTTATTAATAACGGTGAAATAGTTAGTTAGTGGAACTGATTTCTCATAAATTCCATGTATTCATTATAACTAACTTTTTGTTTTAATTTGGTTCCACAAAATATTTTTTTTCCTTAAGTACTGCTTTTATAGAACATGTAGTTTACTTTTAACTACATGTACTATGAATGTTGAGTAGTGTTAGCAACACTTTCCAACGAAGATCGTAACTTTTCTCTTTTCTCTTCATCTAATAGATAAACATATCAGATTTTAGCAGTGGTGAAGTTTCATGTCACAAAACCACTTAGATGAATGGAAATGTGAATTAGATTTTGTATGTAATTTACTGATGTTATGATTTGCATTTATGTTCTATTCAAATACTCTTTAAAGGGATTATTTTAGTATACGTTAAAATTACCCATGATTGCTATTCGTAACTGACATTAGTACAGTGTTAGTAGAAACTCATTAGAGAGACGATTTCTTTCAGTCTATTATTATCGTTTTGGCTATTAAACAAAACTTTGTAATTCATCACGAAACTCAGTATTATTTACTATGCAATTTGTTTTACAGATCTCTTAACTCTGCTAATATGATAGTGAAACTGGAAGTTTTGTCTGCACTTCTCTGTCTTACTTTAATAGGAACAATTCAGTCGCACAGTCATAATGATGATGATTTTCTCCTTGAAGATTTAACAACTTTGTATGAGCCACTGACAGTGAAGAAAAACACGTATAACAGAGTAAACCATCGTAAATTTAACAGACAGATTTTGAAAAGAGGTCCAGAAACACTCTGGGAACTAGACTGATGATCAGTGATAATTCATGTCATATTGGGCCTCTGTATATTCGTATTTGGCATTTTGTCTAGAATCATGTAGTGCTTAAAGCATTCAAATGTTTGATTTTTCAATTTTGGAATCTAATGTATGCAATAAAATAAAATATGTTGTACAACCTTTTTATAAAAAACATTTTTAATTTCGAAGTTGAGAAATCGTAAGATTACTATATTTCAAATCGAAGATAAATCATTTGAAGGCTACAGAAAACAAAGGCTAGTTACTATGTTACTTAGCATATATTTTTAGTTGTTGACAGTGCTAATTTTTAGTAGGTTACTGTATCTGAAAGCGTGAATTAATCCCACTTGTGTAACCTGAATATTTGATGGCTTTAGGTCGTCAATAAACGTCTCATTAAAACCCCGCAAATTAATAATTCAATGATCAAAGCTGAATAGTCAAGTATATAACGCTTCATTATTTAAAAAAAATCAATTAAGACATTCTGAAAAAAACAGGAGATGCAATAAATTTATCTAAATTAAAATTATTTTTGCAAAAGAATATACCTGAAAAATTCTTTGAAATATAAAGGCAAAGTAAACGTAAATGACAGCTACCAAAAGCGAACTTAATTAACAGTTTGAACTGAGGAGTATTGAATAGAAATGCAGTAAGACTCCGTTAAATATATATAGCCTATGTGAATATAAACCCTGATGTTTCGACTCAACTTCATGAATATATACGGTTGATTGGATACACACAAATTACAAAATACATGCAAGGAATTAAATAGAAATATATTCATAACAGAATTAATTCAACAAGCAAACTATGTTCAAGCAATCAGCTAGAAAGTGTGTTTTCCAAAGAGGTCCTATCATACCTTCATCACGCATATTAACCGAGAAATGTACGAAGTGAAAGTTGACACGTCCAAGGTGTGTGTGTGTGTGTGTGCGTTAACATGCCTTTCACAACACATGTTTACAAATATGTTGTGTGTGAATGGGAGAAAGAGAACTTTTAGAATGTCATTCATCATCAAGTTTAACAGTACAGCGAATTCCGATCAGGCAGGCGGAAACACATTAATTTACGGTAGTGCATTCTCAAGTGAATGAAAGACTTTCAAATATCGGTGAGATTGATTTACTGTGCTGCCGATTTTATGAGGTAGGTGATCGTTCGGATGTGTTTAGCTCATGCATATGAGTACATCTAGATATTCTAAGGTTTTAAATTCGATTTGTTGTTCCCAGTCTAATAAAATATCAGACGTGCACTAAGAATTTTAAATCCATCTTTCTACTACAATGTATGTCACGAATTCAGTAGCAATGTTCCTGTGATATACTGTTCTAGACTACTGCGTTAATCTGCCCACACAAGTCGAGTGATATGAGGATCCATCCAACTTTAACAGAGAACCTATTATGTCGAGACGAGCTCAGTTGCTACATACATCAAAAGTTAAGAAGAAAACGAGAGAACAGTTTTGTCTAGTTATATTCGATTTTTGACAATCTACAAACAGAGAGCTAATTTAGATATAGTGAGGCAACACTTAACACTATTTCATTTACTATGCTATCCACTATACGACTCTGATACTAAAGATACTCATTCTATGTTATACAAATGCAGTCGCAAGTCATCAGAGAGACCAACGACCAGACTTGATATATAAACTGATAATCAGTTGCATTCATTACCCTCTAATTTAATTATGATTCAATTATACGATTTTGTTTAGGGTGGACTTGTTAAGAGACAGATCCAGTTATTTCCCCAGTAAATATTCTTATTTTTGCTATTTATTATTTATTGTAAAGGTGGTGGTAACCAGTACTACTGTTCATTTTTCCTCACTGACCTTGTTAATTGTAATTGGTTTTAATGACTTTTAGTGTGCTAATTACTCTAATTATTACGAAGACATTGTTGTAACTATGTGTACAGAGTTTGGACAAAACAGAATCGAATCATCGTAGTGAGGTGTTCGTGCGTTCTTGATATATCTTTGAGCATGTCTATATGATAGGGACGAGTCAATGAAATGGCGACTTTTCATCTCAAGGTCATTAAGCACAGTTTAGTTGACAATCTTGACAATTCGTCGCATGCTCGCTAAATTAAAGGAGGAAGCTATCGTCAGTTCTTTAAGAGAGAAAGGTTCATAGGAAGCGCATATATAATCAAGAACCCACCATATATACACTATGGGTAGGTAGTTTTTATGTCAAAACCTACATTAGATAAATAGGTAGACATGACTTATGGCCGAACTTGAGCGACTATAAAACGACCTTGGAAGTCCTAATTGAAATGAACCAATCACAGCCCTCTAATCCAGAACCGAGGATTTCCTCTACATTTTAGTGATTTATTAGAGATTTCTAAACTCAGACTCCTTGTAGTATGCCTCCCCCACGGAAATCTTTGGTAAATTACAAAATATTTATCCTCTTATATTAGATGCATACAATATCAAGACTTAACTATAACCCAAAATGCAATAAGAAATCCGTCATTTCTAATAAATTATTTGTGATTGAAATTGATGAATTATGCAGGATATATTGTTTTTATATCATCTAAAAACTTATGTAAGCGTTTTTCCGAATTTCTCAAACTTAATATCACGATGCATTTTATACATAAATATTCATCTAGATGGTTCCATAACATCCTTGCGATCCATAGTACGAATAGGCTTTCCAACTGTCACTACATATTATTGTTCAGGGTAATATGTATTTTTCTACTAGAAGAAGAAGTGTAGCGGCCGATCTGTCGCGAATCCGCTCACAATGTCCCTTGTTTAATGCTCTATCCGATATACCAGAGAGCTATATATTTCACGGCAATATTCATATCACTGAATTGCCGTCTTTTCAGAAACATCCGCAAATGAAGCGGCTGTCGTTACTTTAATGCCAATCACCCATCCGTTTATTAAAACGAGGATTTGTTTCAATTCTAGCCGAGAACGAGCAAAAAAGAATCCTTTCGGATGGACTTTTCGCACCAGCAATCGGTACAACAGCCATCTCGTGTCCCTTGTATTTTAGAAAACTGCTTCTAGTGGATCAGTTGATTAGAATTTTCTATGAGGACGTTATTATTAATAATCTACAAGCTGCTGGATTACTTCCCACAGAGTAGATTTGTGTTTGTAAACTCAACATGGCTCGAGCACCATCTACAGGTACGCGAAATGGAGTCATCTTTTTTTGTAATGGTCGCTGACAAAAGAAATTAATAAGAAGAAGCCACTTCTTTAGATGGTTTAGGCTAACACTTAGACAAACCTGCATGTCAGTTGTATTATGAGTTATGCAGTTACCTGTTACGCTGGCATCATCTCTTACAAATGTAAGCCAAGTATCAGCAGTGCAATGGTATTAACACTGTAGAGACATATGCTCAAAAATGCTGTTACGTCTAAATCTCTTTCTAGGAGGCCTGGGAATTGTTGAAATAGACGAAACAGCTTTAAGAAGAGAGGCAGATCACTCAAAACTGAATGGGTAGGTACTAATTACTTTAGTCTTACTAGTAGGTCCTTGGTATTTACGACCGAACATTAGGAAAGGGACATTTCCAGTATGCACCAGATCGATCCGCAAAAACCCTGATACCAACCATACAGGTGTACGCTCTACTAGGATCCACAATTTATACTGGCCAATAGAGAGCTTATCGGCCTCTTTGTAGATTTGGATATGTTCACCATGTCGTAGTTCATGAAAGATATTTCGTGGACCCAAGTACTGGTGTCCACACATAAAATATCGAAGGATACTGGTCACATCTGAAGGACTTTCTTAGACCATATAATGGTTCTGGTGCCAAATGGATGAGTTCCTATTTTGTTAATATTATGAATTCAAACTCAGTGAACCCGTCTACAACTTTTAAAAGTTCATAAAGCATGTAAAACTTTGAATCATGTGTGACTTTTATAAAGATTTTGTCGTTTTTCATAATAAATTATGATTTTATCTACAAATGCGTTCTTATTGGTTATAAGGTGCTTCAATGTCATTTGTGGTTGTGCAAGTTCGCCAATTGGACTACATTGTTGTGATCTGAGCATGATAATGAGGCTGGATTCACTAATTCGTTAGGTTCTACAACTATATATGTAGTTTGTTAGTAATTTCACCTTCATCAATAACAATGACGCATGCACACACGACGATCGTAGAGTACGTGTCTGATTAAGAAGTCCAGAACAAAGAAGCAACAGATATATTCAAACCTAAAAGAATCCAACGTTACAAATTTCACAACGTGTCAAATTTCAATAGTACAATACTGTCTAACATTTAGCATATACACCAATAAAGAAATACGCAGTACGAAGATTATTATGTTATATGGGGGGGGGTTACCATGGCTTTTACAAATTGTTAGTGCCTTAAAATATCTTTAAAATACCTTAACGATAGACCCAAGATGATTCATAATATCAAATAAAACAAATTAAGATAACACATAATGTCCTGTTTTCTCATGCATGTAGTGGGAAAAGCATGTACACTTTGACAAAATTGAAACTTTATCAATTCATCGAACAGGCACAACTACGACTGCAAACCATTAAATATTTTTAACCCTCATTAGCTGGAAATCAATATGTTTACTGTAGTCGGTTGATTTTAAAAATTGTTTTCTCCAATAAAGATCATTTCCTTTAGAAGAAATACTTGCCCATGTGGAAAGAATGTTTGATTTTCAGTCAGGATAATAGGATCAATCGATCAATTAATATATGCCTATTACCCCTCGTAGAGAATACGCCACCGACTAGTATTTTTCAGCCGATCCTGTTCTGGGCTTTCCTTTTAAGTTTTTCCCAAGTGCTGTTCATTTAAATTATGTCTGACATTAATTCCCAGAGCATTATATTCTTTGGTCTTCCTCTTTTCATTTGGCCTTCAGAATTCCAAGGTAGTGCTTGTCCTGTGACGCGGTTTGATGGTTTCCTCAAGGTGTGACCTATCCACCTCCGGCTTCCTTTCCTAATTTCTTTCACAGTTAGACGTTGGTTTGTTTTCTGCTACAGAAGGTTATTGCTGATGGTATCTGGCCAACGGATTCGAAGTATCCTGACCAAACAGCTGTTTATAAATACTTGTATCTTTTGGATGGTGGTATTCTTAGTTCCCAAGTTTCAGCCCCATATAGTAGAGCCGTCTTCATGTTTCTACTAAAAATTCCGACTTTGGTGTTGACTGACAGTTAGTTTAAGTTCCAGATGTTTTTTAATCTTAGAAACACCATCCTTGTCTTGCCAATCCACGCCTTTACATCTGCATCAGATCCTCCTTGTTTATTGATGAAGCTTTAGTAATTGGGTGAGTGGACAAGGTCGTAGCAGTGCTGCAGTTATGGGAAGGCTGCGTCTTTCGACTAATATATTATAACACTATATGTTCCGTTATCAATTTGACTAACGCCAGCAAAACACAATCAACAATCAGTGTATATCAAAAGTCAGAAAGAATCACAAATATAATTTATTAGTGTGACAATTAACGAACGTGTATCCGAAAGTTCATAAGTTGCGGATCCTCTTTTCTGTTCAATATGTGTTCAATGTTTATAAAAATATAGTGGATAAATACTGTCTAATATTTTACATACAATCTAATTTATTAATTGTTACTGTAGATAAAATATGCAAACGTTACTACTACAATGCGGCCCAGGTATATAAAAGTTTCTACATCTTCCAAAGCTTCTCCATCAAGTGTAATTGCGTTGGTGCTCGTTGCTTTGTATCTAAGGACTTTGCTCTCTCCTTTGTGTATGTTGACGTCTACTGCTGCAGAGGCTGCTGCTACACAGTCAGTCTTCACCCACATTTACTACTGTATATGGGGTAGAAGAGCTAAATAGAATGACAAGATAATACGAAATATTAAATAGTTTTCTATTTTATTTTTCATACAACTGAATTTATGTATGTGGTTGTATCTTTATATTCACTACCTCTTTCGACACATCAATTTAGAATTAAGCTACTATTATCAACGTATGTGATTCAGTTACTTTTCAAACTACCACGATAATTTGATTTGAATAACAGGTCTTTTATAGTTGCCAAACACCATCAGTGAAAATCTATCACGTATTATGATCAGAAAAACGTTAGAAAAATAAATACGTGAAGCACTTACTAGGTAATTATTGAGGGCTGATTTCATATATAAATAAATATGCATAGATACCTGGTGCAGCCAGTAAACATCCATTATATATACCTTACCAATTTGGTCAGTCTTATTTTGATCAGCTAAGTTATTTACTAATTAATCATAATTTTGTTCTAATTAGGTAAACTTTTATATGGGAGAATTCATGCCAATGCTTACTGAAAGAATCAAAGGGAAAAGAAACCTTTAGAATTCACGGCTACCTCCATGGTTTAATGACTTCAAACAAAATGTGTAATAAAAATTTGAAAATTACAAAACGAATGAAAATTAAATAGATGCATCTTTGAATTAATTGTAGGAATTTATCTAATGATATTTTGTCCTTCTAATAATGTTCACTCTTTATGCACTGTTCAAGCTATTTTTCAAACAAAAGAGCAACCGAAGAAACATTTATAAGTGAAAAATGAAGAATATGAATTTATACTAATTTTTGACAGATTTTGTAAATTTTGTTTTAAAAAGGGCGTTGTAATGAAGAATTGTGCTATTAAACATGAAATGTACTTAATATCATTAAAGCTATTGTATGTCATTACAATAACGATTTATATGATATAGCCTTATTATGCAAGTCATTTAGAAGTTTTACTCTAATTGTAAACAAAATGTCCTACTTTTATAGAAATGGTTAATAAACATCTTGGATTGCATAATCCCAATTACTTAAAACAATGATTAGTTGTGTAAATCTCAGAAAAAAAGAACAAGAATTATAATCATCGTTGTAGGCTAATATCTTAAATTATTACCAACTAAGTAAAAATGCTGTAGAACAGCAAATATTGGAGTGCATGTTGAATTGGTAGATAATATGATGTAAGTAAATGGTGAATAAAATGTGTTGAAAGATAAATACTTCAAAAGCACCAGATCATTACTATCTAGATTGCACTTATTTGACGTTCATTCATGTTAACAGCAAAATCACTTTTAATACAAGTGTTGCGTTCTAAGATACGACCAGTCACAATGTACAGGAACAGTAAGATTGATAGGAAACTCAGATACCAAAACAGTTAGTTCTAAGCCATTATGATTCCTAGTTCCTAAGCCGCAATAAAGAACACGGGATATTATAGTTAATAATTTTTCAGGCCATATTTCACTCATTCGTTTATATGCATACAAAGCCAAACCACCTAGTAGACCAATAAAAAAATTACATTAATATAAAACGGGAACAATAATGACTGCATGTTATGACGCAAAGAAAATTGTTTGGGTTATCATTCGTCAATGTGGTGTGTCTAGTCGATGCAGAACAACGGAACTAGTGGCAGTGAATGGGGACAACTTGTACACAACTAAGTAACTGTAGTTCATATTCATATTAATAAACAATGTACTAAGAGTAAATATGCTAAACGGGAGGATCGGGTTAGGGGTGCGTAACAGTCATAGAAATGAAATGTTTACATTATCCACAGTTACAATAATTGAAATAATCTTCTAAAGCACAGTTCTCGAAGATAATAAATCTTTGGGTGCCCGGCATATCACTGGAAACTGAGCAAACAAGTACACAGTTACTTAGTTATTGTTCCTGAATAAAAAATGATGTGATAACGGTTCATGGGTCCAAATGAGGCTAGGATGAGGGAAACACAACAATAAGAGAAATAAAATATGCAGTCTACAAGTGCTCAAAATTAATAAAATAATCTTATAAGAAACAGTTCTGAAAGTTAGTTGTTCTTCATGAATCTCCCAATATAACGGAAAGATTGTGCATTCATGATACGCCATGTATGTCTTGGTGAGTTGTTTTTTTTTACTTCGATGAGCGTGGTAACATGTCGATTGAGTTTCCAAAAGATAAGTTTTCCCAAAGCATGAGGAACATTACTTTACAAACAAAATTCCCTGTTTACACTATATATTTCGACGAATTAAAACTCACAAAAATCGCTCCTGCTAAATTTCGTCCAGTTATTGTCGAAATGATAAACATTATTAAGTGATTGTCGAAGTTTTTTCGATTTTCTAGCCAATTCACTTAATAGGAAAATATCATTAATACACAACAAGCCACTTCATTATATGTTATAATTTTAAGCTGAACTACCATCTATATTAGAGATGTTTATAGTAATGAGAAAGATAAGTGCATTACATTATTCTTTTGGGACATAATCAATTATGTTTATCCAGATAATTTACAGTTTGTTGTGAAGTTTTTCCATAACTGTCTTATGTATGCTTTAAATTCTTTATATTTTTCTAAAACGCATGAGGTATGAGACATTTTTGATCTAAGTCAAACGTATAGTGAAGTCTCATTATGATTACTGTGTGTGTGGTGTTTACTTACGTTTTGTGTCTACAGAATGGCTCGTTAATAAATCGCAGCAAAGGAGCAAAGTAGAAAAAATTGATGTTTTGGATATCTCGTTATATGTTGTAAATGTACTACGTATCTGCGTAGCTATGTAAAATCATTTCAACAACTGATGATTTCACACACTAGATGCAATAATATCCAGTGCGAAAAACAAAAGTTTATAGAGAAGTTTGCGTTGAAGACAAATTTAAAAATTTGCGCACACAAAACTACCAATTGTATAAGACTAAACAATTATACCAAAATTAAATACATACAATAAATAAAAATTTAAAGAATTCCTCAGTGCATGGAGTTGTCGTACTACAATCTAAATCAGTCATGTTTAGCAAAATAATATCTTGTCACAGCATGAAAAGGTGTCTATTTTATTTCACCTGTATGATAAATCGCAATTATAGGAAGTATCCTCATTTCGTGCATCAATGTTTCGGACGAGATAAAGGTGATTGTGTTTGAATTCTGCGCTTAAAATTAAAACGGATATACTCAGCTAAATTCACATCAGGAGTTGTATGTCAGAACAATGAGGCATTGTGCAAGTGTCACTTCAAGCGTCAATTATCCGTCATCGGTCAAATCGATCAAGGTTGTTTCAAGGAAAACATAGAGAGTTTGTGTTATAACCTGTGTCACAACTGACCAACAGATGCGTAACTTGTTCTTGATAGGAAACAAGTTACTTCGTAATAAGGTGCGCATTTCTGTAAGATTTCTTATGATTTCATAATTGAGCTTGAAGTTGACCCTAATGAATGCAAAGAGTTTGACTGACTTATTCGAGTACTGGTTTAAGTGTTGAATTATGATGCTGCAATCCTACACGATCAATTCCTAAACTACCATTTCTTTAGTCCACCCTTAACGGAATCGCATAGGACAATCACAATTAAATTAGACGGTAATGAATGCATCTGATTATCAGGCTCTCTATTAAAGTTGGATGAATCCTCATATCACTCGACTTGTGTGAGCAGATTAACGCAGTAGTCTAGAGCAGTATATCACAGGAACATTGCTACTGAATTCGTGACATACATTGTAGTAGAAAGATGGATTTAAAATTCTTAGTGCACGTCTGATATTTTATTAGACTGGGAACAACAAATCGAATTTAAAACCTTAGAATATCTAGATGTACTCATATGCATGAGCTAAACACATCCGAACGATCACCTACCTCATAAAATCGGCAGCACAGTAAATCAATCTCACCGATATTTGAAAGTCTTTCATTCACTTGAGAATGCACTACCGTAAATTAATGTGTTTCCGCCTGCCTGATCGGAATTCGCTGTACTGTTAAACTTGATGATGAATGACATTCTAAAAGTTCTCTTTCTCCCATTCACACACAACATATTTGTAAACATGTGTTGTGAAAGGCATGTTAACGCACACACACACACACACCTTGGACGTGTCAACTTTCACTTCGTACATTTCTCGGTTAATATGCGTGATGAAGGTATGATAGGACCTCTTTGGAAAACACACTTTCTAGCTGATTGCTTGAACATAGTTTGCTTGTTGAATTAATTCTGTTATGAATATATTTCTATTTAATTCCTTGCATGTATTTTGTAATTTGTGTGTATCCAATCAACCGTATATATTCATGAAGTTGAGTCGAAACATCAGGGTTTATATTCACATAGGCTATATATATTTAACGGAGCGAACCCTAATTACTAAATGCTATTGATGCTTTGATTATCTGAGCCTTCTTTTTTTAGTGGTTATTAACTCTCATCTCACGTCACTTTCACAGTCACACTGTAACAGTCACTTGATGCAAAATTTTGAAATCTAATGTGGCACATTTTCGGGAGTTTTATTTCATAATTTAGAAATTAAACGATATGTTATTCTCATTTCTTACGAATTGCAGATAATTTTTTGTCTTTTGCACTTGTTGTTGGCATGTGTCTTCGAAGATCAAAAATCACTGCCTGGAAATTTATAAATGATGGATAATTTCAACTTTGTGTTTTTTACTTCTTTAGATTCTAAATGAAATTGATGCTGTCATTAACGATGATCTTACTTATTTGAATATCAAGAGAATCTCTAGTTCATCATTTTTAAGCTTGTAAAAAATCACTTGGAGATCTTTCTTTTATATTAAAAACGTATTGACCTTATTCTCGCACAAAACAGTCGGTAATATGTTTTTAAATTTATAAATTATTAGTGTTTTTTCATATACCGGGTTCCTAAAGATGATTGATTATATTCGGCAACTGTTTTTCTGTAGACTGTTTCATTATTTTTGGTTATATTCAAGGTGAACATATTATTTCTATGATTGTTCTTTACCACCTTGCCCTACCCTCCTATTTGACACATTAACTATTAGTATGTCCTTACGCATTATGAACTACGGTTAATTCATTGTCTGTACGTTACTCCAGTTCACACTCACTATTACCCCCTATTTTGCATTCATGTTACTTTCCTTATTGGTTGACTGTGTAGTTAGGTCTTATGTATATATAAAGGAATGTGTGAAATATGATGATTCTGTCCGGTTGGTATATCGTCTTGTGTTCTTGTATCTCCGGCTTGGGACTAAGTAAGCATAGGACAGACGCGCAGTGATCGACTAGGCACCAGATTGGCGTTCTGTATTTCAACCATTTTTCTCACGTCAAAACAGTTTTAATGCGTCAGTCATAATTTTGTCTCCTTGTACTTTACTGCGGCTGCCCACTTTTTGCTTTCCCTACCAGTTCATTCAGTAAAGTCTGCTACAGTGCAATTTGTTTGCAGTCATGCTCTGTGTATTGATCTTGAGATCCGATAATTGATTTTCACCATAATCTCAATTGGCGCCTCAGCCCATTACATCTTTAATTGTTGTCTGTTGAACTTTGTAATTAATGCTCTATTTTTCATCGCTTCATCAACTCTGGTTTCGATTACTAAATTAACGGATTATATAATGTAATGTACCTTTTAAAACACTTTATTCTGATTCATGTTTGCTCCTTCTTCAAGTAAACTACATTCATACAAACTTTAAACATGTTATTATTCTTTTTTACATTTATTTCTTCTCAGTTTACTTTGGTGCATTAATATAAAATATTCCAAGTCCATCACACTTCGGGTAGCTCATTTTCTTGCTTCTATATGTTAGTTCTTTCGTTTTCCCTTTGTTTTTACTACTGTTTTTGCATATAAGTTCGGTCCTTGGTTTATCTTCCGGGTATTTTTACGTCTCTTCACTCATCCCGTAGATTGCTTACACTTTTATCAGTAGCTGGAATACAGGTATGAATGCTTTCTATTTTTATATATATTTATACGGACTATTTATATGATTAGTATTATGATTATTGGTCGATCCCACTTATGTTATTTTCCGTTGTCTAATCATATCCGAAGACCGATTATCGACGCTTCGGGAGGCATCTTAAGTTGGTGAAAGCTCATATCCTACAATGAACACTATTGCACACATCAGACTTCCAGCCTACAGAGCACACAACCACAGCCCCTTTAAAGCCATACATGTAAGCCCCAAGGACCTTAAGTACTCATACTAGGAACTAGCATTACACCTCGAAGTGGCATCGGATGCGTGTGACATCATTAGTCACCTACCTAACGACCACCCTGATGGCAAAAAAAGGTAGCAGGTACTAAAAGAACAGCAATGGTGGCTGAAAATGGATGCGACAACTCTTCACGTCATGTGACCTAGATGACTGGCTTATTTATAGGGCGCAGAAGTCATCAGCAGACAGACCTTTTTAAACAGACAAATGATAACTCTCCTCCTCATTATATGTGCATTATCATGATAATGAAAAGCTACTTGGCTACGAAATGGTATTACAACCACTCAAAACTTTATTTCTCACAATAAAAATGGCAGTTCATGTGATTCTCATGTAAATATCTCACTTTGAGATCATGGTGGTGAGTTAGCATACATGGTTTCCAGATTGTCTCACTAAATTTCAAGTTCCTGAATGCAATACCTTACTGAGGTTATATTTTGATGTATTTTGAAGTTTCTAGATTAGTTTTCCCGGAAGATACGTTCAGCTCTAATCACCTGGAGACAATATGCAGTTTTATAATCAGATATTGTGGATCAAAAAGATATAATTTTGTTACGAAAAGGGCTTGTAATTTTAATAGCACAGACACTACGTACAGCCTTAGTTCTGTCTCTGCTACACCATCGCCCACTAAATTTTACCTTGGAGTAACCCTTTTGGTACTCTTGATGACTCTACTGTTTATTACATTGCCATACATAAAGTATACTCTATCTTCACGTTCTTATCCAAAAATTTAGATGGTTTGATACGGTGATTAGATACATAATTTATTATATATCTTAAGTGTATTATTAACACTTTTTTTGCATGGGTATGTATCATATAATATAACATCTTATTGGTGACTTTGAATTCTTCCTTTAATTCTGGCTCTGGTGTGTTATGCGTAGTATTATTGCTATTTTTGTTTACAATCAAATTACTTTACATGACTCCATAACTATTCTCTACTGTTTTTAATATCTACACTTGACCACATCTTCAGAGGAACTTTTATACCATGTTTGCCAACCTCGAAAGAAATACAGCTCAAGTCGTCCTTTGGAGCTAAACGTACGCCCACTAAAGTGCAAGAGGATCTTAGAGAATAAGAATAGTAATGTGTCACAGTGTTTACCACCCCTGTCACAACTACAGACCGCTCACCTGATTTGGCACACAAAATGCTGGAATAAAAGTTTACACTACTTTGTGATCAGAATCTTTAAACTAGAGAATTGTTTACGTCAAGATAGTACCTTTCACTGTATCTCTCAAAAAGAAGTTGAGACTTTATTTTATTCTCCCATGTACCGAAGGACAATATTTCAGAAACCACTCTCTTATAGCTCACAACCTCAACTAATTTCCTTAACCTTTAAATTCAAAAACAAAACAGTACTCACTATCCTTCTACTAACCCGGAACGCTTCGCTCTCACAAAGATGTAGATCTCAAATAAAAATCAGTTTGTAAATTATATTAAATGGAGTCTAAAATATTTGGCAAGCAAAGCAATTCTCTAATTCTGTTGCAAGATGTAAAATAATGCTATTCTTATATTTTTTGATAGAATTTTCTTTGTTTTTACTTACGAATGCAGCTGCCGTCAAAATATTTGATTCATGGCTTTGTATTTAGAGAAATTTAGTGTTGGAACCCTTTCCACTTAAATCGGTTTCCCGTCAGTTTCTATAGCTTCAGTCTAATGTAATCCAGTTTATTAAGAATATGCGACATTTACCCCACCTCCGAATTTCATTTTATCTACACCCGATTCTAGTTATATTCCCTTGCATATGTATTGGATTTTATTCAGTCTATGCCACAAAGTCATTACCTATCAAATTCAAAAACTTCAATCAAAATATAACAATGCTTTCCATCCATAGCCGAATTTAATTGTCCAAATCATTAAAGTTTGTCAATTTTGAGACTTTCAATCGTTTGACTTCACCTACTTTTCTGCATCTTACGCTCCTCATTCGCATCCCCATATTTAGCCAAGATCTTTAATAGGGAAGATTCCTCGTATAAGAACCATTGCTCGGTCATTTAATTTGTGGTGACAACGTTTGCGTGTTTGATTTCTGTACGCTGACAAATATCAACTGGACTATTTTCTGTGTATAAGCATCCAACTGTTGTCAGAACATTATACATTGTTTAGTTGTTGCATTTATATTTATATTGAACAGATTGATTTGACTTGTAACAATTTTGATTTTTAACTCTCAACCTCACGTTCGATAGTTGTTGCGCTAATAAATATTCGTCTACTCTTCGTTCTGACTTTTAATATACATTGATTGAGTTTGTGATTAGTCGGTTTTAGTCAATGGCGTAACGAAGCATAGTTATTGGAATATCGCATTCAAATCATAGCCTTCTTTCGATAGCGACATTCATGAACTCTTGTCCATCCATTCCACAACTTATCCTTACCTGTCCGTTTTAGATAACTAGGGCCATGCACGTTTTTCAAACGTTGCACTGGTTATTTCCTATGAGTAATTCAATACTCTCCAATATTGTTTTTGATATATTTTCTTTTATTTGAGCATTTGCCGTCTTATTCTCAGTTTACTCTTGTCATATCGAAAATTCCTATTTCATTACCCGTTCTACACAGTCCAACCCACAACCTGTACGACAGCCAGAAATATCGCAGAAGTTCACAACAATGACTCTACGAATCACATTACCTAGTTGTTACGTGCACTGGCCGGAATGCCTTCTAAACGTATTTGTTATTTAAGCCACGGTGTCTTCAGATGATCATGAGTTCAACAACCTAATGCTTACACTCCAACTATATCAATGTACCATAACAGTATAAAGTACTTATGTTGATACGCATTTCCATATAAATTTCCACATTGATATTTTATATGCATTTTTGGTTTTGACAGGTTGACATATTATATTTGACAGATTATATTTCACTCACCCATTTATATGCACCCAAAACGAGACCACGCAACGGACCAATAAGAAGAGTAACATTTGTACATAACGGGAATAACAATGACTAGAGACAGAGGGGGTATAGATACATGACACAAGATAATTTCAATCCTGGTTCGAATTCCTGCAATATGACGTTTCGTGACCTTGAGAGGATAGACCCGTGGCTGCAGTTTTGCATTTACGCATGGCAGACTGGTTGTTCTTTATTGACTCTCACAAACTCAACAACACTCATATTTTCCAAGAAATATGGATAAAAATAGATGAGTTCAGTTTATATTAATGTACGTATTGAATAACAGTTGTTTGGCCTGTACTTTACGAAAAATAACTGTTGATCTAAAAGCATCCTTTGAAAATATAGTGCTGGGCCGACAATTTTTTAGTTGGGAGGATTTAGAGCTAGCAATTGAAGAGTTTCAGTCTGTAAGTAAATAAATTTAATTCAATCGTAGATTACCTGCATTCACAATGTCCATTCGCAAAAGTCAAAGAGCTTTGTTTCCGTCTTTTAGATACATTTACATAGTTTTTAAATGTGCATTTGGTACTAAAAAAAAATCTCAGGGACCCTCTAAACGGTTTTACGAATAATTCAGTATTTTGAGTAATAATCTGACCATTCATCAAAATTATAACCATAATCTCACCCACTCTGCTCTTATAAATTTGTGTTTAGCTGAAACTTCGTAAGTTTAAATACCTTAATTGAAACAAAATCAGTCCACCACAACAGCAGATTGGAAACATTAACTAAAGTTATACGACTATTTCATGAAAAATATAAACATATTACACTCGTGGTTCATAGTTTGTTCACTGCAAAGTAGAAACAATATAAACAATCAAGGAGAATTTGCAATCATGTCAACCTGACTCAGATTACCTAAGTGGTCTTAGATGACGTAATTACATTGCAGTTCGTTTTTGACAATAACAAAATGTAAGTATTATCTTTTATAAAAATTAGTGACAGACTTCAGAACAAGAAAACCACATACAAATTGTATTTGCAAAAAAAATAAGACTCATAATTCTGCGGCAGCTACACGATTTAGTGCAGCCAGTAATCATGTAGAATAGTTTTAATATGCATGCACAGTTAGAATATCGGTAGACATGACTTTTACGGACGAACTTGAGCGACTATAAAACGACCTTGGAAGTCCTAATTGAAATGAACCAATCACAGCCCTCTAATCCAGAACCGAGGATTTCCTCTACATTTTAGTGATTTATTAGAGATTTCTAAACTCAGACTCCTTGTAGTATGCCTCCCCCACGGAAATCTTTGGTAAATTACAAAATATTTATCCTCTTATATTAGGTGCATACAATATCAAGACTTAACTATAACCCAAAATGCAATAAGAAATCCGTCATTTCTAATAAATTATTTGTGATTGAAATTGATGAATTATGCAGGATATATTGTTTTTATATCATCTAAAAACTTATGTAAGCGTTTTTCCGAATTTCTCAAACTTAATATCACGATGCATTTTATACATAAATATTCATCTAGATGGTTCCATAACATCCTTGCGATCCATAGTACGAATAGGCTTTCCAACTGTCACTACATATTATTGTTCAGGGTAATATGTATTTTTCTACTAGAAGAAGAAGTGTAGCGGCCGATCTGTCGCGAATCCGCTCACAATGTCCCTTGTTTAATGCTCTATCCGATATACCAGAGAGCTATATATTTCACGGCAATATTCATATCACTGAATTGCCGTCTTTTCAGAAACATCCGCAAATGAAGCGGCTGTCGTTACTTTAATGCCAATCACCCATCCGTTTATTAAAACGAGGATTTGTTTCAATTCTAGCCGAGAACGAGCAAAGAAGAATCCTTTCGGATGGACTTTTCGCACCAGCAATCGGTACAACAGCCATCTCGTGTCCCTTGTATTTTAGAAAACTGCCACTTCCTTACCACATTGACCATTTAATGATTTTCTTAACAATCCCATAGTTTGCGAACGAACAACGAGATTTTTATCACTAATAAGATCTCGAACACTCTCTATTGTTAGCATGATGCCTTCAAGTGTCCGCCGTGACCTTGAAACGCTTCCTTCGTTCGTCATTGGTTCGGCCGTAAAAGTCATGTCTACCGAATATCAAAGTTAGATAGTGCGAATTTTAACAAAAGCTAATTCCTGATAATTTCACCAGTAACACGATAACTGAGTACGGTCCCACGAAAATACCTAAGATGACGAATAATTAGTCTCCAGATACATAAATAATTGACTATAGTTCCTGAACAACAAATAGTATGATGGTAGTTTTTGAGTCTAGTGGAAGGTTAGGACAATGAGAACATGAAAACAATAGAAACTAAATAATCAAAGAAGTGAAATAGTCTTCACAAAAGAAGTTCAGAAGGTCAGTCACTCTTCTTGAATCGCTCGATATATATACATACATTAATTAATTATTCAGTTGTCACAAAAGCTGACACATTGGCAATGTTACGCACTGTTTGGTAGAATCGTCGGATGAAAATATATCACAGGTTAATTACCCTGCTGTTATGCAAACACTATTTGCTACATTTATAAATTTCCGTTCACTCACTAATATGTGGGAACTTTCTACAGATTGTTTTCAATAAAGTCTTCAATTTACTCCTAGAACCTAATCATATTTGTGAATTTATGTCATATGTTTGATTGCGTTACGTGACTCGGTAGGTTATAGCTACTGTAGTGTTTTACATAAGTCGTTAGCTTTAAGGTTTGAATACATATGAAGGGAAGGTTTTATTTGTTAACCGTGCCTTATACGGATTGCAAGCCGTACTTAATAATGAGCAAGAGTAGTTAAATGGCTTTGGACGAGTACTGCAGTACTTAAGCATAGATCCTCACATAATTCCTTTAGGCAACCAAATTAACTGAACTTATTAAGTATGAAAAAAAGTTTTCGAATGCTTAGGTTTATAACGTATCTACTCCAGTCACATTTGCAATATTAAAAATAATATACTTCACATTCTGCACAAACAGTTTATATCTCTGTTGCAAGGTGAATCCGATGCCACATAAGGAAAGTGTGATACAACTACTTTCTACCCATCATATAATCACTAAGTAGGAAAACGATTCTCTCTTACTCGTCAGCAATGTAGAACCGGGCACATACGCCCATAGTTTCAAGTTAGCATACCACATTAGCATTACGAGATTACAGAAGTAACATAGTATCAGAACACAAGAGGGGAGAGTAAAGTAAAGGTGTGTAGAGAAGAATAATAGACTTTAAGATCTAGATGAAATTAAAGAGTGAATACACTCGCGCCACTGTGACCGATTCTGAAACATGTTGCCAAGTGTCTCCAGCCGTTTGTCTCGTCAATCACGCAACCCCAACCAGGTAGTTTGCATCTACCAACATGGCTTAGACCAACAGTCAAAGACTTCATGGACTGATGCCAAGTTTTGGTTTGTCCACTCTTACTCTTCTTCCACTCTACTTCAACCCCTAACCAACATCGCGCGCCGAGGTAGACGGTGGTCGGATATACACAATACATGTCCCAACCATCTCAGTCGATAAAGGTTAATGACCTGTTTTAGTAGTTAATCATATTCCCAAAGAACCTTTTGTCTAACCTCAATATTACCCATTCGACTGTTCCATGATATACGAGCGTCGCTACGATGATTTCATTGGCTAAACGCCTGAAATCGATACATATCTTTGGTTTCTGTGGCCCACATTTCACAGCCATATGTTAAAATGGTGCTGACTGCTGCGCAGTACACCCGATCTTTCGTTGAGATACGAGTATCTTGCCTGCGACACAAGTAACGTAAATTAGCGGATGCCAATCGGGCTTTCTGAATCCGTACTGAGATTTCGTTAAACATCGACCCACCAAGGGTGATGAAACTTTCGAGATAAGTGGGGCGGTCATCACATTCAATTACTTCACTCCCTATAACTAACCTAAGTGAAGAAGCAAACCAGTCCTGGAGTAACATTTTGCATTTGGGAGGGGAGGACCGCATCCCAAATATGCTTACATTGTTACTCAGTGTTCAGGAGACTTCATATTGTCAGCGTCTTGACCGAATAGGACTATATCGTCTGCGTATTGTAAGTCGACGAGAGGACTTTTTTGAAGGAGATTAATTTTTAAGAAGCTAAAAGAAATGAGGGAGACTTCTAAGAGTACATCTATGACGAAATTAAATAAAAAAGGGGATACAGTGCAACTCTGAAGAACCCCACTTGAGAATGATATTTCTCGTGACAATTCGCCATATGCTCTGACCGAATAGAGGGTCTTTATAAGATTTATGTACTTTTGATGTACGTCTTCTAATTACAAACACTGCCACAGGACTTTATCGTCTATGGGGTTGGAAGCTGCTATCAAGTCAAGAAACACAACTATAATCAGACGTTAGTACATATGTCTATGTTCCAGAATCTGGCGCAGGGTGAATATTTGATCGATGCAACCATGTCCAGATCTAAAACTAGCCTGGTTTTATCGAGTCTGCTGTTCTCTAATGTTTGATAAACGCCGAATGATTACAGAGGATAATATTTTAGATACTACATTGTTCAAACTGATTTTTTTATGGTTATCACAAGAGGGTTTCTGCCCCTTTTTGTAAGTTGGAACTATCAGCGATGGAGACCAGTCGGATGGGGTGGTGTTCAGTTACCAGACGCTAGCTAATATATCAGTCAACCTGCCAACTAAAACTGGACCAGATTCTAAGTAGCTTATCGGTGCCGGTTTATTTATGGAAGCCGAAACTATGTTATAGACCATAGTAATGCAAATATAGACTAAGAAGATACTTGGGATTACTAATAAGGACGACTTTGCATAGTGTTGACCAAATATACTTACAGTGAATTTACCAGGATTGCTGTTGATTCTCCGCTTGGGTCAACTCTAAGTGAGATATCAGATAATTAGTTATTAATCTAATGGTCAAGACCTACCAATAAAGGTAACAGCCCACACATTGTGTATGAAAGTCAACATGCAGTATTATGTATAAAGATAAGTAGACAAGTAGGTATGTGTCATCGACAGTAACCTAGCCCTGACGCTTAATTTGGAATAGGCCATACATATATCTTTTGTGTCCTATACACTCTAATTGACATTGGATTTAAAAGAAAATTCATGTTAGACTTCAGCCCTCTAGTGACGAATAACATGAATTTTTATTAATCGCAACGTATTATTCACAAGTTTTAACGTCTCAACTTAACAAATTGACAACTAATTAAATGTAATTGAGGCTTTACATTGTCACAACTAAAGGCTATAAGATGCATTGTTCAAACCAGATCTACGAATGATACTAAAGAGAGGCCACAATTCTGTTATTACATTGCAATAAAGCAATGTAAATTTAGGCTGCATTTATTTATGTTCGGATGGCTGTATGTTTATGAGTTAATTTCATTCTAATTCTGATAATCAATCACAATTAAATCCCCTGTACTACTTTTTCTCCTGCACTATATAAACAGTCAGTTTCAAGTTTCCAAGTGGGAGAGTCAAGAGATTACGAAATGAGCAGTCGATTCAGTTTATTTATACACTGAGACAAACTAAAAAGCCCAATTGTCGATGATTTCATGGACTATTGCAATACTTCGATTTGACCATTTCCCAAATACTTTCTAGTGCATGGATAATTATGTACTACTATATGCGCTGGTAACATAACACCGTTGCTCTGATATCTAAATCTAATCACTGATCTACAACCAGTAAACTTCGTTGTACAAGGATTTAATAATAATAATAATAATAATAACGGTAATTTACCCTGTCACCTACTTGCCTTACGTTCTTAAGTTGCGCAAAGCGCAAACGTTGTTACAGTTATTATGAAAACACAATAAATGTAGAAGTCGTTACGCTTCTTTAACTTCACTCAATATGGTTAGCTTTCACGAATTCATAATTCTTTCACATGGAGCACTAAAACCAAGTAATGTCAATTTAGAGACACGCAATAAACTAGATACCGCAAAGGGTTCAAGAATGGCATTTTTAAAGTGTTAAATTACATACGCGTTTTTACAAAGCCTCATCATCTGTAAGCAGCAAGAGAGCTTTCACCAGCAGCATCAGTCAACCACATTCACAATATCCACACACCATCAAAACCAGCAACCCAATTCATTAACGCCAGGACTTCACGAAGAAAGAAACAGACCCAAACAGATGGATTGGGTTTTGCATTTAAATTACAAATTATTATCATACTAGCCACAACATTTTGATTAGGACAGACGGCTGGATTATCCTGGTTAGCTGTCGATATAAAAACCTCTCAGTCGATTTAACATTTTGGACGTATCGACTAAAGAAGCTGCAACGACGTTTATAATAGAGGGTCCAACTATTTGACTGTCCTTCGGAAGAGTTAGTAATCATCTAGCAGATACTGAGTTTAAAACTTATGGATTTTCTTGAGTGTCCTTGTAAATTTTTTTATTCTGGAAGACAAATAACAGGGAAACACATCGAGACTGAGTATTTTTTGAACGTTACATAATGCAAAAAACAACTATTTAACAAATAAATATGCGAAAATCAAAATAAATAAGTAACAAGTAGGCATTCGGACCGATGAAGCGCTTGAAACAGCCTTGAAAACATTATTATGAACCGAGTAGATGACAGGGTGAATCATGGTAACCAAAATGACTTAGACGTAGAAGTTAGGTGACGTACATCTCTCCAAAGGTGCATGTCTCTGGTTGATAGCTACAACTGGTGGCGGGAACCTGTGATACATTTCCAGCCCACTGTTTAGTTAACTAGGGTCCCCTTGTCGGTAGCCCTCGATTGTAAAATGACTGAGTGAACATTCATGCTATTATGGAGGTCTATATTACTCTGAGGTACATTTCTAGTTATTCTTTGAATTTATTGTATTATTTTAGACCTTATATATTCTTACAAAGTTTGGTGAGGTAATTAATTGTTTGTGAAGACGTCTTGTTACTCCAGTCGGGTTTTAAGAACGATAGTCAAAGTCGGCACTTAATTAAACAGAACCGATTGGTCGGCAGAGTAATGTCAATAATATTCCGAGCTCCTATATCTGCCTAGCTATAGTATGTTAATTCAGCCAATTTGACGAATTTTTGTTTAAACTCTCCAGTGGATTCAAGTTATCCACACATCTAAATAACAAGGCATTCCTAGTTCTTACGAATTTCTTTTTCGATAGTTGATCTTTTCAGATGCAAAGAGTGATGACAAAGTAATAACACATTATAAATGTTGAAAACCACAAGCATGTAATCTCTCAACACCAAGGCTACAATAATATCGATCACAAATTGGCTTTTGCCATTTAGGAAAGCTACATAACCAAGCAGTATCTTACTACAAGTAATCCTAATTTAGATAGTGATCACATAAAGGTCACTGTTTAGAGTGCTGTAGTTTTAATCGTAAATGCATTAGAATTTCTAATTTTCTGAAATTCGGACATCTAATGCATTATGGTTGAAACTTAATTTTTGTCCCCTGAAGTCATCTGTTGATGCAATCTGAACATTTCAATGAAACTGATTATTTCAGCTTTGGATGAATTGCAAAATGTAGTCGAATTTTCATAAAAAGTCATCTCAACAAAACCTTTTGTAAAGATGCTTTAATCTATAAGTAACTAAATATTCGTATTATCTTGGATAAGCTAACAACAAAGTAACCTCGTTGCCTACTGTTAATTAAGAGGTAGAACTAATAATAATTTCATCAATAATACTAGTTGTAAGCCATAAATCGAATAAACTGTATGCAAATTTGGAATGATAACCGAATAAAATGGGCGTCCTAAGTAGTCATTTATTTGTTGAAATAAGAGAAATAATAATTGATAAGTAGTAAATAATTATATACAGTAATCATTTCTCTTCATTATTTCTGTTGAAACTATGCTTTATCATGGCAATATCTACTTTAACGCTCTGACGAATTGCAGCCAGATGATTACATACATATGTATTGACGCCAATGTTGAAAAGAATTTTAAAGACTATGGAAATTTCACATAAGACGTGTTCTGTGTAGTACACTACATTATATAACAGCACTCACTAACTTCAATCATTGAACAAACAGAACAAATAATAATAATAATTTATTTCCTGAATATAAGGAGCAAGCCATTTTTATAGGCAAGATCAATAATAACATATCAGATAGTAGAGACGGTTTAACTGTTATGCAAACTTATTATATAATGATGCACAGAGATATTGGAATAATAACCTTTGTTTTAAACTGGCATTTATCTAGCGTCCATTACAAACATGGTCTCGGGACGACCTTGTGATGCAGGAGAATAACAGGATGGGTTCATGTCACCAATACCAGGAGTTACATTTCGACAGAAAATGTAGACGTTCAACCTTTCACGTAATATAAACCGATCTCCAAGTTCTGAAAGGAAATAAAGAAATGTTAATTCAAATAATCTTGAAGCCTTCCAAATATTTGATTAATATAATGTGCACGGCTTATATAATTATGTTTATTATTAAGGCAAGAAGACCTCTTGTCCAACACTTTTTTATATTTGTAAATATTAAGCCACTTAATGAATTTAAGATAAACTCACGTGTATCAGGAAATCTATATGCACTTGTGCATCCGAAGATAGCAGTCACTTTATTTTTCACCACGAATTCAAGGGTATGTTGTATTTAAACTGTTTTACTTACCTAAGCAACAAGTCACTGAAATGTCATGACAAGTTGTCAGTGCCTAAAGCATCAATTTAATGTTACGGTTAAATATCTGATATTCAGAGGGGACGGTCATGATAATAGCATTTGATTACTTCAGTCATGATAAACGTGTTAGTCTTCTGATGTGTGTAAATGAATATTAGATTAGTTGCAGGGATGGATCGATTTGAATTACAGTATTCTTAAGAATGATGAATAAAAATTAGAATGCTTACTATTGACGCGTGTTATCGTAAACTTCGATTGCTTCCCAATTTGCCGTAATTGGTTAGTTAGAGACCAACTGCATATTATTATAAGTGTAATTAACCACACTAAGTCAAATAGGCTACACATGCAACTAGAAGAACTACGCTCCAATTGTTACGACTAAGTGAAAAATGTCTGTCGTTATTGTAGTTAACACATCAATAAACATGAAGGTTAACATACATACGCACGACTATGATTATATTGTTACTTGTTGATAGTGTGATTACGATGACATAACTGCCACCAGTAACTGAACAATCTCAGTTATTTATTCTTAACAAGAATAAATACGAAACATAAAGAGATGTAGACAGCACCCTAAACTCCGTCACTTAGAATACCATGAATGGTCTACTGACTACTTTTTTAAACCGAAATGTCAGACAATATTGACTAACTGTTTTATAAATATATTGAGTTTACTGCATAGTTTCATATAACATCAACTATTCATTCTTAGTTGACCATGCTAAACATAGATTCAAAATAAATATTTGTTCGTTTCCATACGGCGTTTTAAATATTACCATTAATTATTGTTTTAATAAAAACCATGATTTTTAATGGAGAATCAAAGTCAGATAAAGAAATAACTGTAAAGATACCTCGCGCCCTCGGCAGGAAGACCTGGGCGAGAGAAGTGGCAACAGGCTGGAAAGAAGGGAACCTCATGAAGATACCAACGAAAGGAGATCTTGGCAGGTGCAGGGGCTACAGAGGTACCACTCTACTATCAGTACCAGAAAAAGTATTCAGCATGGTGTTATTGAACACAATGAAAGGTCCAGTTGTCACCCAACTTCGAGATCAACAGGCGGGATTTCATGGAGATCGATAGTATGCCAACCAGATCGCGACACTACGGTCCATTGTTGAATAATCACTTGAATAAAACTCACCACTTTACACCAATTTTCTTGACTACGAGGAAGCATTTGACAGCGTGGACAGAAGAACATTATGGAGCCTTCTTCGACAATATGATGTACCATGGGATATAGTCAATATCATACGAAATTCGTACGACGGGCTAAACTGCAAAACCGTGCACAAAAGTTCTAGAAAGAGACGGGACTAGTTATTTTTCATGTAATTACTTTTATTTTGCTGTTTTTTTATTAATTGTAAAATGGGCGGTAACCGGTATTGCTGTTTATATTCTCCGCATTGACCTCGTATCTTGTGATTGGTTGTAGTGCCTTTTTAGTGTGTTAATTTTTCTAATTGATACGAGGTCGTTGTTGTAATCATATATACAGAGTTGGGACAGAATAAAATCGAATCTTCTCAGTGCTGCGTTCGTGTCTTCTTGATTTTGGCTTCGGACGAGTAATCAGTTTCGAGTTGTTGGTCAAGGTTTCGAATATCTGTTCGCTTAGAGAATCCAGCGAGTTTGAGTTTCGGTTAGTGCTGCCGAGGTATAAGGTTGGCGTTTCGTCATATTAGTAGGCAACATATCCGAAAGGCAGTTCATCGATTCGTTCGAAGTGAAGACCGGTGTTAGATAGGGCTGATTACTCTCGCCCATTCTCTTTCTGCTGGTGGCTGACTGGATTATGAAAATTGCAACATCTCAGGAAAAGTACGAAATACAGTGAACAACTTGGATGCAGCTACGCGATTTGAACTTCGCAGATGATCTGCTTTTGCTATAAGTACAGGTGAAGATGGACAGTGTAGCGGCAACCTCTGCAGCAGTAGACGTCAACATACACAAATGGAGAAGCAGGACCCCTATATACAAAACGACGAATACCAACCCAATTACACTTGACGGAGAAGCTCTGGGAAATGTAGAAACTTTTACATACCCAGGCGGCATCGTAGATAAACATGGAGGATCTGATGCAGATGTGAAGGTATAGATTGGCAAGGCAATCATTCAGCTCATTGAATAATTCAATAATTCGAAAAAGTTAACGGATTCACGTTGATTCTAAAAAAGGGGAACTTCACTTACATTAGTACCACGAAGTGTGCGTAAGGTGTGCTTCCATAACCCAATTATTGTGAGATTAGTTTCACTTTTCCCGGGTTTGTTTCCAAGATACTGACAGTCTAATAACAAATATTTTTACCGAACAGAAAGCTCCTCG
Source organism: Schistosoma mekongi (assembly GCA_034768735.1). NCBI lineage: Eukaryota > Metazoa > Platyhelminthes > Trematoda > Strigeidida > Schistosomatidae > Schistosoma > Schistosoma mekongi. The sequence goes on along the minus strand of CM068305.1, from coordinate 41,955,287 downwards.
TATAATAAATTGAGAATCGTTTATGTATATAAGAAATCGAAGATTAAAAAATCGAGCTCAAATAATGTTGACCCATCCGAAACCTAAGTTACATTCAATACAATAAATTTCAATCTGTCGTGTTATTGATTGCCCTTGTGAGGGAACTGGATACTACTTGTTTAGCTCAACATCGCTAAACAGATCGAATGTAAATTTATGGGTTGGATTCAGACAGTTCTTCGTTGTTGACTATCGTTAGGCCCGAATTAGCGTTTCAATCAATATGTTTCATTCATGTGAGGAACAATGCTCGATTTTCGTAGACTCTTTGGAGGTGTTTGATCTTTATAACTCGATTTTGTATATCTCTTAAACAATCACGATGAACATAAATGAAGTAGAGCCCACATACAGTTTCCTCCTAACATGATAAGTTTATTTTGATATATACATGATAAGTTCGAAAGCCTAGAGAAGATAATTGACATAGTAGTTTTGTTTTATCCAAACATGACCACTGACATAAGAGCAGATCGTAATCTTTCGGGAAAATAAGGATAAATATTAAGAGTTTGGAAATGTGGGGAGAAAGCAATCGTTGGAAATATGGTGGGAAACAATCAGGTTAGGGTTTATGTTGTAAGAATCTACCCAAGTGTCTAGATAAGGCTAACGATGGCTATCCTGTTAGAAACCATGGAGGTGGTACTACCAATGACGTTTGTGACTCGATGAGTCATTTCGAAAGGCAGATCGACAAAGTCTAGTATATTGATAGGGTCTTTTACCCCACTGTTTTCAAATATAGTTGGACTCCAGCTTTCGAAAGTCGGCTTGGACTTCTTTGATGGTCAACTAACATCTTATAGGAAATTTGTGTACCAGATTTGGGTCTACGTCCCTCCAAAAATAACATGATGGACAGCGCTTCCAGTATTCCACCCATTAATGTAAAGTCAAGGTGGCTCCCGAAGTGTGGTGGTACATAATTATATGGCTTTTTTAACAGTTTTTTTAATAGAGTTATGGAATTCATGCTATATCAAGATATTAATTAATTAAGAAGTTAACGGTAACAAGCCTAACAGTTTACAGTACTACGGTACTAGAGGTATATTTTATATTATAGATCACCTCCAACAAGCAACCGCGCGCTTCTGTCTGTAGCGCTGCGAGTGAGCAGGAAGAACCACAGAGATTACCCGGAAACAGGACATGGCTGATAGTTTAAAATTTCGCTAAGGAAGTCAGTCTGTGTGGATTGGTCTTGAGCGGTGAGTTGTTAGTACATTAATTACGTTCTTAGTCAACGTTTGGAGTAAGTTGCTTAAAAAATCGATTCCTTACGAGAACAGACCATAAACTCGGGGGACGGTGACAGAGAAATATATGAAATAAAAGAAAAAATAAATTTAATCAGTAGCAGCAATATAATCAGTTTTAAACCAAAATCTTCTTTTTTCCCTTTTTTTACTACAACGTAAATGATGGTAAAACTGAACTTTGCCGACGAACTTCAGAGGGCCAGTGGGAATCAAGGTAGCTGTTTCTACGTTGTGCGCTTAGTCTAGTTTAAAATGCTTGCATTGGATCAGTTGATTAGAATTTTCTATGAGGACGTTATTATTAATAATCTACAAGCTGCTGGATTACTTCCCACAGAGTAGATTTGTGTTTGTAAACTCAACATGGCTCGAGCACCATCTACAGGTACGCGAAATGGAGTCATCTTTTTTGTAATGGTCGCTGACAAAAGAAATTAATAAGAAGAAGCCACTTCTTTAGATGGTTTAGGCTAACACTTAGACAAACCTGCATGTCAGTTGTATTATGAGTTATGCAGTTACCTGTTACGCTGGCATCATCTCTTACAAATGTAAGCCAAGTATCAGCAGTGCAATGGTATTAGCACTGTAGAGACATATGCTTAGAAATGATGCTACGCCTAAATCTGTAGCAGGGAGACGTAGGAAGAATCGTTGGAATAGATGAAACAACCATTAGTAAGAGAATATATAATAGAGGTAGATCTCTAAAAACCGAATGGGTAAGTAATAATTGCTTTAATCTTGCTAGTAGGTTCTTGGTATTTACAACCGAAGATCCGGGAAGAGACATTTCCAGTATGCTCTGAATCGAACTGCAAGGACACTGATACCAACAATCCAGACGTACGTTCAATCAGGATCCACTATTTATTCTGATGACTGGAGAGCTTATCGGCCTCTCCGTAGGCCGTAGGCTTGGATATATTCACCGTGTCGTAGTCCACCAAAAACATTTTGCGGACCCAAGTACTAGTGTTTACACACAAAACATCGAAAGATACTGGTCACGTCTATAGAAGTTTCTTAGACTTTATAAAGGTTCTGAAAACATGATTTGGAGCCATGTGGATGAGTTCTTACATCGCTCATATTTTGAATTTAAACTCAATGAACCGGTCTCTAACCTCTAAAAGTTTATAAATCATATAAAAACAGTGTATCGTGTATAACCATTTTTAAAGATTTTATTGTTTTTCACAATAAATAATGATTTCATCTACTAGTGCATTCTCATTGGTTAAAAGGTTCCTCAGGGTCATTGGTAGTTATGCAAGTTCATCGGCAAAGCTTAGTTTCACTTAAATGATTGTAGTGTTTGCAGTTTTAGAACCTTAATAAGCCATTGCTTATTGATTCGACGTTAATTGGTAAGTCGTTGAAGATTTTGTACAAATAGTTTAAGAAGTGCCAGGTGGAAGTCAGTGCCACCATTTTAAGTACATAAGCTGGCATACCGTCATGACCCAAGGTGTACGAATGTTTTAGCGTAGTGATGGCTTCCTTAATATTATCTATAGTGAATGTTATATCCCTGGTTTTGCATGGTAGTGGCGTAGTGGGTTCAATCCTACCTATATGGTTTTCAATAGTAAGTGAAGTGGCAAAATGCTCACTAAATAGATCAACTATACGGCAAGAGTCATCATATATATTTTATTGCCACCGATAAAAAGGTTTCAACCTTTCATCTTAGAGCTACTGATTTTGTTCCGGAAGGTGTTGGGATGTCTCGTAAAGTTAATTTGTACTGTAGCCTGTTTTTCTTGCGCAAATTCCATTTCTATACGTTCTGCCTCAGCCTTAATACATATTTCTTTCATAGTTAGAAGGGAGGAAAAATCTTTAAGTTTATAAAATTTATACGCATGTCTACGCAGGCTTCTTCTTGAAGTAGTGGTGACAAGCATAGATTTCGGAATTCTGGGTTTAGTATATTTTAAAGGTGAAACTATGTCTAGTGCATTACAAATGTTAGGGTAGAGTGTATTAGTCAGACTGTCAGCATCGTCTCCCGTGAAGTAGTTTTTCGAGCGAAGGTGTTCGAGCTATAGTGTCACTCGTAAGGAAATTATAGACTTGTCACTATGATGCCTTACATTGAGTGTATGTTGATAGCAAGTATCTGAAATCTTCGCGATGCACATATTTAGTTGATCGTTATACCATTAAAGTCCGCCATGTAATGTGTACGTCTGCTTACGGACGAACTTCGTGGCTCTTCTTCGAATATACCCCGAGTATTACTGCCCGTCTGCAATGAGGGGTGGAAACATCGTTTTCATACTCTAAATGAGACCGAATAAAACTATTGAAAATTACATGGAAATCCTACTATAGAACTGGCCAAAATTGCGCATGGGCTAAACGTGTGCAGTGGGCTCGAAAGGCATTTTTGTTGCAGTTGGCAGTTATAAGGGACTGAAATGCAAATTTTTCTCAACTAGTGACTTGCTTGAAGGGAGACTATTCAGAGTGTATGTGTGATCTAATCGGTGCCTGTTACGCCGGGCGATTATTAAAGAAAAGCAACGAACTTCCAGAACTGTATTTTGGGGGGACTGTTTTCGTTATTTTATTCATGGACGATGTAGTCATCTTATTTCTATGAATGTTACGTTTCCCTTGCCCGGTTCTCTCATTTATTCTTTGCGTATTGTTTATTACTTGGAACTACGTTTACTTAATTGTGTACAAGTTCTCCCCATTCACTGCCACTATTTCTTTTGTTCTGTATCAATGTTAGATTAATGATTGGTTTTCTGTGTGGTCTGATTTTATGTGTATATAAAGGCATGATTAAAATATAATACTTTCTCAGTTCTCGGTTCTACGTTCTCGCTCTCTCCGTCTTCCTGTTCCTAGTTCTGGTTGTTTTATTGTCGGCCTGGGGGGGTGAGTGGGCTTAGGTCAATCGTACATTCTCAATTAGGTACGCATCTCATTGGTGTTTGCATCCGCCAACCAAATCATCTCCTCCTCCTTCCTTTTTTCACGGCATAACAGTGCCACAGGTGAACAAATCTCGCACTTTGTCCAGATGAAAGTTAGCCCATTTTCATCTGCCCAACTTCGAAGTTGAGTCGGATCGCAGTGCCAGCTTATTTCCTGGTTTTTGACTTCCCTCCACAGTTTAGCATCGTCGGCAAACAGTGATAATTAGGAAGATACTTGTTGATTTAGATTGTTTATTTAGATCAGGAAAAGGGGTAGTCCCAGGACTGAACTCTGAGGAACACCGCTGTGATATCCTACAGTCTGAGAAAATAAAAAATTTACCCTCTCTACGATTAGTAGTTCGTAGAAACATGATCTAAACCGGCTTGGTAACTAAGTTTTGATGCCCTTGTAAACTATTTTGTGGATGGGGTAGACACAACTAGCTCGGTCGAAGGCTTTTGCAAAGTCGAGATATACTACATTTACGATACGGTTTCGGTGGAGGATGCCAGTCCAGTTGTTCACCGCACGCAGCAAATTTGTAATGCAGAAGTAACCCTCCCCAAACCATGCTTTTGGGGTGAGAAGAAATTGAAGGATTCTGGCAAGTAACCTACATAGTCACAGATAAGTAATGCAATAATCGAAGGTGGTATCAAAAGGAGTCGCTGGCCGGTAGTTTGCAGAGTTTTAACGTCAGCCTTCTTTGAAGAGCGAAGTGATGTGAGCCAGCTTCCACCTATCTGAAACCACACATTGACTCAGGTTGTGTGAACAGTTCACTGAAAGGAGGTGCCAAGAATTGAGCTCCTTTCCTTAAGACACAGAGATGAATTTTGTCTGAGCCAAGAGAAATGTGCTTGATTAACTGTTTCAGTTTGGGATAAACCCTTTCAATAGTTTGATAGATTTCCATGATCTAGTAACTCTGGGATTAGAACTGTTGTACGTTTGACTAAAGAGTACCGGTTTAAATGTTAGGCCATACTAGGTGGCCAGAAGCTTTGCAAAGTCGATAACAATCTCATCAATCCCATTTAGACCCAGCAAAACGGAGACTCCGACACTGGCCCGATGGAGAGAAACAGTGTGACGAAATAAGATTTTGGGTTAGATACAACCGTACTGATCAACTTATTTTGTTATTACTGCTTGTCTTCTCGTAGAGCCTTTGTGTAGACGCTTCAAGTCCGTTTAAAAAGCTTGTAAGAGCTATGGATGTTCAATATTTTTGTTATTTATCCAATAGTGCCTTCTTAGATACAGTGGTTTGAGGGTGTAATTACACATAGTTTCAGGCAGCTTGGAAATTTTGGGTACCGATTGGTAAACAGACTGTTCAGTATCTCTCAGAATAATGTCCAACAGGAATTTCCGCCTGACACTGACATCAGAGTTAGGAAAAGTTTTCCTATACATCTGTTTTAAAAGATCTATGAACGCAGCGACATTCAATTGGTGGTAATTCTGGTGTATGCTTTAAGATGAAGTCGAAACGCAGGATGGCGTGGTCATCTTTCCATAAAGAAGCTAGAGTTGAAAGGTTTCCACCAAAAACTCTTTATTGGTAAAGACACAATCTAAGTGTGATAGTACCTGACATGCTATTCAACGAGTTCCTGATTTGTGTCCAAATAACTCTGAGTGTTCTATAGGTTGATAGAATAGGGCTTCAATCAGAAAAGTTGGAGTTTCCTAGGATTAAAATATGAGTATGTCTTAATTAGAGGGAGCAACTAATTGCTCCCAACATCCGGTTATTTTAATAAGTATCAGCAGGAGGCTATCTATAAATAACTCTGATCATACAATTTATTAAACTCGACAACTCGACGGAACACCAAACAGATTCTTGAAGATTGAGGAATTAAGGGATATAGACAAGATGTGCAATTAAGCAGGAACTTGAAAATGATGCAGTTCCACCATCCATACCAGCGTTCCAATCCTTGCACATGATTTAAAAGGATCCATATGTCTCTGTTTACTCAATTAATCGAGACTTAACTGTGCAAATTGGCCGCACCAATTTGTTATGACTGAGCCGATAGTTGAGCTTATGAACACTATGCAAGCCCTGTTCTAGGCCGAGGGTGAATCTCGAACAGCAATTGACCTTAACCGTGTTATTCCCAATCAGCCGGTTAGAATAAAAGACACGCCATTACGATACAATTTATAATTTCACCACAAACAAAAGAAACATGCAAAGTTTCTGAAAGATACCAACTTGCAACAGAAACACAGACGATCTGCTCAGTCAATTCTAGAAGCGATGTCAGTCAATAACGGAATTCAATTTTACTAAACAACGTTCAATAGTACCAACATTTTATCTTCCTTGACAATGTGAGTCACTTAATTAGCAGAGTTTCTCCATCTTGTTCAACAGACCTAATGCATTTGTGTATAGACAATCGATACTTAATAAACGAATAGCATGAGTGTCGGTGTGATCTTGATTTACAAGAATCTGATGACATCGGACAAGAGACCCACATATATGAGAATATAAGTCGGGTAATGTTTATCGTCTCTTCGTCTTCTGTTCTTAAATAATCCCCTAGTGTGACGAATGATCCCAGTGTATCCTCTTGGTGTTGTATTCTATCACCATGAGATCTAGCCAGGTGTATTTCGACTCCAGTTGGTGTCTATTTAACCGAAAAGTCTCGAGGGTAGCTACAGCCAATTTTAACGACGGAAAAGTAATCTTCAGTATCCACAACTTTATATCTCCATCCATTCTAGGCAGCCGAACAACCCTATGCACTGAAACTCTTGTTAGCTTTAACGGTCATCTCAGTAACTTTCATTCTCAAATATCATGCAGTTCGTCCTCCGTATCCGAGCTTTCCGGTACCTCACGAACATTCATATTCCTTATTAGGATGCGTTGTGAATGTGAGATATCGGGCAGCATTCACATATCCCCTTCAGGCTTCGGCATGTTGCTTGTTATTAGTATATTTTCTAATCCCTCAATGCTGGCAAATGTGGCTCTAAGAGTTAATGGTTGGTTGGAGTCAGTAGAGTTTTTCTCGCGGGTAAACCTCTTTCACATCAACGGTTAATTCTTCAAAATATTGGGTTTGCAAGTGGTTTCTTCCCACAATGATCCATCATTTCTATCCTGAAGACCTATAAGAGGATCTGGATAGTCATCGGGGTTCATAATTGTGGGCGTATTATCTCAAACGTTTGTATACCTAATGGTCTTGTTTCTTCCCTTTGACTGTTTCACAGCTTGGTGACTCGTCGCCTGGCTGGTATCTAGGTGTCGCCTTAGTCATGATGTTAGGTTAAGGATGCTACTTATCTCATCGTCTACACTAGTATTATACAGTCCACAAACCCACAGACCACATGAAATGTCAAGCTCTCAGTAGGTTCGTACAGATAGATCAGTGCAAGCTTTATGGTATCAATTATTGTATTGATTTCATTGCATGCCACAGGTGACAACGAACTTACATTATGATCTATAGAATATGTTTTCGCGGACTGCAATTGCAGAGATAAGTAACCGTAGAAGTAAAGAGTAAATACAATTTGAATACTTAGTGAAATAATGCTATTACTAGACTTAAAGATGCAACCAGTTAAAGTATATGTGCCAAGCAGCCAGACTATTACTGACCGTATTAATTATAACAAAGATAAATAAACAGTTTTAAACTAAAGTGTTTAAAATGTGTGCACTTTTAAAAACAAGAATCTTATCGTTAAATGACAACACGAATTAAAATTTTAGGTTGAATTTCAGTTAACTACACATTTTTTTAAAGCAAATGCAAAACAGAATAAATCTACTAAACATAAGCTCAGATTAATCTCTTCGACAAAAACAATGGTTTTGTGTTGTCTAACGAAGCACTCATTTGAAAACAATCAAAACACGTCACGACAATACTTTCCGTTCAATCGTCGCATGTAAAATCGTCATGATACTTACCTACTCATCATATTATTTTACCTTTTATCTTATTATTTATTTGCACTTAACTGATTATTTACATATTTTCGTGCATAGGTATTTCAAATCCATAACACCTCTCTCATAATAAGCTAACGGATTAGCCGGAAATGCTGTAGCTGCCGATTCTCTTAAAAGCATGTGTACTCATACTCAAGATACAAAACCATACAACCGAGTGATGTTAGCCAGTCGAATAGATAGAATTCCCACACTAGACATTTGTTTAAACATCAAGATGCGAGGGCAAAGGGAACGATTGATTTAAGCTAGTTTGTTACAACGGTATTGGATATTGGATATCAAACCCGATTGTTTTGCTGCTTGTATTGGCGCTTAACAGACATACATGGTCCCAGAAATGCCTAGGAAGGTACGTCTTGATCGTTTTTACTTTTCTCACATTTCGTATTATCGTTTTAGTCTTTATTTCACAGAATAGCCGATTCGATTACAGGGTTTGTACCATCATCGATCTTGCCGACGGTTAATGTAAGCTTGAAGTCCCCAAATAATACAATTGACCAGACAACCCCTAGGATATCAATTGATCTAAATAAAAGTGATACGAAAACCAACCTAAAAAGAGCCAATGACTTTCTGGATAATAACAGTGAGTTTGGACTTAAAAATAAAGTGCGGAGCTGTAAAGATCCCGTCTGGGGTTGTGCTAATGTTGACCTTGATGCTACAGATAAGTCAGAAAGTGAATGCAGCCTTCGCTCTTTTTCTACGAGTGGAGTTTCATCTTTAATGCCCAAGTCGTGGTTGTCGAGGTCTGAGATTGTCCAGAGCAAGTCTACAGTACAACGGACGAAATTATGTTCAAACAGTCATATTTCCTCACCAGAAGCGTGCAATTCGATAAAGGCGGATTATTGTAAGCAGATATCCTCATGGGAGGGTTTTTGGGATGATTCCAAAGGTTGTCCTTATCCAGCGCCAAAGCGTCAGCGCCTGTCCAGTTCATCGAGCTTCAGTCCAGGTTATCCTTGCCGTCCTCGTTTGGGGACTACTTACGGTGGGGCAGCTAGTTGTCGTAACGCTCGAGAACTTTTTGACGTAAGTTTGATTGTAGCTGAAGTTCGTTTGTGCATTACTTTCTATGTACTTCGGTTCCACTAGGTGTTACTACATTGTGTTACTTGGCATAATCTTGCAAGATTTTAGTTGTTTTTTAGGACTCGATATTGTTTAATGGTCCTAGTGAGTTATAGTTTTCATGTTAAGTCTACTTGCCACCAATTTCATGCACTTTTTTCTTATACATTTCAGTTCACTGTACCACTAAAGTTTGAGCTGCATCCAGATCAAAATTCTCAACTCCGAAATACTTTTAATGCTAACCTAAGCTCCACAGCTAGAAGAATTTTAGAAACTTTGGAAAATTTTTCAACCCCACTGACTTCAGGCTATTTGCAGTCTAGTGTGCCAAGACAAGTAACACAAGTAGGTTTTTACCAATTACTTTTCGTCACCTGAGGCGACTTGTTTTAAGTACATTTCTACTTAGGGATTGTTTTTTCCAACTTAATATGTAGACTACTTACCACGGGATTTTGTTTGAAAATTGATCGTTTTGTAGCAGAGGCATAATCTGACCAGTGCATTCGGCAAACTTTGTCTTCCAACACAATTATTTTCACCCAGCTGGTAGTTTCTGAGTTCTCGGCTATTTTTCACCTGGCAATACTTTTTAGATTTTTAAAGTCTAAATTCGTACCATGTTGAGGCTAGTAATCATTGCGAATAATGTCGATCAAACGAGAGTCAGCTATTTTAGTATTGTTACCCAGTCCAGTTTTGCAATTCAATAGTTTCTCAGAGCATGGCTCAAAAAGCCCATTGGTTAGGTTTCATTTTTGTTAGCTGTGTAAACGACAACTAGGAGTGTTTGTGGTCATATATGTTGTTTATGTTAGTTAATGATTTCCCCCTGATGAAAGCTATTTCAAGTGTTACATATCTGTTGCCAGGCAAGTGACTAAATTTTCTTGTAAGTTCACATAAGGCTGTGATAATAGTATTCGTAAAAGTTTGTTGATTAATGTGAAAACATTATCATTAAAATTTTCTAATTATTAAGGCCAGGGCTCGTGTACAATCTAATCGATTCCCACCCTTCACAAAAGCACTCGAAGGACTTGCATCTCTTCCTAAAGAACCTAATATACTATCATTTCATAAAGATAGTGTGCAAAAGCACCCACAGCCTCCTGTTATATCAGAGCCAGTCTTATGTAGTGAGAGATTTCAAAGTCAGAAATGCAACAAAGAATCTCTCATAGACGCTGTTAAATCGACTTCAGAGATGCGTAAACAAGGGGAAAACAGGTCACTTCCTGTATACACATTTGCAAATCCCATTCACAAATTCTCTCAGAATATTCACAGACTTGTTCCCTCAACTACTGTTCATCAAGGATATATTTTCAGTTGTCCGAGTCGTTCCTGTTCGAATTGTTCATCTGCAATGATTAATACTGAACCTAATACTCAACAGTTCACAGGTGAGAGTTCTCGTCTCTTCAAACCAAAGGGTAAGTATATCTTCGTACTGTTTAATTCTGTAAATTTGATTGTTTTACCAGTGCCTATAATCGGCTGTAACTTAATGATCAGACTGACTGCATAATCTGACTACCAAGTTAGAACTATCCAATCGTAACCAGGTATATGCCGGGTTTAATCATTTCTAGTTAACGATCAAATTAAGATTTCTGTATTCGTTAGCAACACAGCTTAGGATTTACTAAGTCCAGATTCCTTTTGATTTTCTCATCTTGTCACCGTCTAGTCGTATCTTTTTTAGCAAGTTGACAGTTATTACTGTATTAGGACAATAATCTGATGGACTCTAGAAGTTTCTTTCTAATCATATAGTGGATGCACACCACTATTTGGAGATAACCGTGAATTTGGTTGTTTGCGTACATTTTGAAATGACTGAAGCCTATCAGACGATTCAAATTTACTGCTTTATCCGGGATAAAATACTACATCGGAATCGGAAAAAATTCACTCTACTGCAAGGTATGTCTAGAATTCGTTGCTGCAAGTAGAAGTGTAGTTATTACAACAGATCACTTAACAGAGTCCATTTCGCTCTTGTATATCATTTTCCGTCTGTATCACAAAAAGTTGAAAATGCATAGTAGGTAGTGCATCATTCTTCATGTTGGTAACAAAAAACGAGTATTAATATTATGCATTAAAATTACTGGTTTCTAATTTCATAGACTACAAAACAGACCTCCATGTAATTAGGATAATCATTCAATGAGGAGATTAAGTATTAGGTAACTTAGAATTAACAGACTCTTAGTCATTCCTTTTAAATAACTTGGCTACTCTTGTAGTTACATCAAATCTAACACCTGGGTAAGAAGTAATTTATTAAAACTCGACCAAGGCGTTGTCGCCTTTATTGACTCTAATCAAAATTACCATATATGTGCTGAGCTTGTTGCATACGGGATACCAGTATTTAGAAAGGTAAACAGATGTCCTACTGAAACGGTCCAGTCGACTATCATAGCTGTTAGTGACGTAGAGTGATATATCTCAGTTTAAGGTGTGCATATACATTACTTTCTGATCTCTCCTTAAGTCCTGGACTTTAAAGTTGTCTTGTATCCCTCCATGTAATTCCTCTTTAGAGTCATATTTTGTGCCCATCCTTCTTTACCATCACTTAAACTACCGCTACTTTAATATTTGCGTTGTTAGCTGATGTGGTGTAAAAGCATGGGTCAGTGCGCATACACACCAGATCCTAGGTTGCTCATAATTGGTTGTCTGACTGCTCTATTTAGTCTTGGCATCAACGTAGTAGAAAAGTTGCTTTTCTGTTATTTATTCAGTATGGTCGGGACTGGTCATCACTGTTACAACTAAATGAAGTAGTACGATGCTTAACACAATAATTTTATTAGCGCTTACTCTATGGTATGCATTTTAATATCACCATTACACTTTTTTCTCCCCAGCCATAGAAACGAAGACATGGCGTTGTGAAACTTGTTTGTTAGAAAATTCAGACAACAGAGATTCATGTCAAAGCTGTTTCCTTCCTAAATCAAAGCCTCCTCAACATATAAAAGAGACGTTACGTGTATCGTTTGCTCCGACGTCTGAGCATACCGTAGTTACACTGATACCAAGCTCTTCAACAAGTGACAAAATGTCTTCAAAGTGGGAGTGTCCTACTTGTATGGTATTTAATGAACAAAAGGCAATCCATTGCGTATGCTGCCAAACAATAAAGCCTGCAGGCAACGCAACAAGTTTGTGGAGTTGTCCGACGTGTATGGTCCAGAATAATGACAAATTCGATAAATGTCGCTGTTCTACAGTAAAACCCAGTGCAAAACCAGATAGTCAGACAATTTCCAGTAAAGCGTGCTTACCTAAATTAGCCACTCAACCACTTGGCAATTTTAAATTCTCATTTGGTTTGCAGAATTTTAAAGATTCAGAGGATTTAAAAGCTTCCCCTTGTAATGAGGTTCCTAATTCACAACACGACCATATAGTTCATTCTAATAAAGAAATGAAGCTTTCTTTTAATACATTCACTGAATTACCTGCCTTGGAAAAGCCAGGACTACCTACTTACCCTGAATTCAATTGTAAAGTGAATAATACCTCTCAGTTCAGATTTTCATCTCAATCTGTAACTACTACCAGTGATGATCATATCTCAAGCTCTGAACTGAATACTACTATTGGTGTGGGCTCGTCTTTAGGAACAACTCCACAGAATAATATTGGTTTTATGTTTGCAGGTACCACTGTTAATAGTCTCATCACGACGAATCCTTTGTTTTCAAGTAGTACTGAGAAAGGAAATTCATTTTCGTTTACTTTAAATTCATGTAACTCGACAGGACTGAGCACTTTACCATTAAGCCCTCCTAATTACCAAAAACCTGATGTGTTTAATTCCGACCCAGCTTTTATAATGGGTGAGAACATCACTTCGTCCGGCACTTCAACACTTCAGCTCCCACGTCTTCAAGAGTAAGTTAAACGTCTATTGGTTAAATCAGGTAAAAAGATACTCAGGCTGTTACCTGCAATATTATTTAGTAAGCGCTTCAGTTATTTCCGACTATTTCATTCCGATTAATAACACCTAGCTGTCCATATATACTACTTGGATTCCATACTGCATACTGTTTTCCATTGTAGATGTTAACATACCAATAGCAACCTGTCATATCCAGAGTCCAAATAAGCACTCTGTAATTCATATAAAAGTAGTATGCTAGACGAATTTTAGTTAAATGTCGTTTCATTGTATTAATTGAAACTTCTTCAGAGAAATTAGTCATCCACATTACCTCCATTCAAAACTCAGTTTTTAATAACTAACTAAATTCACCCTATAGTGTAAATAGACTTCCCTGAAGAGTCTTTTGTAATCATATAAATCTTGCACATTTAATTTAGGTTTTCAGCTACATTTAGAAACTAGTAAAGTAGCTTGGTGACGCTTATTAGCTAAATCAGCTCAGATATTCATTTTCTTGCTAGTATGCAGTGAGCTTTTTGGTTATGAATCTACTGACGGGATTAATTCGTAAACACAATTCGATGCACTTAGTGTTAACTTTTCAGAAATTTATCTTCGATAACAATTCAGGTGTTTGAAATGCATTTCTCCTCTAAGTACACAATGTTGATTAGATGTTGCTTAGAACTCAGGCTAAGCAGCACTTTTGCTAGTTTCTAGATTAGTCAATAAGTCTATTGAATGTTACTCAAAAGCTTTCTAATTTGACCGTGTGATCTTTGTGTTATAGTGCTTCAGTAAACAACGAGACACGTAAGAAAGCGCATGCAGTTCGCCGCTTACGTCGATGAGTGTCAGATTATCACTAGCTGTCTATGGAGTTCTGTACTGCGTGACTAATCCATTATCGGTTGTTTTGTAAATATGAATTCACTAATTCTTAGTTCCTTCGGCGACGTGTTAAATACATAAAGTACTTCATTACACTATATTGTACCACTTACCTGGCTTTAAATTTCCTTGTTGACTATCTATGAGAATTCTTTGTCCTTTAACTGTGTAGCTTATTTTCTTAACTAATATCACAATGTTCAGTGATTAATAAACGCCATAAAAGCTTCGATTTTCTATGTCGCCTGCTTAAAATGATAACTAAGTAATATTATGCATATATTATGATACTTTTGCATTCAATAATGGAAACAGAAAATGAGTGGACTCAAAATTGGGATGTCGATCAACCTTGTTTACAATTTGTTAGCCAAGTAGATATCTCGACGCATAATTTGGCACCAAGTCAGATTAACAATCTCTTTTTGAATGGCATCGCCAAACCGTAAAATATTCGGATGGAAACTACTACTGATTTAAAGATTGGAGATCTCTTAAAGTATAACAACTAGGAAAAGACGTGGTTGTGCATGGGTCTCTTACGTTAGTACAGGTTTGTGAAAACCAACTAGATTATAAAAATGTTCATGCAGTCAGTCAGTTACAACGTAGAACTTAGTACATGTGTACATCAGTTCAAGCTGCCATCCCTCAATTAGCAGATAGTGACTAAATCGTCGGATCAAATCCCAGTGTAGGGGAGGTAGTAACAGGGTTAGTGTTAATGAAAATGAATAGAGATAGGAGATAAGGTTTAGAGGAATATGATTCAGTAGAAAGAATTACGATAGGTTTAAAAACTTAAAATTTGGAGGAAGACGAGTTGATGCACCTGAGCCACTGCCAACGATTTTAAGCTATATCACCTAAAGTCCAACAATTTGTGACGATGATCACGCGGATCCCAACCAGGTAGTCTGCACCTATCAACATGACTCAGCCCAATTGTCAGTGGCTTTATGTACTGGTGTCAGAGTCTGTATAGGTTTAACGTACTTCTCTGGTACGCCTTTCAGTGACGGACATTGCACGTGACCTTACGATCAATAGAGTCAGACGCCGCCCTAAGGTCAAGGAATACAGCTATTGTTAGACGTTGAAGAGTATGTCTCTGCTCTAGTGCAAATATTCGATCCGTACAACCCCGTCCAGGTCTGAAACCACCTTGGTTTTCCCAAGTTTGTCCTTCATGAGCTTTCGTTAGACGTTGAAGTATTATTAAAGCTAATATTTTAGGGACTATTCGTTAAGCTGACTCCTCGGTAATTGTCATAAGAGGACTTCTGTTCTTATAGACTGAGACGGTTAGTGTTCGAGACCAGTCGGGTGGGATCACATCCAGTTTCTTAGATCCTAGTGATGACCCTGGTTAATCTCGCTGCTAAAACTGGACCATTATTCTTAAATATCTCAGGGGTTAGTGCATAATGTCCTGCTGCTCTCCCTCACTTTAGATTCCTTATAGCCTCAACCTCAATAAGATTTGCAGGACCGGTATTAGCTTGCCATTCAGATTTCTTAGGGATGGTAAGCAAACGAGATGGGGTCGAGGGTCAAGTGATCCGTCTCCTAGTGTTCTGCCCATCGGTCCGACCTTCTGGATTGACAGTGAATAGTGGTCCGGTCTTTATTTGGAATAGTTTTACTTACAGTCGGGTTTCCGGTGCCCGTTTCCTTGATAAGTCTGGACAGTTGCATACTGTCACCTATTACCGCTGCCTTTTCCATCTCTAGTTTGGTCACCCACGATCATTACGTAAGCTTATAACTAGCGTGTGTTAAAGTTACCTTCGCGCTTCATCGTGTTCCGAGCCAAACGGGGTGGGATGGAATACCGAGCATCTATTAGTTCAATAGATGTGGCTGAAGTCCACTGGATTTTCTCAACCTTTTAGTTTATTTTGCAGATAGGTATCGATACTGTTTCAACGGTTTTTTGTATAGCAACCCAATCTGATTCGGGGCGGGTACCAATAGGTTTTCTAGTTATTCCTGAAATGCATTCTTGACTTTCATTATTAAGTTGAACTCTGAGGGGGATCCTTGCCGTGGATCTTTTACGTCCAGTGAGACGCAGACTAATACGCGCCCGTATTAAAGTATGGTCTGATTCCAGACATACTCCAGAACGACCATCAGCCTTCTGTCGAACCTCTCTAACGGTGGCTGATGACAATGTGGTCTATTTGAGTCCAGTAATGAGTTGATTGTGGAGGTCGCCGTGTCAACTGATGTCTTTCTTTAAGCTTAAAGTTGGTGCTTGCGAGGAATAGACGGTTATTTAAACATAGTCGTAACAGACGGTCACCATTATCTGCTCGTTGATCCTCGACAACATAGGACCCATTTAGGTGCCTTTCGGTTTCGTTTGGTCTACCCACTTGGGCATTCAAATCACCAGCCACTATTGCTACATCAGTGTGCGTAGCTTTTCGAAGGTCAGAAAGCTTTCTGTAAAATTCATGTGAACTGAAATCAGTGGGAGCGTAGGCAAAGATAATGGGGCAACGGCGTGCCCCTACTTTTCCGGTCTCTTACTGTCTCGTCTAGACGGATAGTGCCCGGGCGATTGTCCATGGGAATCCATTTGAGAGCCTGTTTAGCCTCTCAAATCGGCGCTATACCTATACCGGCAAGGCGACAGATAGTAGCGGTGGAATATCCGGAAACAGTATGAATCGGATAGGTTTTTTTTGAAGAGGTAAGGTCAAGTGGATGATTGTACTTGTATCCTGTATATGCGTTTTAGAGACACAGTAGTCGTAGAGTAGGGTTCCAGAGTCATAGTTAAGGAGGCTTGTTCTATTTAGCGTAGGGTTTGAACATTAAAAGCTCCGACATGTTTAGCCCTATGTATGCATGTACGTGTAACCAACATAAAGAAGGGCACGTGTGTGCAATGGTCCAAGTTGGCATACCTCCATAGCACAGCAAGATTAACATCACATGGTAGAGTTAGAAGTTACTTCAATGATGATAATGATAAAAACAAAGAAGAGTGAACATATGGAATATGGTTCAGGGAGAAAGCGTGGTAAGATGGTTATGAAGTAATTTTGAGCTCATGATTTAAAGGAAGATAATGGGTAGATACATCTGTGCCACTGTGGTCGGTTATGAACCATTTCACCCGACGTCTCAAACACTGATTACGGCTTTACTTAGGACTCCAATTAAGTAGTCTTCAGCTACCGACACGACTCAGACCAGTAGTCAGTGACTTCACAGATTGATGACATGTTTAGGTTCGGCCGCTCCTTACTCTCTCCAATCCATCTCCTACATCAGCTAATATCGCGCGTCGAGGCAGACAGTGGTTGAGCATACGCAACACAACCAAACCGCTTCAGTCGGTGAAAATTCACAATCTCGTCGACCGATCTACCTAATACTCGTCGTCTAACCTCGTTATTACTTACTCAGTGGTCCTAACTGACGCGAGCGATGTTTCGGAGACATAGATGGTCAAAAACTTATAACCTTCGATCGTCGACTACTCTTAATGGCAACGTCTCACATCTACACAGTAAGACCGAATGAACCGTTGCGCAGCACACTTCCGTTGAGAGACGAATATATCGCCAAATCCACTGGTGGCATAAGTTGATAAAAACCTAATGAGCTTTCTGAATTCGTACTGGGATTTCGTTAGAAACTAACCCATTATGGTCAATAAGACTTCCAAGATAAGTGGAGTGGTTGACGTGCTCAATTACCTTTTAACGCCTAGGTATATCCCTATCTAGTGACACAAAAATCCAGAGTATAATGGGAATAGGTCTTTATTCAATAGCGTGGGCAGGAGACAGTGGAGCGCGGTTCTAGTTATTCAAACACACACATAATTCTCAACGTTCAATATGAGCTAATAGTAAATATAATCCCTATGTAGAATAAGGAAGGAAATGAATACTGGAGCTTAACTGTTTTGGCGTATGCTTAAGGTTTGAAGCGAACTTTCAACTAGCCAACTTACGTTGCTACATTTCACTTATCTTGGCAGCCTCATCAGCCCTGACGGTCTGGTGTCTGCTGAAGTCTCTGCGCGCATACATAAGGCCCGACTAGCTTTTTGGAATTTGCGTCATCTGTGGCATAGGCGAGACATCCGACTACTGACCAAAGGACGCGTTTACTGCGCAGTAGTTCGGTCTGTCTTACTTTATGGATGCGAAACATGGCCATTAAGGATAGAGGATATTCGTAGGCTCCTGGTATTCGATCATAGATGTCTTCGAAGCATTACGCGTGTTTTCTGGGACCACCGAGTAAGCAATACGTGGGTTAGGAATAGAGTACTAGGTAGATACGGTAAGCCTATTGATGAAGTAGTAAATCTTCATCAGCTAAGGTGGTTAGGACATGTGTTACGTATGCCTGACCACCGCCTACCTCGACGAGCAATGCTGTCTGGTGTAGGAGTAGGCTGGAAGAAAGCTAGGGGCGGCCAAACCAAAACATGGCACCAGTCCATGAAGTCATTGACAGTCAGGCTGAGCCATGTTAATAGGTGCAGACTACCTGGTTGGGGTCCGCGTGACGCTCGTAATAAATGGTTAGAGACTTTGGGTGATATGGCTAAAAATCGTTGGCAATGGCGCAGGTGCATCCATTCCTTGTCTTCCTCCAAACCCTAAGTTTCTGAACTTATCATAATTTTCTCTTTACTGGATCATATTTTCTTAAATCTTCTCGGTCTCTATTCCCTTCCACGAATACTAACTCTGTTACTACCTTCCCCACTCTGGGATTTGATTCGACAATTTAATCTCTATCTGCTAATTGAGGCAAACATCGCGAGCGGGCTACCCAACACCGTGTTGGTGAGGTACGATTTTTCCATGCTCTGTCCGGCAACCAGGTGTTTACTCACCTGCCTCGAGTCGCCCTCAAGTAAAAACTAAAGAATCTACTTTAGAACAAAACAAAAACAATGAAACTCAATCACACCTAAAGAATTGCTCCAATGTCTGCATAAAAATTTAAAGTACTATATATATATATATATATATATATATATATATATATGTATATATATATATATAGTTACAATTGATAAGTGTTCGTTTCTACGTAAGTGTTTGGTTTCCGGGACGGCTTGACCATCTGAAAGAAAATAAACATGGTGTAGAATCTTGTGTACGCAAACGTATTTAAAAAATAATTTTTTTAAAGAAAACAAGAATATATATATATATATAAGTGCGTGTACTTGCCAGAAGTCAGGTCAAATAGGCAACCTTGAACATGTGACGGCCGCCTTTTATGACTGGTTTGTAACAGTGGGTACTGACAGTACCCATCAGGTTGAAAATTATAGCAAACGTTTATGAAAAATAAAACAAAAATGGATTACCAAGAATATGAGAATGCTTAAGCTTATTAGGGTCAGATGAAGCTATAAGTCAATGCGAAGCATATAGCTAATGTAGAAAGCTTATGGGAACGGTACCGGATGATATCTCCAGTTGATTAAGAGTTTGAATGTCGATAAAATGGATGAAAACTATGTGGTTATCTGAGAGAGCATAGAGTTTAACCGGGGGAAGTATTATTCCTAACCTATGTCTATGATCATGTATGGATTTATAATAATTGTTTGTATGATGCTATGGAGGAACCACATCAATTAATGATAATTTTATATAAGTTTATCGACCAGGTTCGTTAATAGTTTCATTAATTATATCAACCACATTACGTGATTGCCAAGGCTAGATAATGTTTTATGATGCTATCCTGAAACTATTATGAGTAATTAGTTGGAGTGTTAGTTTGCTATAAGCTAGTAAAAAAAAATTTTTTTAATTTATTATTTAGGATCTAAAAGATTGGAAAATCTGAAAACAGAGTTTAAAATCTTAGTTATTACATCACTACAGTATGAATGATGCTAGAGATACTATAGAAATTTAGTAAGTTACTCTAATTAGCTTAGTGATATTTATAAATTGTGGCCAAAATAATTAGAACTAAGAAAAGTCGAACAAATATGAAACTTAATATGTTTCGCCTGAAAACAACACACTTTTCCGAATAGTATGTTGCTGTATAAAGTTGTATCCAAAGCAGAAATCGTTTCTGGTACTGGTTTACATTAAATATACATGACTAGTCTAAGCAAAATATATACATGCCAAGTACTAGAGGTGTGTATAGTAAATAAAATGGTAAAAAGTTAAAACTCGCCTGGATTTCTTTTTGAAATTTATCCTGACTTTTGAAGTTCATTGTGTGATTTATGGCATCGTAAACTGATAATTGAGAAATCTAGAAAGATGATTAGTTCTGCAGGCAAAGCATGCTCACAACACTCACCACAGTTGATAGGTTTACGACTTATATTTCCCGCCAAATTGTTTAAGAATCAGTCTAAGTATTCAGTATTTAACAAAAAACAAAATGACTACCGTTCCTACATCAAAAGATAAGGTCCGAGGAAAAGTGGGTAGAATAGTGCTTATATTCCGATAACGTTTGTCAAAAAGACAAAGAGAAATATATTGCTTTTTTGTTTTCGTTTTATTTTATTTTTAATTTTTACTTGTTTTTTTCAATATTTACTAACTCGAAAACTTTAGGAGTTACGTGATTATTTTATTTTTTTATTATTTATTTATTTTTTTAGGCCGAAGCTAAAACTGTGGACATCCCCGCCTGAATAATCGGTTTTGCCCAACTAACGTTTTTAGTTACCTTTGTAGCCTTTATGTTCTTATTTGCTGATTCCGTTTTTATTTGATTAGATAAACGGTCTAATAACACGTACGGTGGTTCATTATCTAGGTAGGCCGGTTTTAGCCTATCAATACTTACTTAGTCGATGTTTCCTTGTTTTTATATTACGAAATACCTAGGTTTTCTTGAAATAACTTTAAATGGACCTTCAAAAGGAGGGCTAAGGGGTGCTTTTACTTTGTCACATCTTATCCAGACGTGCGAGCAGCTGCTAAGATCCCTAGGTAAAAATGTCGCTCGTGATTGTTCGCGAATATTAATCGGTTTAAGTTTAGACATTTGGTCCCTGCAAATGATCTGTGTAAGTTCCTAAGTCGAGCGTTTTACTGTCGGTATGAGGGCTAATGAACTTGTAGCAACATAGCTTGACTAGTTAAAAGTTCCCTTCAAACCTTAAGCATATGCCAAAACAATTAGGCTCCAGTATTCATTTCCTTCCTTATTCTACATAGGGATTATATTTACTATTAGCTCATATTGAACGTTGAGAATTATGTGTGTGTTTGAATAACTAGAACCGAGCTCCACTGTCTCCTGCCCACGCATTTGAATAAAGACCTATTCCCATAATAGTATGGATTCTTGTGTCACTAAATCGGGATATACCTAGGCGTTAAAAACTCACCTGGGAGTCGCAGAGTGGTTCCAAAAACTAGTTCTGCCGCTGAACATTGTGAGTCAGTTTTGACAGTGGTTCGTATTCCCAACATAACTAATGGTAGGAATTTTGTCCACTGACTGGGGTTTGAGTGGCATATAAGAGCGGTCTTTAGTTGACGATGGAACCGTTCTACCATCCCGTTTGCTTGAGGATGATACGCCGTACAGCGAATTCTGTTTGAGCCTAGGAGTTTAGCCAGGTAACTGAATAGTTCAGATTCGAATTGATCCCCTCTGTCTGTCGTTATTGTAACAGGTGTACCAAAAATGATCACCCAGTTTTGTATGAAGACTTTGGCTACTGTTTCGGCTGTGATGTCCGCGATCGGTACGGCTATAGGGAACCTCGTAAACCTATCTATGCATGTAAACAGGTACGTAAAGCCATTTGAACGCGGTAAAGGGCCCACTAAGTCGATATGTACGTGTGCGAAACGCGCATCCGGTGGGGGAAAACTGCGATAGGTGAATTTGTGTGTCGGCCAACTTTGATTGTTGACACGCCGAACATTCTCTGACCCATTTATGTACATCTTTCTGAAGATTTGGCCATATGTACCTGGCGTTGATTATTTAAGTCGAAGATTTCACCCCAGGGTGAGACAATGAATGAACGTTATTAAATATTAACCGCCGCATATTTTTGGGAACGAAAGGTCGAGGCACCGCCTTTGTCGTGTCACAGTAAATCAGGACATCTTCCTTAGGTGATGGCAGCTGTTTTAGTTTCAGGCTAGAGCATTTAGTTGACAGTAAGTTTTGTAATTCTTGATCAGTTTCTTGACTGTCTCTTAAAATCTTAAAGTCTACTGTAGACTGTTGTATTATATTCATTTCTAATCGAGATAATGCGTCTGCCGCCTGATTGTCTTCACCTTTTACGTGCTGGATATCACTAGTGAACTGTGATATGTAGTCAAGGTGTCGGACTTCTCGAGGCGAGTATTTATCAGTTTTCGCCCTTAATGCATTGGTTAGCGGTTTATGATCCGTATAAACTGTGAATTCTCTGCTTTCTAGCATGTGCCGGAAGTGCTTGATGGTTAGGTAGATTACGAGTTCTCTAATAAAGGTAGAATGTCTCGTCTCTGCTGGAGCGAGTTTTTTGAGAAGAAAGCGATTGGTTTCCAGGTGTTTTTAACTAGTTGATTAAGAGTACCGCCTACGGCTTTGTCTGAAGCACCTACCATTATGGCAAGTGGGTAGTGAGAATTCGGATACGTTAATGTAGATGCTTGAGCAAGTTTATGCTTTAATTGGTTTATAGCATCGACGGCCTCAGAGGTCAACTTGAACTCTTTCGGTTTTCCTTTAAGCGCATCCGTTAATGGTTGCATTAGTTGTGCACAACCGGGTATAAATCTGCGATAAAAGTTTATTAAACCGAGAAAACTTCTAAGTTGTGTTATGGAGCTTGGGATGGGATATTGTTTAATAGTATCCACTTCTTGTTTAATTGGTGTAATTCCTTCAGGGCTTATGGTATGTCCGAGGAATTCCAACGTTTCCACGCCAAAAACGCATTTACTTTGGTGTATGTTCATGCCATTTTCGTTTAGTCGTCTAAGTACTGCTCTCACATGTTGTTCATGTGATTCTAAGTTCGGGCTGGCAATTGATAGGTCGTCGATATACCCTTGAGCAAATGGCATACCTCGAAGTAAATTATCCATAAACCTTTGGAATGTTTGTGCCGCGTTCCGTAGGCCGAATGGCATGCGTACAAACTCGAATAATCCAAAAGGTGTTGTGATAGCTGTTTCCGGAATATCTTCCTCAGCTACTGGGATATTGTGGTATGCCCTGACTAAGTCGATTTTAGTAAATATCTTCATACCCTGTAAGCCATTTGTAAAATCATGAATATGTGGTGTCGGGTACCTGTCTGGTACCGTTTGACGGTTGAGGGCTCTGTAATCTCCGCACGGTCTCCAATCGCCTTTATTCTTCTTTGGGACCATATGTAGAGGAGATGCCCATTGACTATCAGATGGACGTATTATGCCCAGCTGTAGCATGTAATCGAATTCGGCTCTAGCTAATTTGAGTTTATCGGGTGCTAGTCTCCTGGGTTTAGCGAAAGCAGGTGCCCCTTCCGTTTTGATTGTATGACATACTTTTAACTTACTTATGGAGGGTTGAGGGTTTGGTTTTGTTAACTCTGGAAATTCTGCGAGTATATCCTGGAACTTTGCCGTTGTTACTAGCGGAGTTTGGATTAAATTTAGAGAAGTGGTACGACTTTCTGTACCTTTTGTATATTTCGAAGTTTATTTTAATGTCAAACGTCGTTTATTAGTGTCAACTAGAAATTCATATCTCTCTAAGAAATCCATTCCTAGTATTGCCAGATCTAAATCGGCTACAGTGAAAATCCAGGGGAATTGTCTTCTAAACCCCAAATCGAGTGTCATTGTTTTCTGCCCAAACGTCGCGATTTTAGTTTTATTAGCAGCTTGAAGTGTGACTGAGGAAGTTTCTCGACCCAGCTCGGTTTTGTTCTTAGGAATGATACTTAGTGCAGCACCAGTATCTACCAAAAAGTTCAAGCCTGAATTCTTATCTCTAACGTAAAATAAGCGACTGTTTAGGCACCCCTCCTCAGTCGTTGCCACCTGGAGAGGGGTTATTAGTTTCCTATATTCTTCAGGGTCTGTTTGGGCCAGGCGCATGGTTGACTGCATTTGGTTGATTGAACACCAAATTTCCATTGATACCAACAAAATTGTCCAGATTGTTTGGACTCTTTCGACCTGTTACGTGACTTGAATCCCGATCGTTGTGATGGCCTACTCTTGTCTGTATGACCCATTTGCATTTTGCTGACAGCCTCTGTGAGACTTTTAACACTCGCAATGAGTTGTGCTATGACTGAGTCATTTGCCGATTCTTCTTTTTTAGTATAGTGGTTCATGCTTGATGCAGTTGGCGGACCCCTTTCCATTATTCTATCTGCAATACGTGCTAAGTGAGATAAAGAGGTGTCGGGATCTTGTGCATCCAAACAGTGCTGGACGTAGCATGGGAGAGCTTGCATCCATCCTTGTTTTAGGACTGCTTCACCCACTGTGTTGTCGCCTACTAGGGCTTGGTGATGACGCAAAAATTGTGACGGTGACCTATTACCTGATGTTTCCCCTTGAAAGAGTCTTCGGATTCTTTGCCCATCTGATAATGATAGACGATTCATTATTTCTCGTCTTAGGATGGTGTAGGGTTGTGGTGTCGGCGGACTTAAAATCAAGTCGCGAACTTCTTTGGCTACTGAAGAGGGTAGGACTGAATATAAGTCTTGATAGCGAACTCCTTCAGATTTAATATTGTGTCTCGTGAAATAATGCTCTAGTTGAGCAAACCACAACTCGGAGTCACTAAGATCGAATTCTGGGATTAGGATATTCGTAGTCATAACGGTGTCTATGTCTACCGACGACTTATCCTCTAGGCATTTCGTTTGGACTAAGTCTGCCATGTTATGTGAACAATATGATAACGTAATGAGGACGGAAAAATAATGAGTGATAAAAATAAAATACTATGTATATAAAAAGATATGTACGTAATCTTAACTATTGCAAATCAGAAGGCTGCGTGTTCGAATCACGTCGGGCTCACCAGTTTAACGCCTAGGTATATCCCTATCTAGTGACACAAGAATCCAGAGTATAATGGGAATAGGTCTTTATTCAATAGCGTGGGCAGGAGACAGTGGAGCGCGGTTCTAGTTATTCAAACACACACATAATTCTCAACGTTCAATATGAGCTAATAGTAAATATAATCCCTATGTAGAATAAGGAAGGAAATGAATACTGGAGCTTAACTGTTTTGGCGTATGCTTAAGGTTTGAAGCGAACTTTCAACTAGCCAACTTACGTTGCTACAACCTCATTTTTAGCTTAGGTGTTGATGAATATCACTCCTGAAGCGACTTTCGACAGGAATTCATTCGCAAAGTGCCTGTTCTGCCCGCACACTTAACGCAATACCTAAACCGGCTAACCCACAAGAAGTTTCTGTTGAGTTGCCAGATAAACGAAGTGTGTATCGCCAAAGTTCTTTACTCTGACTAGGTGAGGTCAAGTGAATGACCACGCTTGGATCCTCTATACGTGTTTCGTCGACACCACACATTAGTGGTTTGGGATTCTAATGTCACAGTTACGGAGGCTTGCTGCTCCATATGATACGGGGTTTATACATTGAATGTACCAATGTGAAATTCGGAGCGAGGTATCGGTGGACTAAGGACATTATCTTATGGGCTGAAATTGATGGCACAGGAGGAAGTTGAAGATAGGGGTTTGGGTTTGAAAATAGGGATAGGAGAAATATTTTTGAAATAGGGGTTAGATTAAAATGACAGTGATCTTCTGTGCTGTTAAAGGCACGAGGGATGTTTTCTCATCCTAGTTACCCACTCTTGATGTACCTGATTAGCATCTTGGGTTAGGGTTGATCCTAAAGACCTGAGAGTGTAACCTCAGGGCTCAAGGAACAACTGCTTGAGGCGGTCACGCACGGCCTTCGTGTGTGAGGTTTTTATTGTAGGTCCGTACTCGCTAGGGCCTTACTTCTGGAAATGGAAATCAGTAGAGTAAGGTGAGGTATGCATTTCAGGGTCAACCTTTTCTAACCCTAACCTCCCCTTTGCGAGGAGGCAGCACCGCTGTTATGCTAGTTGTTTGAGGAAAATATCTTACTGCCATCACACTACAGCCGGCAGTACGACTTCGCCTCTAAACCTTAGGCTTCTGTCTTTAGTCTTACCGCTCTCTCTCTCTCTCTCTGCTTGGCATGATAGAACCAAGAATTACATGCGTTTCAGCCAACGTAGCTCGGTTGGGTCATTATGACAGGCAAGCCCGACAACCACATCAAGGTAGCAGCTACGGTCGGAAGCACCTACCATATCACTAGAGTACGTTTGTGTAAAATAAATGTCCATGAAAGCAAGAGTGCTTTTTTCGCTGTGCTTATACATGCACATTAGCCAGTCGGGGACTAAGTTACTGATAGTTTTCTGAGTGTACTTTTATTTGAATAGTCTACCAAATATTACACCTATGTGTTCAACCTCTATTGACGCAGGAAATAAGCTTCGGTACAGTTGAACTCGCTTGTATTTTGCGGTGGTTGTTTTTAAACAGTGATTGGTTATTCATCTGATTTTCGTTGCCTACACAGAAGAAAACATTATTACGTAAGTAGTCAGCCACAGCAAAATTCATTTAAAGTTTATACAACAGTAACCAACAATTAGGAAGGCCACGTTCATATGCGTGTTTTCTTGTAGATATAAAAAATAGATGTATGTATTAATACTGGAATAGTAATTGCAGCGTTTCAAATCGACTCATATCTCTACGTTCCTATTTTCTATGATGCTTGAAGTAGAAGTTAACTCTGACTTTTACATTATACTTACGCTACAATACTGCTGGTAACGTTTAAATTAAGAATGAGAGGTGGTGCTCAGCAGATATTCGGAGTAATGTCATCCGATTTGCTTCAGACGGTGTTGAATAAAAAGCAATCACCTTTTGCGGAAGGTATCATATCATCGTTTCCCTCAGTATATGAAATCATCTTGTGTTGTTTGATTCTGTAGTATGCAGTTGATTTCATGACATGGGTGCATCTTAAGGTTGCTTCATTGATAATACTTTTGACCGAATGACAATGTTGGTCTTAGGACAAGTTTCTACGAGTTGCTGGGCCATGTAGTCTGGGTTAACTATTCGTTTAGGGCCCGGTAAGCTATGTGAGCGTAACGAAAATACAGTGTGCTCTCGTCTCATTGTAGTCTCACTTGTGACTATTTCGAGTGTTACCAGAGTATGACCGCTGTACCCTATCTCGGTGTTAATTCTAATAATTTCCAGTAGGGTTCTATCATTAGGAAGTATGTAGTTCAACTTCGAGAGCTTATCATCCGTTCGCTATCTAGTATTGGAACCTACCCGTTCTGTGAGTCCCATCTCTTCACATATTCAATGGTGCATATTTCCATTTTTTTACGGTCTATTTTTAACCCAACTTCTACCACCATTTATACATCAATTCACAATTTCGTTGACACTTTGACCTTTTAATAATTTTGGGTTTATTAGTTGTCTCGTAAACATACGCACTGAATTTATGTTATAACTACTTATTGGACTCTAGAATTTTGTCTATAATTTCTTTCCTTAGTGTCATATATATATATACTACTTCACATTCGCGTCTTAGTCTAGACATTATTTCACCATGTAAATCAAATTTAATTATTGTGTATTTATACTTATTTGGTGAAACGTAAAATGATTTCTTCACAAAGCTTATTGTAAATAAGCTGTAGATAATTAAAATGAAATAAAATTAAGATGTTAGCCAAGTGCCTAATAGCAAAGTGTCTTTTTAGGGAGCCCACCTTGGCCGTGTTCAGTGATGGTGCGTTGAAGTTCCCCCCACCGCGACCATCACACTATCTACCCTTTCTCCCTAAAGTGCTGGAATCGCTCGGAGTAGATCTTTATTGTGCATGTAAGCGGATGTCATGCCTCTAATGCGTGCCTCGGGGATAGTTTGCCGATGCACCAGTGGTGGGTTTGTGTCTAGGGAAACAGAAGGGGTCTCTACGTTTCCTCAAGTCTTTACCATAGGTATTGTGGTACCAACATAAGTGTAAAGTCTTCCTTCGTCTAGGTCGAGATAAGGATCTTCTCAGTAAATAACTTCGTTGTCGAGAATCTCCTGTTCGGTGTCATTTCAGGAGGTCGAAAAAGCGAGAGAGAGTATTACATAATTTCGTCACCTCATTTTCGGTAGCATGAAGTTCCCTGTTTTAGAATAAACCTCGTTATAGAGAGTTCTGGTGATCACCAGAATTCGATCAGCAGATAGAGCTAGTTCATTTACTCAATCAATCAATGCCTGTTACCCTATGTTGAGCATAGGTCGCCTCCTTGTTTGTTGGTGATACTGCCCAAGTATGTAAAAGTTTATACATCCTCCAGAATTTCTCCGTCAAGTGTAATTGGGTTAGTGTTTGTTGTTTTGTATCGAAGGATCTTGCTTTTCTTTTTGTGTATGTTGAGGCCTACTGTTGCCGAGGTTGCTGCTATATTGTTCGTCTTCATCTGCATTTGATGTTGTGTGTGAGATAGAAGAGCTAGGTCATCTGCAAACTCCAAGTCATCTAGTTGCATCGATGTTGTCCATTGTATTCCGAGAGTGTCCTGAGATGCTGTAGTCTTCATTAGAAAGGGCGAGAGTAATCAGCCTTGTCTGACACCGGTCTTCACTTCGAATGAATCTGTGAGCTGACCTCCATGCACGATTCCACTATGTGGTCCGACGCAAGAATTATGTATGATTTTGACTATCTTCTCGGATACGCCACAATGTCGAAGAAGGCTTCATAATATTCTTCTATCCACAATGTCGAATGCTTTTTCGTAGTCGAGGAAGTTGATGTAAAGTGGCGAATTCTATCCAATTGATTGTTCAACAATGAACTGTAGACTAGCGATTTGGTCGGTACACGATCGGTCTTTACGGAATCCGGCCTGCTGATTTCGGAGTTGGGCGTCGACTGGGTCCATTATTCTGTTCAATAACACTCTGTTGAAGACCTTTCCTGGTACTGAAAGTAGAGTAATGCCTTTGTAGTTCTCACAATTGCTGAGATCGCCTTTCTTTAGTATATTGATGAGGTACCATTCTTTCCAGTATGCTGGCGCTTCTTCTTTCCAGATCTTTCCGAAGATTATGTGGAGTGTTTTTGAAGTTGCTTCTGTAATAGTCTTCAGTACCTCCGCTGGTATGTTGTCTGGTCCTGCTGACTTGCCACTCGTGATCCGTCTGATGGCCATTTTGATTTCTTCAACTGTTGGTGGGTCTGTGCTTATAGGGAAATCCGTGGCTGCTGCTTCGATGACTGGTGGGTTCAGTGGGGCTGGTCTATTCAAGAGTTCTTGGAGGTGTTCTACCCACCTGTTCCGTTGTTCATGCACTTCAGTGATTGGTTTGCCAGCATTGTTCTTGATTAGCTGTTCTGGCTTATTGAATTTCCCAGCTAGTTTCTTCGTTGTGTCGTATGAGAGCCTCATGTTTTCTTCTCTTGCAGCTTTATCCGCTGTCATTGCTAGGTCCTCAACATATTTCCGTTTATCTGACCTGATGCTTCTCTTTCCTTGCTTGTTGGCTCCTCCTTTCTTGGATCTTGTCCAGAGTACCAACAAGAATCCATTCCTAATGGTGCTGTTCCTTGCGACCCGAAACCATCTGACATGTTGAAGTTATTGTTTCCCTAATCTCTTTCTAGTTGCCTTCCATATTAGTCCCAACTTTTTCTAGTAGACTGTTGAATGTCTGGAACTTATTACTGAAACTATTTTGAATCCGTTGCATTTGTTAGTATCCCAGAGAAGGGCTATATTAAACTTTTGTAATACTGCTGCTCCAGTTGTCCAGTGCTTCCTCAGCTTCAGTTTCATTTTAGCCACCACCAAATGGTGATCTGAAGCTATGTCAGGTCCTCTCCTTGCTCTTACATCTTCCATGGTCCTTCTAAACTTCTTATTGATGCAGATGTGGTCAATTTGGTTCTCCGGCGAAACCCATGTAGTTTTGTGTATACGTTTGTGGGAGAATATGATGCCACCTATAATCATTTTGTTGAAGGCACATAAGTTTGCAAACCTCTCACCATTATCATTCCTTTCTCCCAGTCCATGTTGTCCCATGATGTCTTCATACCCAGTGCAGTTTACTCCAACCTTGGCGTTGAAGTCCCCTCGTCAGAATGGTCAGGTCCTTGGCTGAGCATTTCTCGATGATTGACTGCAGCCTCGCATAGAACTGGTCTTTGTCATCTTCGTGGCTGTCATTTGTGGGTGCGTAGCACTGGATGACATTCACTGTAATCCCTTCCTTCTTCGACGTTCCAACTCCCAGGGCAGAGCTGAAATGGTTATTAAAGTTTTTACTGGTTAGTGTTTTTTAGCAACTTTGTTTTTTTACGGGATAAGATCACTGAACCCATGCCCAACAATCCTCCTTTATCCGGGCTTGAGGCCGGCAGCAACCCTAGGGGGCTTCAGGCGGAGTTAGTTCTTCTACTCAGCTGTTATCAAATGTTACTAGGACTGCTTGGACTTGTTGCAGCAGTTTTGATAAGAAGAGTTGACGAAAAAGACCTTTGTTGAAAGTGCGCTGCCCAATAACTTCTCATATACGCGAAATTTCCGTCACTGAACTGCTACCGAGCTCTGTTGTGTGAAATAACTCGTCAAGACGATGTCTATTGGATAAGTCACTGCGTTTGTGAATTGATTTTTTAGGCTGGCCATTAGGTTCTAGGCAGTCAAGGCTGAAAAAAAATGAGGTAATGTACCTGTGCAATTGACGTAAAAGTGACCTTGTGACAACAAGGAATTGAACATGCTGATCTGTCATGCCGTGGTCCCTTAACTCGGCTTCTGCTTGAAAGAACCAAGCTTCTATATTTTCGGGGCATAAAAGGAGGGGCTGAAAGTTCGGACGTGAGGAAGTTTTAATCATAATAAGCCGAGAAGTTTGATCAGTCATCATATAAATGCAAATACAAAACCGTGATTTAAAAATGTGCGAAAAAATGATTGCACCAAAAATCCTTTGTTAAAAATTATGAGCGGTAACGAACTAGTAGTTATTATTGTGTCCAGATCAAGTCGGGCTCAACAATCGAGTACACACGGTATATGGCCAAGTTACGTTTGCCGTATAAGCAGAGCAGCTTCTTACGATTAGACCTACTCTTATGAATAAAAATAAATCAGAAGGCAATGAACGATGGAAGAGAAGTCATATTTGTTCGTAAATAGAGCGTCAATGGGATAGCTGACAAACTAGTAAGAGATGCTTTACACGGTGCGTCGTGATGTGATCTAGTGGTGATGCATGACCAAGAGCCATCAACTGGTCGTGTCCTCTAGAACAAACATCGTCAGTAACAGTGTCAAAGCCTATGAAATTATTTATTATGGAGACTTTTTACCTCTACATCACTACCTGGTGCATACGGCTCATTTCGGCTTAATGTTTACTATTAACAATGCTCAAGTTAGTTGAATAAACATCCTGTTTTGGATTAAGATGTTCTTGTACATGCACTGTTGTTCTGCCTTGCTCTAAAAGGTCATTCGTTTTATATTAGCTCCTCACAAATACATTTGATGCATTGAAAGTATGCATAATGCTTGTATTGTGCACACTATAAGTTGTATGTTGTTTGCATAAAAACTAAATGATCATTATCTATGGAAGAACCATCTTCTACAACTCAGTAATAAAACCGAAGTTATTAGTAATTCTTTACCTCTGCACACTTTGGCGTTTGAACATTCCGGCTCCAGTTTTCGAATTGTTTCACATTTTGTCAAGGTAAGTATTATAGCACTGACTCAGGTGATTCATCGACATCTGAGCGAGTTGTAAGTTTCGGAGTGGTGTCTTTCCTAAAAATGAGATGTTAGATAATTTCTATTAGTATTTACAAATCACAGTAATGTATATACACAAGGTGTCTATATGATAATGTACTATGAGCTGCATTCTCTAACGTTAAGTGCTAATTTGTTTACCAAACTAGTCTGTCTCGACGAAAACCTATTTGGATATTTGAAAACAAGGTGATTGAACTTATTTACAGCTTCACATTTTTGGTAGTCTCAATTCAAAGTGTCGGTGGGAAGGGATGACGAAATCGCGTTTATTACTTGCCAACTTGCACCACTTTAATCATATGGGGTCACATTAACTATGTTGGCTTGATGCCTTTAGCAATACTGTTAAATTTAAATCAGCCAACTTGCATAAACGCATCTTACTTTCCGTAAACCATTAACGTTACTATAGGTGTTCACTTAGCACATGTCTTCCTTTTGTAATTCCAGCTTCGTTCTATCTGTGTCACAATATTCAGTTATTTGACTTTCGTCTTGTTGCCTTTGTCTGCTTTGACGGGGAGAATAACAGCTTTGTTCATTTGTTTGGAGAAATCTATTGTTAATGTAACTGCCTAGGATTTTCAAGCGATAACTAGTTTCACTTGGCTGTAGTGTTGTTTGTCTGTGTTGTACTTTGCTGATGCCGTCAGTATTCATAGACCTGTAGATAAATGTATTTTTCTGGAATCGATAAGGATTACGTTTTGGCTACTATATTTCGTCGTTAGAGACGATTTCAGGATACTTATTACTCAGCTTATTGCATTAAATATTGATTTGATGTTCTGTACGAATCATGGTGAATCAAAACGAATCCATCCGAAGAACTGCATGCAAGCTGTAGAACATTTACTAACCACTTTGCAGTAATTTTTATTGAGTTAAATCCCAACTTAACAGTCGAATGAATTCATATGACACGGCTTTAAAATACAGAACTGCATGTCCAAGTGACTCGATTTGGTCTGACTATCGCAAACCACAGTCTAGTGCATGAATCTACACTTTTATCAAAGTAATAACTCTCAAATCTGTCATCACGTTTTCATTGCAGTTTTCCAAGAAGTTTTCTTCGTCGAAATAAAGTTTACTAAATGTCGTCAGTAAAGTAAGCTAAATCTTTTACCTTTACTGAGTTTTGTCAGATTATGCGAGTCCATTAGCTCTAACATACAACTAACTCAAAATGGATACAATCAATTCAATATTCTCTGTCCGCGGTGTTCTAGTGTTGTACTCCGCAAAAATACAGCAAAGCTAACGAATAAACAGGTAAGATTTTAGAAATTCGATATCTTTTATTTGAAGTAAGGTTCCTTGCACTATAACTTACCTATTTGGTATTTATGTAAAGGATGACTCATTAGGTATTTTAATCTGAAATGCCATACAAGTCTCTTAGCTTAGGTTGCCACACCTTACAGCAACAGAGAAAATCGGTAAATGTGTGGAATTAAGTGACGGGACATAGATCAAGGTTGGGATATATGTAGTAA
Organism: Schistosoma mekongi; assembly: GCA_034768735.1. Lineage (NCBI taxonomy): Eukaryota > Metazoa > Platyhelminthes > Trematoda > Strigeidida > Schistosomatidae > Schistosoma > Schistosoma mekongi. The sequence continues at coordinate 41,921,787 of CM068305.1, read as the reverse complement.
AAAAAACTTCAGCTCTTCTGTAGTTGTAATGGGCAGGTTGCCTGCACAGTGACGGACAGCCAGATTTATCACAGGCTCTATGTGTAACTCTGGGTTATAAGTGTAGCCTGGAGCCCATCTAGGATTACTCCTGGTCGCGACCTCAAAGTAAGAGGGGTGGGCATAGTGTTAGCAACTCCATCTTGTAGAATGCAAACGTGAACAAAGAACGCAAACCAGAAAGTCTTAAACCACTTAAACTCTCGTGGGGGTTGGAGAGTCTTCATTTCGAAGAGTAATGCCGCCACATAATAAAGGCCAAGTTCCTTCGAAAGTCACGTTGCCGTTGTTTCTCCTGACAATCAGAGCAACAATGAACATAGGTAAATGGGATATCTGCACGATGCAGGAGACCGGGAAAACCATTCAAATTACTGAAATAGAAAGACAACCTAAAGATACTTGGAATGAGTGGAACCTACTAGTTACAAGCTGGACGGCGATAACTAGCCTCAGAAAAGGTGCTGTTGTATTCCAGTCATGAAGAAGAAAATGTCTCGCATACACATGAAATTGCACTGATGTCTAAAGTAGCATTTGTTAGACGAGAATCTCATAAACCTAGGATAATCGAGGCATCCTTTGAGACAAAGAAAAGGATTACAATGAATGTCATCCAGTGCTATGCGTCCACCAACGACGACGATAAAGACCAGTTGTTTGAAAGGCGGCGGTCAACCATCAAAAAATGCCTGGCCAGGGATCTAGTCATCCTGATGGGAGACCTAAACGCCAAAGGTGGAATGGACAACACTGAATACACTGGAAGATATCATGGGACGACACGGACTTGGTGAGAAGAACGGGAATGATGTGAGACAAGCAAACGTATGTGCCCTAAACAAAATGATCGTAAACGGAATCATATTCCCCAGCTGCGGCACTGAAATCAAATAAAAAAGTAACTGCAAATTTGCCTCACGCTCTCGTCAGGAAGACCTGGGCGAGAGAAGTGGCAACAGGCTGGAAAGAAGGGAACCTCATGAAGATACCAACGAAAGGAGATCTTGGCAGGTGCAGGGGCTACAGAGGTACCACTCTACTATCAGTACCAGAAAAAGTATTCAGCATGGTGTTATTGAACACAATGAAAGGTCCAGTTGTCACCCAACTTCGAGATCAACAGGCGGGATTTCATGGAGATCGATAGTATGCCAACCAGATCGCGACACTACGGTCCATTGTTGAATAATCACTTGAATAAAACTCACCACTTTACACCAATTTTCTTGACTACGAGGAAGCATTTGACAGCGTGGACAGGAGAACATTATGGAGCCTTCTTCGACAATATGATGTACCTGGGGAGATAATCAATATCATACGAAATTCGTACGACGGGCTAAACTGCAAAACCGTGCATGAAAGGCAGCTCACCGATTCATTCGAAGTGAAGACCGGTGTTAGATAGGGCTGATTACTCTCGCCCTTTCTCTTTCTGCTGGTGGTTGACTGGATTATGAAAATTGCAACATCTCAGGAAAAGCACGAAATACGGTGAACAACTTGGATGCAGCTACGCGATTTGAACTTCGCAGATGATCTGCTTTTGCTATAAGTACAGGTGAAGATGGACAGTGTAGCGGCAACCTCTGCAGCAGTAGACGTCAACATACACAAATGGAGAAGCAGGACCCCTATATACAAAACGACGAATACCAACCCAATTACACTTGACGGAGAAGCTCTGGGAAATGTAGGAACTTTTACATACCCAGGCGGCATCGTAGATAAACATGGAGGATCTGATGCAGATGTGAAGGTATAGATTGGCAAGGCAAGAGCATCATTTCTACAGTTGAACTCAAACCAGTGCACACGAGGCAACAGAAGGTGAGGATTAGGATACATGGCATTGATTGTCTGCCATCGTCCATGTATCATTTGTTATAAAGCATCTCATGTCTGTTGTTTGTGACCTCTCTGAATAAATTCAGAAACTTCGCCATCATTATGGTAGTTTTTCTCCTGATGAAAACGAATACTATTGTGATCTCAGTTAGATTAACATCTAACGCTTTCAGTTGATATAAGAAAACGTTTCCATTGTTTTGTATGTCCCATCCAACCCAATCACTTCAAAGAATCGGTAACTTGAAACCAACTGGTTGGTAGGCTGAATTCTTCACTTACCTGATACCTGTATGCTCCTCCAAGAAGAGTAATATGTGATTTCACTTTTTTATAGATACTTACATATCAACGTAAATTAGAATCAAGTATTTGCCATGAAGATTTGATTAGGAGAAGACTTTGCAACGCATGTCGAATACATTTCGCGGCTTCAAACGCTTACGAAATACCGACGGTACAAAGTTAATAACATCAAATACAAAGGGTAATAGGCAGTGATTAGTTGATTGAATGAAGCATATCTTCTTCATTAGTATTAAAATTTCATTGGTGATCAGGATATCAGAACCACTGCTTCCTCAAAGTTACATAAAGTCATATGCACTCTTTAGCACGTCAGTCTGTACTTTTAAACTTAGTCACTGTAAATGAGTAACTTTTGGCGTATAGAAGTCTTGTTGGACATTTGGTCATTTCTACCCTTCTTTGATAATTCTGTATAAGATAGTTTATTTGCATTCTTCTAGATGTTGTATGGTCAGTGAGTGCCCAAATAGGTAACCGATTGTCGTATTAAGCTCGTCCGTGTGCTGTTAGTAAATTAAATGAAGTTTAGGAAACCTAGTAGGTTTCAGTGCCACCTACCGAATCGATAGATGTTTGAAAGTTAACACCTTCAGAGTCAGAACACGATGATAAGCAAAGACAACTCTGAAACCAAGCTATGTAATCAACATTTTAAAACCCCTTCTGACAACCAGAGCAACAATTAATATACTTGACCGACCTCAAACAGCTGTCCCCTGGGCACTGGTCACACTCTCAGGTCACCACGACCCCCCCTTATCCTCTTTCTCTTTCAGGTTCCTCAAGAATGACCCTTCCACAGTGTGGGCAACCGGGAAGTGATAACCGCCCTTATACCTCAAATAGCACTCGAGTTCACCTTGTTCATGATCAAACACGTTCTCCATCTCTGGTCTCTACTTGTAACACTTCTTCTACTACAGTTTCTATGCGCGCCACTTTTACTGGTTACCCGAGTTCCCAAATTATCATACCAGGTCTCCTGAAGCCACGCTCTAAACTTCATGTTGGAGCTTTTAATGTGCGTACGCTGTGTCAAATCGGTCAACAGGCTGCCTTAGCTAAAACATTAGAATCTCTTGCAATTGATGTATGCTGTGTCTCCGAAACACGCATACAGAATCCCAGCATGGTCATCCGTTTGACCTCACCTAGTCAATGCAGCGGAACAGCACACTTCACTATTCGTTTATCTGGAGACCCGACAGCAAGCTTACGTGGCCTTGCTGGTGTAGGTATAGCACTAAGCTTACAAGCAGAACAGGCTCTTCTCGAGTCGTCTATGTGCTGTCCGTCTAAATGGCACAGTACGAACTCGGGAAGATAGGGACACATGCCGATGCCTTTTTGTCGTCTCTGCTTATGCCCCCACTGATTGCAGCACAGATGAAGTGAAAGACGACTTCTATATGAAGTTCTCTAGCCTCCAGAAAGCTAAGCACTCAGACATAGTAATTATTGCAGGAGATTTTAATGCCCAAGTAGGTAGACTAAATCAGGCTGAAAAGCACCTAGGTGAGTTACTCGGCATCCCAGCCCAGAGAACAGACAACGGAGATCGTTTGTTGCAGTTATGTTCAGACTACCGTTTATTCTTAGCTAGCACAAACTTTAAGCATAAGGCGAGACACTGTTTAACCTGGCGACCTCCAACATCTACACAACGATGGACACAAATTGATCGCATCGGCATCAGCTACCGTTGGAGAGGCTGTATAGAGGACTGCCGCTCTTTCTGGGGCACGTGTCTAGATTCTGACCACGCCCTAGTGAGAGCACGTATCTCTATGCATTTTGCTGGTCGCAAAAAGGTTACATCAGGCAAACCCTTTAGATATCACTTTGAGACTAAGAATGCTAAGATTGCATTTATGAATGGCTTGGCTAAGCATTTAGTCGCCCACGACCAACAGGTTTCTCCCGAAGTAGCTTGGAATGATTTTAAAGCAGGTGTATACGCAGCAGCACTATCAGCATCTAACCTCAATCCAATGGTTATGAAAGACCATTGGATCTCTAGAACTTCTAGGGAACTGATGGAGGCTCGAAAACTCGTTCCAATAGGCTCGGAGTATGATGAAGAGCGACGACAACTGAAACGTAGACTGACAAAAAGTCTGCGTATGGATCGTGAACAGTGGTGGGCAACAAAAGCAAAAGCAATAGAATCGTCGGCAGCGACAGGGAATAGTAGACAGCTGTTCCGACTCATTAAGGACACCGGTACCAATAAATCAGCAGTTAGTGAAATTATCTCTGAAAAAGATGGGTCGATGATTTACTCTCAATCTCGAAGATTAGAACGTTGGGCAGAACACTTTCAGGAACAGTTCGACTGGCCCCCAGCCACTCTTAGCTTACCCACAATCTCCAAGCTACCCGAATGGAAAACTGACACAGGCCCCCAACCCTCAGTGAGGTTGAAAACATCATCATCATCAATGCCTGTTACTCCAAGTGGAGCATAGATCGCCCACCAGCATTCTCCAGCCAACTCTGTCCTGGGCTTTCCGTTCTAGCTCTTCCCAAGTGCTGTTCATTCTCTTCATGTCTGTTTCCAATTCCCGACGCAATGTGTTCTTGGGTCTTCCTCTGTTTCTGTGGCCTTTAGGATTCCAAGTCAGTGCTTGTCTTGTGACACAGTTTGATGGTTTCCTCAGTGTGTGTCCAATCCATCTCCAGCGTCTTTTCCTAATTTCTTCCTCAACTGGAAGTTGATTAGTTCTCTGCCACAACAGGTTGTTGTTGATGGTATCTGGCCAACAGATCCGAAGAATCCTACGCAGACAGTTGTTTATAAATACTTGTAACTTCTGTAGGATACTTTTCGTAGTCCTCCAAGTTTCAGCTCCATACAACAGGACTGTCTTCACATTTGTGTTGAAAATTTTGACTTTAATATTGACTGACAGTTGGTTTGAGTTCCAGATGTTTTTCAGTTGTAGAAATGCTGCCCTTGCCTTACCAATCCGCGCCTTCACATCCGAATCAGACCCTCCTTGTTTGTCGATGATGCTGCCCAAATATGTAAAGCTTTCAACGTCTTCCAGAATTTCTCCGTCAAGTGTAATTGGGTTAGTGTTTGCTGTTTTGTATCGGAGGATCTTGCTTTTCCCTTTGTGTATGTTGAGGCCTACTGCTGCTGAGGCTGCTGCTATATTGTTGGTCTTCTTCTGCATTTGATGATGTGTGTGAGAAAGAAGAGCTAGGTCATCTGCAAAGTCCAAGTCATCTAGTTTCGTCGATGTTGTCCATTGTATTCCGAGAGTGCCTTCAGATGTTGCAGTCTTCATGATCCAGTCGATGACCAGTAGGAAGAGGAAGGGTGAGAGTAAGCAGCCTTGTCTGACACCGGTCTTCACTTCGAATGAATCTGTGAGCTGACCTCCATGCACGATTTTACAATGTAGTCCGTCGTAAGAATTTCGTATGATGTTGACTATCTTCTCGGGTACGCCGTAATGTCGCAGAAGGCTCCATAATATTCTCCTATCCACGCTGTCGAATGCTTTTTCATAGTCGATGAAGTTGATGTAAAGTGGTGAATTCCATTCAATTGATTGTTCAACAATGAACCGTAGAGTGGCGATTTGATCGGTACATGATCGATCTTTACGGAATCCAGCCTGTTGATCTCGGAGTTGGCCGTCGACTGGGTCCTTTAATCTGTTCAATAACACTCTGTTGAAGACCTTTCCTGGTACTGAAAGTAGGGTAATGCCTCTGTAGTTCTCACAATTGCTGAGATCGCCTTTCTTTGGTATCTTGATGAGGTACCCTTCTTTCCAGTCTGCTGGAACTTGTTCTTCCTCCCAAATCTTCCTGAAGAGAATGTGGAGTATCTTTGAAGTTGTTTCTATATCTGTCTTCAGTGCCTCCGCTGGTATGTTGTCTGGTCCCGCCGACTTGCCACTCTTGATCTGTCTGATGGCCATTTTGATTTCTTCGACTGTTGGTGGGTCTGTGCTTATAGGGAGATCCGTGGCTGCTGCTTCGATGACTGGTGGGTTCAGTGGGGCTGGTCTATTCAAGAGTTCTTGGAAGTGTTCTACCCACCTGTTCCGTTGTTCATGCACTTCAGTGATTGGTTTGCCAGCCTTGTTCTTGATTGGCCGTTCTGGCTTGTTGAATTTCCCAGCTAACTTCTTCGTTGTATCGTATAAGAGCCTCATATTTCCTTCTCTTGCAGCTTTTTCCGCTGTCATTGCTAGGTCCTCAACAAATTTTCGTTTATCCAACCTGATGCTCCTCTTCACTTGCTTGTTGACTTCGGTGTATTCGGCCTGTGCTTTGGCTTTCTCTGCTCTTGTCCGACTGTTATTGATCGCTGTCTTTCTGTTCCTCCTTTCTTGGATCTTGTCCAGAGTACTAACAGAAATCCACTCTTTTTGGTGTTGTTTCTTGAGACCCAAAACCTCCTGACATGTTGAGGTTATTGTTCCCTTAATCTCTTTCCAGTTGTCTTCCATATTAGTTTCACCTCTTTCTAGTAGATCATGAAATGCCTGGAACTTGTTGCTGAGAATTAATTTGAATTCGTTGCGTTTGTTAGTATCCCGGAGAAGGGCTGTATTAAACTTGTGTAATACTGCTGCTCCAGTTGTCCAGTGCTTCCTCAGCTTCAGTTTCATTTTAGTTACCACCAAATGGTGATCTGAAGCTATGTCGGCTCCTCTCCTTGCTCTTACGTCTTCCATGGTCCTTCTAAACTTCTTATTGATGCAGATGTGGTCGATTTGGTTCTCCGTGATGTGGTCCGGTGAAACCCATGTAATTTTGTGTATACGTTTATGGGAGAAAATGGTGCCTCCTATAATCATTTTGTTGAAGGCACATAAGTTTACAAACCTCTCACCGTTATCATTCCTTTCTCCCAGTCCATGTTGTCCCATGATATCTTCATACCCGGTGTTATCCACTCCGACCTTGGCGTTGAAGTCGCCCATTAGAATGGTCAGGTCCTTGGCTGAACATTTCTCAATGATTGACTGCAGCCTCGCATAGAACTGGTCTTTGTCGTCTTCGTGGCTGTCGTTGGTGGGTGCGTAGCACTGGATGACATTCATTGCAATCCCTTCCTTCTTCGTCTTGAAGGATGCTGTGATGATCCTAGGTCCATGAGGTTCCCATCTTATAAGAGACTTCCATGCATCTTGGGATAACACCAATGCTACTCCTTGTGTGTGGGGGGCGTTTTCTTCTTCGTGGCCGGAGTATAAAAGCACATTTCCCGAGGATAACCGTTGCTGTCCAGCTTGCACCCAATGCGTTTCGCTTATTCCAAGTATCTTTAGGTTGTATCTTTTCATTTCTTCAGCTATTTGCATGGTCCTCCCTGTTTCCCACAGCGTGCGGACATTCCACGTACCTATATTAATTGTTGCTCTGGTTGTCAGAAGAGACATCGGCCTCGTGGCTTCCGAAGAAACTCGGCTTTCACCATGAGGCGTCATAACATACCTTCCAACTCCCAGGGCAGAGTAAAAATGGTTATAAAGGTTTTTACTGGTTAGCGTTTTTTTAGCACGTTTACTTTTTTACGGGATGGGGTTGCTAGCCCCATGCCCAACCCTCCTCCTTTATCCGGGCTTGGGACCGGCAGCAACCCTAGGGGCTACAGGCGGAGTTGAGGTTGAAAACGCCATAAGTAAATTGAAACGAGGGAAAGCAGCAGGACCTGATATGTTGTCTACCGACATCTTTAAGGATGGTGGCCTAATTTTAGCGTGCAGGTTGACTGATATATTAGCCAAAGTCTTGGAACTAAACACCATCCCATCTGACTGGTCTCGATCGCTGATCGTTCCAATTTACAAGAAGGGACAGAAATCCTCTTGAGATAACCACAGAGGAATCAGTTCGACTAACATAGTATCTAAAATATTAGCTTATATAATCATCCGACGTTTAACCAACACTAGGGAACAGCAGACTCGAGAAAACCAGGCTGATTTCAGACCTGGACGAGGTTGTATTGATTACATATTCACCCTGGCCAGATCCTTGAACACAGACATATGTACCAACTATAATTGTATTTCTTGACTTGAAAGCAGAGTTTGACTCTGTTGACCGTGAAGTCATGTGGCAATGTTTGTCATTAAAAGGCGTACCTCAAAAATACATTAACCTTATAAAGGTTCTCTACTCGGTCACAACCGGTCGAGTCAGAGCATATGGCGAATTGTCATGAGAAATTTCATCCTCAAGTGGAGTCCGTCAGGGTTGCCTCTTATCCCCTTTTTTATTTAATTTCATCATAGATGTACTCTTAGAAATCTCACTCACTTCTTTTAACTCCTCAGGAATTAATCTCCTTCCAGGAGGTTCTGTGGTCGACTTAGAATATGCAGATGATATAGTCATATTTGGTGAAGACGCGCACAGCATTCAGGGACTCTTGAACACGTTGAGTAACAATGCAGGCATATTTGGGATGCGCTTCTCTCCTCCCAAATGCAAAATGTTACTCCAGGACTGGCCTGCTTCTTTTCCCAAATTAGTTATAGGGAGTGAAGTAATTGAATGCGCTGATCGCTTCACTTATCTCGGAAGTCTCATCACCCCTGGTGGGTCGGCGTCTGACGAAATCTCAGCGCGGATTCAGAAACCTCGATTGGCATTTGCCAATTTACGGCACTTGTGGCGCAGACAAGATGTCCGTATCTCAACGAAAGGCCAGGTGTACTGCGCAGCAGTCCGCGCCATTTTAACATATGGCTGCGAAACATGGGCCATGAAAACTCAAGGTATGCGTCGACTCCAGATATTTGACCATAGGAATCTTCGCAACATCGCTCGTATATCATGGAATAGCCGGATTAGTAGTAGTGAGGTCAGACGAAAGGTTCTTGGGAAACACGGTAAATCAGTCGAAGAGGTCATTAACCTTCATCGACTGAGATGGCTGGGACATGTATTGCGCATGCCCGACCACCGTCTACCCCGTCGCGCGATGTTGGCTAGGGCTGAAGTAGGATGGAAGAAGGTTAGGGGCAGCCAAACCAAAACATGGCATCAGTCCATGAAGTCCTTGACCACTGGTCTAAGCCATGTAGGTAGATGTAGATTACCTGGTTGGGGTCCGCGTGATGATCGCAATAAATGGCTGGAGACACTAGGCGATATGGCTCAGAATCGGTCACAGTGGCGCACGTGTATTCACTCTTTAACCTCATCTAGATCTTAAATTCTATTGTTATTTTCTAGACATCTTTACTTTACTCTTCCCTCTTGTATTCTGTTTATACGTTACCTCAATATTCTCGTAGTGCTAGTGTGGTATGGCAACTTGAACCTACAGGCGTTTGTGCCCGGTTCTACGTTGCTGATGATGATGACCATGCTCATAAAAATCAATTCCTAACCAGGTTGATTTACGAACGTCAATAAGTTTCGAAATTTCTATGCGTATCACAAAGTATCCAATTATGTCACTTCTTATTCAACGGCAAAATGTATAGATGGTTATTCTTAGAGGGAACTAAATTGTTACATACTTTTCCTTTAATTTTAGCATGATTTGCCGACATTTGCTAGGAAATCGGAACTCTCCAACGCTTCCAAAGAATTCCCTACTGAACTAATCGAAGAATTCTGGTGTGTTAATGATATGTATGCATTTGAGAATGTTGGCTTTACAAATAGTGTAAGTACATTCCGTTACTTAACGTGTGCCGATTGCGAACTCGGACCACTGGGTTTTCATGATACACAGGAAGGACCAATTACTGCGTATTATATTGCAATTACTCGTACCACCACCGATGTTCAACCGAACTGTGACAAATAAGTAATAAACCAAGTGCTAGTTTCTTTGCCTTCTGCTTTCTAAACGTTTACTGATGGATAATTGCCAACATATCAGTACCGATGAACTAAATTAACTAAGTTTTGTACTGCTACCAACTGAACAATTAATATGCTCTTCACTTTCCAAGTAATTTTTATCTTCAATAATGATGCGTAATCTAATTGTCTTCTTACTTTAAAATTCTAGTTCCGCAAAACTTTGTCCACTGGAACAATATCGGACAGGTCAGTAATTAAGAGTGCATAAAATGTATACAGACGTTTGTGTTGTCAGGTCTACAAAAGACCTGACAACAAGACCAGAAGGGTCCTCAAGGTAGTACATAATTGCAAATTCCCTAAAGGCATACCTGGAGGGGACTATATACGACAAAAATTTATTCAGTTAAAAAAGTCAAATACTTAAAAATGCTTTCCTGTAGATAATCCCACCAATAACTTCGGGGGTTAAATGTTGAGTAATCGTTTAGAGGACACAACCATTTTTAAGAGTGGATAAATTATCCTTAAGGATGCATACACATTTTACGCAACACAAAGTATATTCATTCACACCCGCTTTATAAAAGATGAAGGAGCATTTATATTAAATTTAGCTACCGAACGCGAAACTCAAAAAAGTACACTTCTAAAATAATATTCACTATACATACAAACAGTTTTTTATAGGAAGAAAGTAAGTAATGCATAGAAATAATATCACAGATATTCATTAAAAAAACTGGGTTATAATTCGGAATAACCACAAGCTGCTTAAAAGATTGAAGAGATTAGTTAACTGATACGCAAGTAAATTTCACCAGTTTTTTGAACGATGCCGTACATAGACAACAAGCTCATGTGAAAGAAAACTAATAGGTATAATAGACGTGATCAGCCAAAAAAGTCCTGTAACGAACACCCAAGCTCTGCTGAAATGATAAACATAGGAAATTACTCAGCAATTTAAAAGTTTAAGAGTACGTTACAAAATTCACCTGATGATTTACAGGATACGTAACCGGTAATCTATATTTCAGGTTAGCATGTGTCCATCATAAAGACTTACGACACAATAAAGTAAAATAATCTCAATCACTATAGTACTATGTTAAGATTGCAAAGCAGGTATGGCTACTACTATTCACTTTTTCCAACCAAACCATCGGGAATGGATTATGTACAATTCCAATCTGTGGTAGAAACCACTATGTTAGCGTAAATAAATAATCATCGGCTCTTTAAATCTCTGTTTCGTAATAATACTTTACCAGGGAAAGTCACATGGTACATATCACATGAGCATTAATTTTGCATACGGCATGCAGCTGAAGTTAGAGGAACAATGTCACACTCAATGCAACTTTCAGCACACAGTGAGCAATTCTTTCGCTTTGACATTACGTCTAGTAACGTTTTCAAAAGTATGCACACACAGAAACCAACATATCTGTGCAATTACCTACGGTATGCTTTTTGTTTGGCGGTTAGGAACTGATCCATACAAAATCACGACAACACATATTTTCTGGAAGAAAAGTTGACACCAAATATTACTTAGCCGGCTACACATTTAAAATTTATTCACATCAACAGTGTTAATTTACTGATTGTACAACTTACCTATAAACATCATAAATGAATGTACAGTCATGTGGAAGTAAAAACCAATCGAAATACATTTTGGGTGTGCACACAGACGTGAGAGCTAAACTCGTTGAGTAGAAAGTAAGCACAACACTAACAGTTAATAAAACGATGGACCAAGCTCGATTAAACTTGCTGACAAAGATATTCATCCAAGCGAAATACCAATCTCCTTCCAAGTTAAACTTCTTGAAATAAATAAAAACAGTACTTCATTAAAAAACAACGCGAGACTTCATCCACATAAACTATTCGTTTACAAAAGCACACGTATTTTAGAGTTAATATTTGTGCTGATGCACACTTAATAATGATACAAGTCGAATTTCACCAACATTTTTATGACAAGCCGTGAAACACGGCCAAAAGTAATTGGGAGGAACAGTAGTTTTTATATCACCGATAAGTGTGATACAAGTTTGCGGTAAATGAATGGGGTGTACAAGATATTTGATAATACGGGTAATTATTAGTTTAAGGTAAGAAACATCTGAACAGCTCAAGGTTTGTATATCGAAGTGATTTTAAAAAGAGTGTTACTGATGTAGTATAGTCAACGGTATCATAAATAGTTAGGTCCCAGCATAAGATTCAACAGATCACTCGGAGAAACGACTGCTGCTTCAAATTGTTTTCAGAAAGGTGAAACATTGCATGCATCCTCGCGTTAATGAAATTTAAGACAGTACCAAGATGTTTGGAGATTAATTCTAATGCATAGCTTCGGTAAACATATTACATGATATATTGTATATGGAAAAGTCACAATACAAACTCCTGTAATTTTAGTAAACTCCCAACAATCGCTGCGATATGTTAGTAACGTGACAAGTGAATAGTTGCTGGTCTGTCATCACAAACTTGAGACAGTTTTTCGGATGTGTTGCCGTCGTATATGTAAAATAAAAATAAACGGTATGGTGAGTTCATAACGAGGTGAATAAATAGAAGCGGTAAACATCGGGGGGGGGGGTGGTAATTGTAAATGAGTTAACGTAGTCATTTCTTAATTTTGATTTATCAAACAACTGAATTATGGTATTTGGATATTATCTTAAACTCAAGTCTCCACTAACTAATCAGCAATTATTATTGGCTAGTCGTAAACTTATTTATTTGAACTATGACCATAAGGTCTTAATTATGTACAGAATATGACTCAGTATTTATGGTACGTTGAGAATTCGTATTGGATGTAAACAACCACGTGAGTTTATACAATAATATAGTACATGGTGTACGGTTGATTTTCTGATATTCTGACTAGTTGAGATATGAGGAATTTTACTTGGGAGAATTAGTGGTAGTATATACCTTAGATGAGTTGTAGAACTACTGTTCTTTACATAAGTGAGAAATATAACAATGTTTCTTGATTTCACTTATTAAAAAACAGTAAATCCAAAGTGTTGTACAGAAGCTCACATGTTAGATTTAGAGCTTTAACAGCAGTTAACAAACACATTCAGTTCATTGAATAATTCAATAATTCAAAAAAGTTAACGGATTCACGTTGATTCTAAAAAAGGGGAACTTCACTTACATTAGTACCACGAAGTGTGCGTAAGGTGTGCTTCCATAACCCAATTATTGTGAGATTAGTTTCACTTTTCCCGGGTTTGTTTCCAAGATACTGACAGTCTAATAACAAATATTTTTACCGAACAGAAAGCTCCTCGTATAATAAATTGAGAATCGTTTATGTATATAAGAAATCGAAGATTAAAAAATCGAGCTCAAATAATGTTGACCCATCCGAAACCTAAGTTACATTCAATACAATAAATTTCAATCTGTCGTGTTATTGATTGCCCTTGTGAGGGAACTGGATACTACTTGTTTAGCTCAACATCGCTAAACAGATCGAATGTAAATTTATGGGTTGGATTCAGACAGTTCTTCGTTGTTGACTATCGTTAGGCCCGAATTAGCGTTTCAATCAATATGTTTCATTCATGTGAGGAACAATGCTCGATTTTCGTAGACTCTTTGGAGGTGTTTGATCTTTATAACTCGATTTTGTATATCTCTTAAACAATCACGATGAACATAAATGAAGTAGAGCCCACATACAGTTTCCTCCTAACATGATAAGTTTATTTTGATATATACATGATAAGTTCGAAAGCCTAGAGAAGATAATTGACATAGTAGTTTTGTTTTATCCAAACATGACCACTGACATAAGAGCAGATCGTAATCTTTCGGGAAAATAAGGATAAATATTAAGAGTTTGGAAATGTGGGGAGAAAGCAATCGTTGGAAATATGGTGGGAAACAATCAGGTTAGGGTTTATGTTGTAAGAATCTACCCAAGTGTCTAGATAAGGCTAACGATGGCTATCCTGTTAGAAACCATGGAGGTGGTACTACCAATGACGTTTGTGACTCGATGAGTCATTTCGAAAGGCAGATCGACAAAGTCTAGTATATTGATAGGGTCTTTTACCCCACTGTTTTCAAATATAGTTGGACTCCAGCTTTCGAAAGTCGGCTTGGACTTCTTTGATGGTCAACTAACATCTTATAGGAAATTTGTGTACCAGATTTGGGTCTACGTCCCTCCAAAAATAACATGATGGACAGCGCTTCCAGTATTCCACCCATTAATGTAAAGTCAAGGTGGCTCCCGAAGTGTGGTGGTACTGTGAGAAGACCACTTAAACAAAGCAACTGCTTACTTGGTGAAAACAGAGAACGTCATAAATACTACATACATTAGGTGTAATCATCAATTTGCACATATTTCGTGTTCTTTGATCCGTGTCGTTTGTAGGCTTACTTCCCTTGGTTGTCCTTGATTCTCCTAAGCATTTCTATCATGCTTTGCTCCTTGCCACCTCGTAACTCACCTCATGTCCTGTTCACTGATTTTTTCTACCTTCACGTGACGTTCTGCTACCTACTACTTATGGACGACTTTATGAATAGTATTCACCAGAGTGCTGACCGTCTAGAAAAATTCTAGAAAGGTTATGTCTTTTACAATAACGCAGATGCACTTTCATGCCTGCCTAATAAAGATAAAAATCTGCATGAGGGCTTCGGATAAAGACATTGTCCCTGTGGCTTTACAAGGATATATTTATGTATGGTGTCTATTAAGGTCCGGATTTCATGAGGTCTATGGATATACATTGTTAAGCATGGATTAGATACTCTCTCAAAAAGAACCGACTGCATGACACGTCCTAAGCTGCAAAACAGTCGGACGCAGACAACGATAAGATTTTGAACGGTAATAAAAAAGGAATATCCGTTAGTAAGAAGTTCGAAGTATGTTCTCCAGATAAAACTAAATACACATTAAGCATCCTATAGTAGCCTAAAAATTACTTGTTGAGAAACCTGGAATGTCTATAAAATAGTATGGAGATTTGGTTTCATTTATCTGGATCAACCAGTCATGTATAACGTAGAATCTGGCACATATGTGCACTGGTCTAAGTTTCCACATCTCATTAGCACAGCAAGATGAATACCAAAAGAAGCAGAAGTAGTAATGACATCAGTAGTAGTAAAAATATACTGAACATAAAGAATATGATTCTGAAGATAAGAATTAATTTAGCTTTGATGGACATCACTTGAGATTAAGTTTGGATAACAGTTCATCACAAGCTTTAATCCGACCAATTGTATTCGGACAAAGAGCATTGATACGGTTTATGTATTTCTAAAGTACTCCTTTCAATGATAAGGCTACTCGCTCAGTGGAGTCAAATGATAAGTTTCAGTCAAGATAAATCATTGTTGAACGCCAATGTTTATGCTCTAAAATCTGACGAATGATGAGTATTTGGTTAATCCAATCACAAGATTTGAAACCAGGCCAGTTTTATCGATTTTGAAGTCCACTAGTCTTAGTTCAGTGCCCGATATGTATAGAAGCTAGTATTTTAGAAATAATATTAACCAAACTGACTCCATTATGGTTACAAACCCTTTCTTATAAACTGGGACAACCAGTAATCAGGACCAGTCACATGGTATTACGTCCAGCTCTTAGATTCAAGCTAAATTATTAGTAAACCGAACTGCTGAGGCTAGGTCACCATACTAACAGATAATCCACCTGGTCATATTGATCCTAGTTTCAAATCCGCTACAGCCCTATGCCGATCTTCTCTCCAGAGTGTTTGAGAATAGTGGGTAGCTGTAGGCCAATGTTATGTCGGACCGTTAAAGAAGAGTGAAACTTCCAAAACTGTGTTTTAGAGGACTAATTCATTTATTCTGATCGTGAGTAATGTAAACATTACATTTCTATTGCTGTCGCCTTCCCCTTACCATATCCTCCCGTTTAGTATATTTGCTGTTATTATATTGTCTCTTATTATGGACTACAGTTAATTAGTTGTGTACAAGTTACCCCCATTCACTATCACAATCTCTTCTGTTTCATACTAGTGTGAAACCACGAATTGGTTCGCTGTGGTCTGATCTTGAGTATATATAAAGGCATGATCGAAATACAATACGATTCTGTCTGCTGGCTCATCAATCGTTGTTTTACTCTATTTCGGCTTGGGGATGGGTAGTCACGGGGCCGACGTGTCCGTACACTGATAAGCAACTATCAAAAGCACTGTGTTTTCCGTAATACATAACAGCCAACTGCATGGCTCTTTGAAGTGTTATAGATTAACCACACGGTCTGTGTAGTTAACATGGATCGCAAATAATATTAGGAACATACAACATGAATTTATAGCCAGGATTCAAGATCACCGTATTTTTAATAAAATTCCTTCTTCAATTCCTTGTATTTCTCTCAAGTCAACCATGAAACTTAAATTTCTGTCTTCAACTAAAACCTCATATACCACCAATGCTAACGATTCTAGTTCAAGAAAACCTGTACCAAGTATACTGAAACCACGCTCAAAACTGCACCTTGTAGTATACGATACTCGGACCTTATATCGAATCGGATAGTAGAACTCTCTAGCTAAAACTTCGTACTACAAGTGTATGCTGTATCACCAAAACACTCATACAGGAATCCTAAGGGTGTTATTCCTCTGGCCTCACCTAGAAAATTTGAAGAACCAACGTGCGCATAGCACTAAGTACAAAGGCAGAACGAGAACTTTTAAAATCGATGCATATCGACAGCCATCAATGTGTTATTCGATTAAAAGGTTAGGTAAAAACTTGGAAGAATAGGGACAGACGATGTTGCCTTATCGTCGTCTCTACCTACGTACTTATAGACTGCAGCCAGGACGAAGGTGAACTGAAAAAAAGGTTTGTGAAACAATTGTGAGCAGTAAACGAGAGCAAACGATATAGAAAAAGCAGCTGAGATAGGTAACACTAGATAGCTCTTTATAGACTAATGAAATAAAAAAGCACTAAAAAGTCATATTAGTGCGATAGCCTCTGGAAAAGATGAAACTGCTACTTGCTCTCAGACTAAAGGTCTAGAACTATAAAGGGAACAATTCAGTTACCGTCAGCTACTTTACAGCTACCTCTAATTTCCAAGAAATCAGAATGGTAAAACGACAGAGGTTCCCACTCAAATCTCATCAAAGATAAACAAAACATAGGTAATCGAGGCAACGAAGGGGAGTGGCCCCAGGTAAATTAACTCCAGATATCTTTAAGGATAGTACTTACTTACTTTTGCCCGTTAATCCTCGCTGAGGAGCCATTCACCTTTGTTCCCATTTTTCTAGTTGTTTTTTATAAATTAACTTTGCATCCACCCTTCATTTTGACTGTAGTTTGTAGTTTATCGGTGTTGTTTAATATTAACGAAACGTATCCCACGTCTATCTTCAAGATTAAATTTCTATTTTCAACTTCCTTCTGTGCCATCATTGGCAAAAATCTCAACCCACGAAATAATTCCCTGAGTCTATTAAGACTACGCTCCATACTTCTCATTGGTACATTCTGTGTATGAATCCTGTGTCAAATAGGGTGACGAGCCTCCCCTCCTGAGACATCAGTATCCCACGCCATTGATGTACATTGCGTTGACGAAACACGCATACAAGATCCTAGTGTGGTCATTCACTTGACCTCACCTTACTTATGCCCGTTACTCCTCCCTGAGGAGCATAGGCCGCTCACCAGGATTCTCCATTTAACTCTGTCCTGACCAATCCTTTCCAGCTGTTTACAGTTGCTATTCATCCTTTTGACATCTGGTTTCATTTCGCGACACAGTGTGTTCTTTGGCCTTCATCTTTTCCGTTTCCCGACAGGATTCCATGTTAACGCTTGTCTCGTGATGCAGTCTGATGGTTTGCGTAATGTATGTCCTATCCATTTCCAACGTCTTTTGCTAATTTCCTCTTCGGCTGGAAGTTGGTTTGTTCTTTCCCATTGTAGGCTGTTAATGATGGTTTTCGTCCAACGAACATTCAGTATCTTTCGTAGGCAGTTGTTTATAAATACTAGTATCCGTCTGATGATGTTTGCAGTAATTCTCCAAGTTTCAGCTCCATACAGCAGGACTGTCTTCACGTTTGAATTGAAGGGTCTGACTTTGAGGTTAGTTGACAATTGTTTTGAGTCCTATATATTCTTCAATTGTGAGAACGCTGCCCTTGGTTTGCCAATCCTTGCCTTTACATCTGCATCGGACCCTCCTTGTTCATCGATGATGCTCCCCAGATATGTGAAAGTATCCACTTCTTCTAGAGTTTCACCATCAAGTTGAATTGGGTTAGTGCTTCCTGTGTTATATTTGAGGACCCTGTTCTTTCCCTTATGTATGTTCAAGCCTACTGATGCTGAAGTTGCTGCTACACTGGTTGTCTTTGCTTGCATCTGTTGGTGTGTATGTGCTAAGAGAGCCAGATCATCCGCAAAATCCAAATCATCGAGTTGCATCCTACTTGTCCATTGAAATCCGTGCATCCTCGCAGATGTGGAGGTCTTCATGATCCAGTCAACCACTAGGAGGAAGAGAAAAGGTGAGAGTAGGCAACCTTGTCTGACTCCGGTTCTCACTGGAAATGCATTTGTCAGTTGTCCTCCATGCACAATTTTGCACTGTGTTCCGTCGTAAGTGTTCCGGATGATGTTGACGAGTTTCTCTGGTACGCCGTAGTGTCGAAGAAGTTTCCATAGTGTTCTCCTGTCCACACTGTCAAACGCCTTTTCATAATGAATGAAGTTGATGTACAGTGGCGAGTTCCATTCAATCGATTGTTCAACGATGATCCGCAGTGTTGCGATTTGGTCTGTGCACGACCGATCCTTAACGAAAACCAGCTTGTTGATCTCGAAGTTGAGCCTCCACTAAATCTTTCCTTCTGTTCAACAATACTCTGTTAAAGACTTTCCCTGGCATCGACTGTAGCGTGATCCCTCTGTAGTTGTCACATTTGCTCAAATCTCCTTTCTTCGGTATCTTGATAAGATGTCCTTCTTTCCAATCTGCCGCATGTAGCTCTCCTAGGGCTACTGCCGGTCCCAAGCCCGGGTAAAGGAGGAGGGTTGGACATGGGGCTAGCACCCCCCATCCCGTAAAACCCAAGCTTGCTAAAAAAATGCAAACCAGATTAAACAAGATAAACCATTTAAGGATAGTGGTCCAGTTATAACAATCAAGTGTAGTGATATTTTAGCAGAAGTTCGGAAGCTGAACGTAATCCAATCATATTAGCGTCTGACAATGATGATTGATGTTGACTTAAAAGCAGCATTTGACTTCTTTGACCAAGGGGTTTGTGGTAGTGTCTGCTAGTGAAGGTGGAAGCTCAGATGCACATAGACTTTGTGAAGACACTACTGGAGCACCACTAGTTAAGTCAGAACTAACAGAGAACTTTCATTTGAACTTGCAACCTCAAGTGGTATCTATCAAGGCTATCCACTATCTCCACTTCTGTTTAATTTCATCACCCACTATGCTGTGCAGCAGTACGTTCTGTCTTACTGCATGGATGTGAAATGTGGCCATTAAGAGTAAATGACATTCGTAGGCTACTGAACTCTGACCATCGATGTCTTCGAAACATCGCTCGCGTTTGTCGGAATCACCTGGTAAGCAATAACAAACCTAAACAGTGGGTATTATTATAAGATGGTACATCAGTTGATGAGGTTGTGAATCTTCATCGATTAACGTGGTTGTATTATGTATGCCCAACCATCAACTACGTCAACGTACAACGCTGACTGATGTTGGATAGGGATAGAATAAAGTTAGTGGTGGTTAAACCAAAATATGACATCAGTCCATGCAGTCGCCAACTTCTAATGTGAGCCGTGTTGATAGATTCAGATTACCTGGTTAGTGTCTGCGCGATTGTCGTAACCAATAGCTAGAGACCCTGAGTGACATGGTTCAGAATTGGTCATAGTAGCAGTGATGAATTCCCGATTTAACCTGTTTAGATACTAGGTTTCAATATTCTTTCATACATATCTGTTCATCTCCTGTAGCACTATGTTCTGGTATTCATCTGTCAATTTAATAAGGCCGTCCTAGTGCGGAAGGGTAACTTGAACCTACTCATATTGCAAGGTTCTACATTATTTTTGTCTCACCTATATATTTCTGCTTGCACAGAAACCAGATATTGATACTAGAGTTCGTTCAATTTTCTTAATATACAAAATCCAAGTAATTGGTCACAGAATAGTGTCCCACATCAACTAGTGTGTTAAGGTGGCTATAAACACATGCCAGTATGAACTACATCGGATAAAACAGTGCGGAGTTAGCATAAATCAAATTTTCTCTACGTAAATCTGTCTACGATGATATTTATTTCTCGAAAATGGGAGTTTCCAAAACAGGTAAGATACACTTGAAGGAACCTTGTGATATACAATGGTAATTGAGTTAACACCCATTCACATTCTCGTTTAATTCCCTTATAAATGTCCTCCTAAAACTTACGCTTTCTTTGTCTAACTTTTAAAGAACTTACCTACAAAAAGGCCCACTTATCAATTTAAAATGAGCAAGCGATATACTCTTATTCAGTGAAGACGCTGACAAAATTTAGCCCCTCTAATACCTCAAGTGACAATGCAGGCAAGTTTGGCATACATTTCTCTTTCTCTAAATGCAAAATATTACTTCAGAATCGGTTTGCTTTGGTGCTCAGACTTAACATAGGGAAAGAAGCAGTCAAATAAGTTGACCAATTCACTTATCTTGGAAGCCTTATCAGCTCTGGTGGATTTAACGAAATCTCAGCAAGGATTGAGAAAGTTTATTTGGCTTTTACTAACCTGCATCACTTGTGGTATAGGCGAGACAACCGTCTCTCAATCAAAGAATGAGCATACTGTGATGCAGTCCGTTCAACATTAACTTATGGGTGCGAAACATGGACTACTAAAATGGAAAAGATACATAAGCTAAAGTTCATTGATTACGGATGTCGTCAAATCATTACTCGCATATCTCGGAACGACAGAGTAAGCAATATTAATGTTAGACAGAGAGTATTGGGAAAATATGACAAATCAGTTAGTGATGTTGTGAATCTTCATCGACTGACGTAGCTGTATTATGTTTGCCCAATCACCAATTACCTCAGTACGCTGTTGACTACTGTAGTAGTAGGGTAGAAGAAAGCCAACAGCGGTTAAACTAAGACATAGCGTCAGTCCATAAAGTCACAGACTGTTGGTCTGAGTCATGATGGTAAACGAAGAATGCCATTTGCTGCAGATACTGAGTGACATGGGTCAATATCAGTCACAATGGCACAATTATGCTCACTCTTTATCTACTCCTAGATCTTAATTTCCGTTATTTCCTCAGGCACGTATTTGTTTCATTTCTCATTAGGCTATATTGTGGTATTAATCTTTTTAATTCGACCCCGTGGTGCTAATCTAGTTTGGCAACTAGGATCAATGTGCATATGAGCTAAGTTCCACACTGTACATGACTGACTGACTGGATTGGGTTAAGAAATATGAATAAACTAACCTGATATGATTGTATGAAGAATACTGCGTGCATGTATGTTCCTTATAACTTTAAGAACTACAAAAAGGCCCACTTATCAATTTAAAATGAGCAAGCGATATACTCTTATTCAGTGAAGACGCTGACAAAATTTAGCCCCTCTAATACCTCAAGTGACAATGCAGGCAAGTTTGGCATACATTTCTCTTTCTCTAAATGCAAAATATTACTTCAGAATCGGTTTGCTTTGGTGCTCAGACTTAACATAGGGAAAGAAGCAGTCAAATAAGTTGACCAATTCACTTATCTTGGAAGCCTTATCAGCTCTGGTGGATTTAACGAAATCTCAGCAAGGATTGAGAAAGTTTATTTGGCTTTTACTAACCTGCATCACTTGTGGTATAGGCGAGACAACCGTCTCTCAATCAAAGAATGAGCATACTGTGATGCAGTCCGTTCAACATTAACTTATGGGTGCGAAACATGGACTACTAAAATGGAAAAGATACATAAGCTAAAGTTCATTGATTACGGATGTCGTCAAATCATTACTCGCATATCTCGGAACGACAGAGTAAGCAATATTAATGTTAGACAGAGAGTATTGGGAAAATATGACAAATCAGTTAGTGATGTTGTGAATCTTCATCGACTGACGTAGCTGTATTATGTTTGCCCAATCACCAATTACCTCAGTACGCTGTTGACTACTGTAGTAGTAGGGTAGAAGAAAGCCAACAGCGGTTAAACTAAGACATAGCGTCAGTCCATAAAGTCACAGACTGTTGGTCTGAGTCATGATGGTAAACGAAGAATGCCATTTGCTGCAGATACTGAGTGACATGGGTCAATATCAGTCACAATGGCACAATTATGCTCACTCTTTATCTACTCCTAGATCTTAATTTCCGTTATTTCCTCAGGCACGTATTTGTTTCATTTCTCATTAGGCTATATTGTGGTATTAATCTTTTTAATTCGACCCCGTGGTGCTAATCTAGTTTGGCAACTAGGATCAATGTGCATATGAGCTAAGTTCCACACTGTACATGACTGACTGACTGGATTGGGTTAAGAAATATGAATAAACTAACCTGATATGATTGTATGAAGAATACTGCGTGCATGTATGTTCCTTATAACTTGAACAAGATGTACGCAAACCACCACCAGAATATTGTACATTATTATTTCTTTATAGAGCAGCTTATTCTCCAAATTTACAGGTATAAGCATTGTGAAATACCACAACAATAGATTAATAACTGAGCACTTATAGACCATATTGACATCACTTTTAAAAGAAAAGTAATTAATCTGAATAAATTTGTAATTAGTAAACTGAAATTAATCATTTAATATTTAGTAAGATGTTTTGCAAACTTTCAGCGGCTTAAGTTATATCAAGAGAGTTAAATACATCGTTCACGAATAGAATCGACATTCAATTACAGAACAGATGTTTATCACTCTATTTAGACATATCTACTGACTTTGATGTGTTATAGGTTAACAATTTACAGCATTTAATTGCAATATAACCAATGTGAAACATTGAAGAGTCATCGAAACACATGGATTATTTTGTCAATTAGTAGTCTACACCAATTTAGAGGAATACCAGAACAAAAATACATACAATCTTGGAACTGGACTTAATCCCACCTCACTTGTCTCGATCACGAAATTTCCCAGTCTATAAGAAAGGATAAAAGTCCTCGTGCGACAATTACCGAGAAATCAGTTTAATGAGTATGTATGTGTAATCAACATAGAACCTGGCACATGTGTGCATCGGTTCAAGTTGCCATACCACCATGGCATCGCAAGATTAACACCACCACCATCAGTAGAAGTTACTTCAATAAAATAAAATAGTAATAAGGAGTGTGAACCTATAGAATATGGTTCAGGAGTCGTTGAAAGAAAGTAATGGAATAATTTAAAGCTCATGATTTAAGGGAGGACAATGAGTGAATACATCTGCGCCATTGTGACCGATTCTGGGCCATGTCACTCAGTGTTTTTAGCCACTGGTTACGGTAATCGCGAAGACCCCATCCAGGTAGTCTGCAGCTACCGACACGACTTAAACCGGCAGTCAGTGACTTCATGGACTGATGCCATGTTTTAGTTTGGCCACCCCTAACTCTCTTCCATCCTATTCCTATATCAGTCAGCATTGCGCGTCGAGGAAGACGGTGGTTGGGCATGTGCAACATATGTCCCAACCACCTCAGTCGATGAAGATCCACAACCTCATCGACTGATTTACCATATTTGCCTAACACCCGTCGTCTAACCGCGTTATTACTTACTCGGTGATCCCAGCTAACGCGAGCGATGTTTCGTAGACATCGATGGTCAAAAACTAATAACCTTCGAGTGTCATCTACCCTTAACGGCCACGCCTCACACCCATACAGTAAGACAGAGCGAACCGTTGCGTAGTACACTCTCCCTTTCGTTGAGAGACGAATATCTCGTCTACGCCATAGGTAACGTAAGTTGGCAAAATCCAAACGAGCTTTTCGAATTCGTACTGAGATTTCGTCAGAGACCAACCCATTAGGGCTAATCAGACTTCCAAGATAAGTAAAATGGTCGACGTGCTCAACTACTTCGCTCTCTATCTTTAGTTCAGGTGTTGACGAAAACCAGTGCTGGAGCAATAGTCTGCATTTAGAGGAGGAAAAACGCATTTCGAAAATGCTTGCACTCGAGCTTATTGCTGTTAAAAGCTTCTGCATCGTATCAGCGTCTTCGCCGAACAGGACTATATCGTCAGCATATTCTAAGTCAATAAGTGGATCTCCTGGTAGGAGATCAATTCCTGAAAAGTCAGACGATGAAAGTGTAATTTCCAACAGTATCTCAACTATGAAATTAAGCTAAAATAGGGAAAGTGGGCAGCCTTGACGGACACCACTTGAGGTTACAAGTTCAGATGACAGTTCGCCATATGCTCTGACACGACTAATAGTGCTTGAGTAAAGAGCCTTAACAAGTTTTATGTACTTATGGGGCACGCCTTTCAATGAAAGACACTGCCATAGAACTTCACGGTCTACAGAGTCAAATGCCGCTTTCAAGTCAAGGAAAACCACTATTGTCGGCCGCCGAAAAGTATGTCTGTGTTCTAAAATCTGACGAACGGTGAATATCTGGTCTATACAACCGCGACCAGATCTTAAACCAGCCTGATTTTCTCGTATTTGGAGATCACGAGTTGCAGTTAAACGTCTGATAATTATAGAAGCTAGTATTTTAGACACTATATTAGTTAAACTGATTCCTCTATGGTTATTACAGGACGATTTTGACCCTTTATTATATACTGGGACGATTAACGATCGACACCAGTCAGACGGAATTATGTCAAGTTCCCAAACCTCAGTCAAAATATCAGTCAGTCTGGTTGTCAATGTGTGGCCACCATCCTTAAAGATTTCTGGGGATAATCCGTCTGGACCCGCTGCTTTGCCTCGCCTTAGATTGGCTATATCTTTTTCGACTTCTATAAGAGTCGGGGGACCTAAGTCGACTTTCCATTCTGGCTGTCTCGAAATAGTGGGAAGTTTTAGAGTAGCTGAAGGCCAACTAAACTGTTCCTTGAAGTGTTCAGCCTACCGTTTTAAACGTCTAGACTGAGAGCTAATAAGCGTTCGATCTTTTTCGGAAATCGTCTCACTAACGCTGGATTTTTTAACCCCAGTTTCTTTTATCAACTTGAAAAGTTGTCTAGTGTTACCTATCGCCGCTGCCTTTTCCATTTCTTTTGCTTTCGTTACCCACCACTGCTCACGGTCGTTTTGCAGACTTTTCGTCAGTTTATGCCTGATTACACGTCGCTCATCATCGTGTTCGGAGCCCGATGGGATAAGTCTTCGGGAGTCTACTAAATCAACAGAAGCCATTGAGATCCATTGATTTTTCTTGACATGTTGATTTAAGTCCTTGATAGATATCATTGTAGATGCCACAGCTGCTTGAACATCTTGCCAAGCAGTATCTATTTGGGACGCATCTTTATAATTACCTAAGTGATTCCTCAGTTGTTCCTGGAATTTAGTCTTGGCTGTTTCATTACTAAACTGAATTCTAAAAGGTTTCCCTGTGGTAGTTTTTCTTCGCCCAGTAAGACGAAAGCAAACGCGTGCTCGCACTAGAGCGTGGTCGGAGTCCAAACATGTACTCCAGAAAGATCGGCAGTCTTCTATCGAGCCTCTCCAACGGTGACTAATCGCGATATGGTCTATCTGAATCCACCATTGAGTAGGGCCAGGAGGTCGCCATGTTACACGATGTCGCTCCTTATGCTTAAAGTTCGTGTTGGCTAGAAATAACTGATTATCTGAGCAAAGCTGCAGCAGACGGTCTCCGTTATCCGTTCTCTGAGCTGGGACACTGAAGCATCCACCTAAATGTCTTTCGGATTGGTTCAAGCTATCTATTTGGGCGTTAAAATCACCAGCCAAAATTACCAAATCTGAGTGTTTGGCCCTATGAAGTAGTTCAGAAAGTTTTCTGTAAAATTCATCTTTCACTTCATCCAGGCTGCAGTCGGTGGGAGCGTAGGAGGAAACGACGAAAAGACAACGGCGTGTGTCCCTATCTTTCCGAGTTCTTACTGAACCATCTAACGAGTAGTGTCAAAAATATTGGCTTCAGTAATACTTTGACACCTAACGAAAGCTCGTGAAAAGCAAACTCAGGAAAACCAAGGTAGTTTCAAATCTAGACTGATTGTATAAACCAAATATTCACACCGGCAGGTTCTAGAGCATAGACATACTCTTCGACGTCCACCGACAGTTGTATTCCTTAACCTTAAGGCGGCGTTTGACTCTGTCGATGATAAGGTTATGTGGGAATATTTATCACTGAAAGGCGTGCCAGCGAAGTACGCTAACCTTATGCAGGCTCTCTACTCGAACACTACTAGTCGAGTCAGAGGCTATGGCGAACAGTCTCAGAATTGATTACTTCAAGTGGTGTTTGCCAAGGTTGCCTGCTTTCCCCATTTTTTTTGTCATTGACATGCTTTTAGAGTTAACGTTTTCGTCGTTCGGATTCTCAGAGGCTGACCTTCTTCCAGGAGATACACTTGTTGACTCAGAATATGCAGACAGTATAGTCCTATCGGGTGAAGCTGCTGACAAATTGCAGTTTTCTGGCCACCTAAGGCATCAATACACGTTAGTTTGGGATGCAAACTGTTGCTCCAGGATTGGCTTGCATCAAAACCGAAATTAGTTATAAGAAGCAAAGTAGTTGAGCGCGTTGATTGTTTCGTGCATCTTGAAAGTCTAGTTAGCCCTAATGGTCTGGTATCTGATAAAATCTCAGTACGGACATAGAAAGCTCGATTTGCTTTGGCCAATTTGCGTCACTTATGGCGAAGGCGAGATATGCATCTATCGACAAAAATACGTTTACTGCACAGCAGTCCTAACTGTTCTATTTTATGCATGTAAAACTTTAACATTAAGGATAAAGGACATCCGTAGGCTTCTGGTATTCGATCATAGATGACTTCGAAGTATTACTCGTGTTTAATGGATCCACTGAGTACGTAATACGAGAGTTAGGAATAGAGTACTAGGTAAACATGGTAAATCGATTGATGAAATAGTGTCTTTATCAACCGAGGTGGTTAGGACATGTGTTACGTACGCCCAACATCCACCTATTTCGACAAATAATGCTGTCTTGTGTGGGAACAGGATGGAAAAAAGGAAGGGGTGGCCAAACCAAAACATAACATCAGTCTATGGAGTCATTGACAATTGGGCTGAGTCATGTTGATAGATGCAGACTACGTGGCTGGGGTCCGCGTAATGGTTGTAACCAGTGGTTAGAGACTGTGGGTGACACAGTTGAAAATCGGTCGCGATGGCGCAGGCGCACCAACTCCTTGTCTTCCTCCAAATTCTAAGTTTCTGAACCTATTGCAATTTTCTTTCTGAACTATATTTTCCTAACCCTTATCTCCGATCTATTCCTTTCCATTATTACTAACTCTGTCACTACCCACAATACTATGGGATTTGGTCAGATAATTTAATCTCTATCTGCTACTTGGGGCATGGTAACTTGAACTGATGTAAGCATGTACCAAGTTCTACGTTGTAACTAACTGACTGACCGAGGAGCAGCCAAAACGAAATATAGGATGAGTCCACAAAGTCGTTGACTGTTGATCTGACTTGTGTTGGCAGGCATAGACTACGTCTGAGCGATAACCGCGAACAGTAATTGAAGACATTAGGTGACATGGTTTAGAATCGGTTAGAGTGGCACTGATAAATTCGCATTCTAAATACTCTAGATCCTAGGTCTCAATAATTTTGTATACACACTCCTTGGTCTTTTCTTGTGGAACTATATTTTGGATAAATTTGATCATATTGTGCTAAGACGAAAGGGTAGCTTGAGCCCACTCGTATATGCCAGGCTCTGCATTACTTGTAACTGGCTGTCTGATATTTGAATACCCTGTTTCTGCTTGAATTTCCTGTTTACGAACTTTAGTAACGTTACCTACAGTGACAAATTATCAATCATTAACAAGGAATGATGACTATATGAATGTAAAGAACACCCTCAATGTTTATTACTAATAACATTAACTCATATCCAACCAAATATATTAGCTATTCACATACCATAAATAGCTAAATTCGCGTTTATATAAGAGATTTATGGTGCATTTATCGCACGATAAAGTACAAGGACAATATAAATGTTCAACGAAATAATCCAAAAAAAACACGTTTTCTAAGGAAAACTCATATACTCTTATGAAATCGACTGAATGCTATATTGCACAAATGAATCAGTCATTGACGTAAGATAATAAGATAATTGACATAAGATATAAGTTACATACCACTAAAATATATTAATGGTAAGTGCATTGAAATATATTACTAGTAACACACTGATGCTAAAAGTTCGAATCAGTCCATAAGAATTAGGAGAATACACGTACCTTAGAAACCCGTAAACACTACCAGATTTGTAAACAAAGGAAGTATCTTCTAAAGAACAAGCGGGTGGAGCGACTACAATAACAACATTGAAACATGCGACCAAACATAAGACCAGAGTAATAAAAGTGGCTATTGGGTGTAGTGATGCGAGACCAAGTAACACCGGAAGAAGCAATGGAAAAATAATGCGCGCTTTTCTATACCTTGGCCGATGCTTCGAGATAATCTTCGTGACTTGCATCTGCATATAATTACTGAAAAATGCATTCGAAGTGAACGATAGTTGTTTCGAGTACACTTGAGGAAATTTACGCAAAATATTATGCTTGTTAACAAATGCCTCCTAAAAGTTCATGAAAGTTAGTAACATTTGGATCGTACGTCTAAACCCGTGCCACATATTCTACTTTGAAGTGTCACATAAAACCGTGAGTCATAAAATACATGTGATCTATAAAGTTAATTCCTCCTAAAACAAAAGCGCAGATTATACAGAAAATCCTAACAAGCTAAGATGTGCTGTTAGTAATAATTTTGACCAAAGTGCATTTTCTGACCAGAAAGCTAAAGTAGAAAAGCTAGAACAACACATGCTGAGATCAAACAACCCAAATTTAAGAATAAACACTACTGATTACATCCTGACGTAGGTCTTGTTGACCGCCAGAAAGCACAAATGGTGATAGAGCACTACAGAAATTGTTTAGTTATTCTCCAATTTTATCTATTGTGTATAATTCTAGGCATGCAGCTTAGCGAGTTGTAAGTAGCATATTAAGCAAACTGAATTATATCCAAAAAACGATTTTAGTAATAACAAACTATTAGACTGATGACCAGGAAATTCAACGATTAATGCACGTTACTTATATTACATAGGAAAAGTCATTTTTGCAGTTACATTGAGACATAGTTAATAAAGCATTTCGGTTCCTTTCGAAATATTTGTAGCCGCGACAAAAAGATGGACATTGGATAGGCCAATAGAAAGTAACAGGTTTGCAAGGCATAACCGAAAATTTAATTTACGTAAGGCTGTATGTATACTGCTTGCTAAATCCTGGGATTACAAAAAGAAGACATGTGCTAAGTGAACACCTATAGTAACGTTAATGGTTTACGGAAAGTAAGATGCGTTTATGCAAGTTGGCTGATTTAAATTTAACAGTATTGCTAAAGGCATCAAGCCAACATAGTTAATGTGACCCCATATGATTAAAGTGGTGCAAGTTGGCAAGTAATAAACGCGATTTCGTCATCCCTTCCCACCGACACTTTGAATTGAGACTACCAAAAATGTGAAGCTGTAAATAAGTTCAATCACCTTGTTTTCAAATATCCAAATAGGTTTTCGTCGAGACAGACTAGTTTGGTAAACAAATTAGCACTTAACGTTAGAGAATGCAGCTCATAGTACATTATCATATAGACACCTTGTGTATATACATTACTGTGATTTGTAAATACTAATAGAAATTATCTAACATCTCATTTTTAGGAAAGACACCACTCCGAAACTTACAACTCGCTCAGATGTCGATGAATCACCTGAGTCAGTGCTATGATACTTACCTTGACAAAATGTGAAACAATTCGAAAACTGGAGCCGGAATGTTCAAACGCCAAAGTGTGCAGAGGTAAAGAATTACTAATAACTTCGGTTTTATTACTGAGTTGTAGAAGATGGTTCTTCCATAGATAATGATCATTTAGTTTTTATGCAAACAACATACAACTTATAGTGTGCACAATACAAGCATTATGCATACTTTCAATGCATCAAATGTATTTGTGAGGAGCTAATATAAAACGAATGACCTTTTAGAGCAAGGCAGAACAACAGTGCATGTACAAGAACATCTTAATCCAAAACAGGATGTTTATTCAACTAACTTGAGCATTGTTAATAGTAAACTTTAAGCCTGGATATGACCCACGGACTAGGCTGTTTTGTCAATGAATCCATGCATCTGATTCTCTACAAGGATATCCGAAACATAATGTGGTAATAAAAGAGGTGTCACTTATTAGTAACAGCTGAAACAATTACAAATTCCTTCCTGCCGATCAGAAAAAGAATGTAATGATTTCATTCTTTCGGAGGTCATATGGTGTCTAATGAATGTCTAAATGAATCGATTCTACAGAGCACCAACTGATTGAATAAATTCATAGACGTACGTCATCGCAGTCCAGTGATTTGCACAGCTTTAATATCAACGAAATTTTTGGAACTAACTTAGATGTGATATAAATAGACCTGGAAAATATTATGGATACAGCCAAGTTTCGCGTATTGCTTCTGCAGGGTATCAGTTCAACGTTTCATTTAGGGATTTTTTACCATTGATGTCGGTGTCAACCAATTAACGCGAACTGTTTTCAAGCGATCTGTTACTTGTGATTTTGGGCATCACTACGCTAGTGAATGTTTTAATAATGATTGACATTGTACGTTGTTATTCCTTTATTTCTGGGGGTTTGAAATCTCCAATATAATCTCATCAAAATTGGGTAAAATAATTGGGCTGAAATGCACGATATATTTATAATGATTCGGTGAAAGTTCACTTCTTTATGCTGCGGTTCCTTGTTCCTATATTATATTCTTGTTTTCTACTTAAACCCTTTAAATCGTTAAGGATAAAATTTTCGTCCAATTTGCACGGTTGTTTGATATTTTACTTCAAAACCGAATTGCATTCCTACTATGGTAACATTCTTTACATGATTCTGATCCATTATTGTGTAGACTGAGTAAGTTACACTGGATCCATCAAGGTTTAACAAACACAGAACTTCCTTGCAGAAAATGATGATACTCATGGACATAATAATGAGAGTCTAACAGATATGGTAGCACAATAAATGCGCATCTTGCAACTTTTCCAGTTCTAGTAGTGCGACTCGACTGCATCCACCTCGACATAGTAGGATCTTTGTCAGAAACAGGTAAATTCTCCTGTCTTTAAATATGCATGAGTCATTGCACACACTGGCCATTTGCAGCACCACTCAAATACATCACTGGTGAAGCAGTTTCTTGGGCTTTTGACAAATGATGGATAGAAAACATAGGCAGCCCAAACACAATAATGACAGGTTATGGACGTCAATTTCAATCTGGGTTGTTCTATTCTCTGACCAAACTGCTTGTGACAACGCATTTCCGAACAACTGCCTACCATTGACGGTTCGGTAGCTAGGTAGAAAATTTTCATCGACAGCTGATAGAATCATTCTTAACCGTGAACATTCATCAATGAACTAACGCCCTCCAGTTAGCTTTATTTGGAGTTCGCAGCGCTGTAAAAGCAGGTGTTGGCGCAGTGTTTCAGAATCGGTCTACTCACACTTCGACTTCTCAGTGAATTCGTTGTGACCTCTCCTGCTTCAACAAACCTAGATCACAACTCTTACGTGAACCTGTTAGCAAATGTTGTGCTTTCAGTTAAGCCAGTTTATACTCGATAATAATCAACAGGCGTCTGCATCCGACCGGCCATATAATATGTAATACACACGTCTTCATACGCCACGATTTTCGACGCCAACCTCCTGACGCGGCTTACTAAGAAAAACACGAAACTTCGAAGCTAGGATCAAAGTGTAATATTAACTATAAGAACGGCTGCAAAGAAAACGTAAGCATCGACCGCCTCAAAACAGCGTATCTACAAAGCAAATCTCATGGGTTTTACTGAACTTTTGGATTTGGTGGCTGCCATATTGGTTCATTCCTCTTCTTGATTGTATTGCTTGAATTGACTGGTTTTGTGCATTTTATGATTGTAGATTGACGCACACTTTAAGAACTTAAAATATTTTGTTGTAACAAGTAACCTTTGATACTTTGTTATTGATATTTCTATAGATTTAGACCTTACCTTCTGGACAAGCAGTACTTGATCTATTCCCAAAGAATAGAATGACCTTCTCGTTTATTTCTTGAAACTGAATTGATTACTCCAATCTTTGGAATAAATTTTGGTTGAATAACCGGTGGTGATATTTGTTAAGGTAATAATGCACTTTGTATAAATAATTTTCCCCACCCAACCATTTGTTCTGAATTACTACTGGGCAAGTGTAGGCGTATATAAACCAACCTCGACAGTTATTTTTCAATCCAAACTGACTTAGTTTGGATCCTACACTACAGTAATAACGACGTACAATTCACTATACAAAAAAAGTGAAACACCTAAAAACCGCACCACGATGAATTCATATCTAATGTTAAAAATTACAAAAAGGTTGTTGTGCAAACGCAGTTTTGAAATAAATTATGGAATAAGCTACCTCCCTGAACAAGAAAGAACAGTCAATCACGAAAACCAAAAGCATTCTGTGGGCACCACTTTCGATTTGGATCTTAATTGACCTGGTGCACTAGACAGATTAAAACCTCAACAAATGGGCGGACGTCACTAAAACAAGATTTAAAGTTTGATAGACAATTTCCCTGAGTTTACATAATCCTGATTTCGGGATTGCAACATCTGTTAAGGGATTTTTACAAAGATATGCGCTTCCAAATGACTCAAATAAGCGGTGGCTAACGGTCAAGTTGACGCTTCAGTTGACTTTTTTGTCACCAATTATTCTGTGTAAAACCTTCGTGTATTTTTAAAAAGTAAGCCTGTTCATAAGAACGTTTGAGTTTATCTTTTATAGTAGACATGCTTACTAAGCGGCAAACACTAGCTGGTTTTTAGGGCACCAATAATTTCTTAACATGCTCACAGTTACTTATTTCTTAGACATAGCTAATTTTTGGCGACAATACCAGTACTAATTCACATGCCTCTGACTAAAAGCCATGTTATGGCGTGTAATCGGACCTCCGACTCATGCAGACGAACACTTTAGCCCATACACCAGCTAAGTCATGATAATGTAATGAAGCCAGATTATCTACTGATTAACAATACTTTAGTGTTCTACTCTCAACTGAGAAACAACACATTCTGACAATCTCCTACTGATGGATTCCCGAATTCATGTATTTAAATGAAGATAACATACTGCCATTGCTAAGTACAAACGGTACACAGTGAAACTTAAGTTCCAACGTGTTCTCAAACTATAAACTGGCAGTAAATATATTCATTGAATTGTCTTTTTGATTTGTACTCATTTTTCTTAGTTTTATTTCTATTCCTCGTTAACTACTATAAATACTTCCATCGTTACGAACCATGACAAAAGGCGGTGACTTCTTGAACACTTAGGTAATTACTTAGAGATTTTGAGTTTTTTTTAATTCTTTAGTGACCACAAATGATGCAATAACAATATTTTTTCCAGAGCTGTCTGCACTTGTTTTTGTTTCCGTAAGATTACCGTATATGACTTTCTGAATATAACTCTGTAAACCAACAGTTCTGTTACTCAATTAATTTTATGATTCGAAAAATTCAGTAAAACGTTTCCTTGAGTTTGATTGTAGTTAACATTTCCATTTCTTGGCTTCCTCTCTTGCATTAGGATAGTACTTGAGGTAGGCAAGTAAACACCCGATGACTGTACAGAGCGTCGAAAAGTCGTACCTCACCAACGTGGTGTTAAGTGGTCTGCTCGTGGTAATTCCTTGGAATATTCTACCTTAGATTTCACTTTCGGATCTGTCACCAGATCGATCTTAACTGCAATTTTTTCGGCATTGTAAGAATAACCGACGGTGCGATGCCCACTTTTGCTACACGAAGTAAGCTCGACTAATTTGATTACAGTGGCTAATTTTCCAAAACTGTCCAATGCCCAGACCAGACCGTCTCACTTGGCTTTTCATCTATCGTTCCGATTTGGATCACAATAGCCTTGAGGAAAACTTGTGGATCTACAACGTGTGCATCAAAATCAGCTGATTTGCAGTAGGTGGTACAGACAGTATACAGTTTTAGATGGACACTAATCTTCCATATCTCCAGGATGCGCTAAACCGTTTGTATTAAATAAGCGTACAACTGTATGTATATGTAACAAACTGTCAGGTCGACCAGAATCAGTTTGTCTTAATAGGTACTGATGTTATGGTTTGGAATTATACAATCACAGGAATACCTATATGATATCCTAAAATACGTTAGGCTGTTAATAGAAACAAAACATTTTTAAACAACGTGATTAGTTTGATCTACACAAATCTGTTCAAAAACTGCTCACTGCCAGCTCATTAAAAATATAGGAACTTATTTGGTGGCTATCCTAAGACCAATAGTGACATGTGTAGTTGTTATAACAAAGCTCAATTTCGGCAAAAATCTTGAAGTTGCTATTGCAGAGCGACTCTACATAACTGATAGGCGCAGTCAGAAAACCTTGGGGTTAGTGTTAAACCATATATTCACAAACTATAGCTAAAAGTCTGAATCCTCTAGAAGTTCACCCTCCATATTAACAAGTTACGCTTGTCGTACAACTAGAGCTACTTCTGACGATTAAGCACATACGTACGAATATGAGTATATCAAAAGGCCATTATGAGTTCAAAGGAAAATGCATTTAACCGCAAATAGAGCTTAAACTGGAAAGTGAGGTCTATGCTGGGTGACTAGCGGGGAAGTTGCTCCCTACAGAAAGTCTTTCCACTTCTAAACCTGCGTATTTTTTTGAAAAAATATGTATTCTGCAGCCCAATTTAGCTGCACACAAAATGTTGACAGCATCAATACAAATCAAACGTTTATTTTGTCTAACATACGAAAACACGTAAAATGCATGTGTTAAGCAGAAAACTCCGCCTGTAGCCCCTAGGGTTGCTGCCGGTCCTAAGCCCGGATAAAGGAGGAGGGTTGGGCATGGGGCTAGCAACCCCATCCCGTAAAACAGCAAATGTGCTAAAAAAAACGCTAACCAGTAAAAACGTTTATAACCATTTTTACTCTGCCCTGGGAGTTGGAAGGTATGTTATGACGCCTCATGGTGAAAGCCGAGTTTCTTCGGAAGCCACGAGGCCGATGTCTCTTCTGACAACCAGAGCAACAATTAATATAGGTACGTGGAATGTCCGCACGCTGTGGGAAACAGGGAGGACCATGCAAATAGCTGAAGAAATGAAAAGATACAACCTAAAGATACTTGGAATAAGCGAAACGCATTGGGTGCAAGCTGGACAGCAACGGTTATCCTCGGGAAATGTGCTTTTATACTCCGGCCACGAAGAAGAAAACGCCCCCCACACACAAGGAGTAGCATTGGTGTTATCCCAAGATGCATGGAAGTCTCTTATAAGATGGGAACCTCATGGACCTAGGATCATCACAGCATCCTTCAAGACGAAGAAGGAAGGGATTGCAATGAATGTCATCCAGTGCTACGCACCCACCAACGACAGCCACGAAGACGACAAAGACCAGTTCTATGCGAGGCTGCAGTCAATCATCGAGAAATGTTCAGCCAAGGACCTGACCATTCTAATGGGCGACTTCAACGCCAAGGTCGGAGTGGATAACACCGGGTATGAAGACATCATGGGACAACATGGACTGGGAGAAAGGAATGATAACGGTGAGAGGTTCGTGAACTTATGTGCCTTCAACAAAATGATTATAGGTGGCACCATTTTCTCTCACAAACGTATACACAAAATTACATGGATTTCACCGGACCACATCACGGAGAACCAAATCGACCACATCTGCATCAATAAGAAGTTTAGAAGGACCATGGAAGACGTAAGAGCAAGGAGAGGAGCCGACATAGCTTCAGATCACCATTTGGTGGTAACTAAAATGAAACTGAAGCTGAGGAAGCACTGGACAACTGGAGCAGCAGTATTACACAAGTTTAATACAGCCCTTCTCCGGGATACTAACAAACGCAACGAATTCAAATTAATTCTCAGCAACAAGTTTCAGGCATTTCATAATCTACTAGAAAAAGGTGGAACTAATATGGAAGACAACTGGAAAGAGATTAAGGGAACAATAACCTCAACATGTCAGGAGGTTTTGGGTCTCAAGAAACAACACCAAAAAGAGTGGATTTCTGTTAGTACTCTGGACAAGATCCAAGAAAGGAGGAACAGAAAGACAGCGATCAATAACAGTCGGACAAGAGCAGAGAAAGCCAAAGCACAGGCCGAATACACCGAAGTCAACAAGCAAGTGAAGAGGAGCATCAGGTTGGATAAACGGAAGTTTGTTGAGGACCTAGCAATGACAGCGGAAAAAGCTGCAAGAGAAGGAAATATGAGGTTCTTATATGATACAACGAAGAAGTTAGCTGGGAAATTCAACAAGCCAGAACGGCCAATCAAGAACAAGGCTGGCAAACCAATCACTGAAGTGCATGAACAACGAAACAGGTGGGTAGAGCACTTCCAAGAACTCTTGAATAGACCAGCCCCACTGAACCCACCAGTCATCGAAGCAGCAGCCACGGATTTCCCTATAAGCACAGACCCACCAACAGTCGAAGAAATCAAAATGGCCATCAGACAGCTCAAGACTGGCAAGTCAGCAGGACCAGACAACATACCAGCAGAGGCACTGAAGACAGATATAGAAGCAACTTCAAAGATACTCCACATTCTCTTCAGGAAGATTTGGGAGGAAGAACAAGTTCCAGCAGACTGGAAAGAAGGGTACCTCATCAAGATACCAAAGAAAGGCGATCTCAGCAATTGTGAGAACTACAGAGGCATTACTCTACTTTCAGTACCAGTACAGATTAAAGGGCCCAGTCGACGGCCAACTCCGAGATCAACAGGCTGGATTCCGTAAAGATCGATCATGTACCGATCAAATCGCCACTCTACGGTTCATTGTTGAACAATCAATTGAATGGAATTCACCACTTTACATCAACTTCATCGACTATGAAAAGGCATTCGACAGCGTGGATAGGAGAATATTATGGAGCCTTCTACGACATTACGGCGTACCCGAGAAGATAGTCAACATCATACGAAATTCTTACGACGGACTACATTGTAAAATCGTGCATGGAGGTCAGCTCACAGATTCATTCGAAGTGAAGACCGGTGTTAGACAAGGCTGCTTACTCTCGCCCTTCCTCTTCCTACTGGTCATCGACTGGATCATGAAGACTGCAACATCTGAAGGCACTCTCGGAATACAATGGACAACATCGACGAAACTAGATGACTTGGACTTTGCAGATGACCTAGCTCTTCTTTCTCACACACATCATCAAATGCAGAAGAAGACCAACAATATAGCAGCAGCCTCAGCAGCAGTAGGCCTCAACATACACAAAGGGAAAAGCAAGATCCTCCGATACAAAACAACAAACTCTAACCCAATTACACTTGACGGAGAAATTCTGGAAGACGTTGAAACCTTTACATATTTGGGCAGCATCATCGACAAACACGGAAGGTCTGATTCGGATGTGAAGGCGCGGATTGGTAAGGCACGGGCAGCATTTTTACAGCTGAAAAACATCTGGAACTCAAACAAACTGTCAGTCAATATAAAAGTCAAAATTTTCAACACAAATGTGAAGACAGTCCTGTTGTATGGAGCTGAAACTTGGAGGACTACGAAAAGTATCCTACAGAAGTTACAAGTATTTATAAACAACTGCCTGCGTAGGATTCTTCGGATCTGTTGGCCAGATACCATCAACAACAACCTGTTGTGGCAGAGAACTAATCAACTTCCAGTTGAGGAAGAAATTAGGAAAAGACGCTGGAGATGGATTGGACACACACTGAGGAAACCATCAAACTGTGTCACAAGACAAGCACTGACTTGGAATCCTAAAGGCCACAGAAACAGAGGAAGGCCCAAGAACACATTGCGTCGGGAATCGGAAACAGACATGAAGAGAATGAACAGCACTTGGGAAGAGCTAGAACGGAAAGCCCAGGACAGAGTTGGCTGGAGAATGCTGGTGGGCGGTCTATGCTCCACTTGGAGTAACAGGCATTGATTGATTGAAGCAGAAAACGATTTTTAATTGATTTTTCAAATAATATTTACAACACAGTGGGAAACTTAAAGAAAATTTAATGTGTAATATTCGTTCTGGTGTTATGGGAATCCCACATTTCCGCCAAAACATACAGCTGTCAGTGTTATCGAGCACTTCAAAGCCACTGTACATTCTCTGGTCGTTGATTGGAGTTTGGTGATACTGTTTAAATCAAGTTTCGGGGATATTGCTGAATATTTAGTGTTGGGTGATTTGCTTTTTAGATACGCTGTTTTGAGGCGGTCGATGCTTACGTTTTCTTTGCAGCCGTTCTTATAGTTAATATTACACTTTGATCCTAGCTTCGAAGTTTCGTGTTTTTCTTAGTAAGCCGCGTCAGGAGGTTGGCGTCGAAAATCGTGGCGTATGAAGACGTGTGTATTACATATTATATGGCCGGTCGGATGCAGACGCCTGTTGATTATTATCGAGTATAAACTGGCTTAACTGAAAGCACAACATTTGCTAACAGGTTCACGTAAGAGTTGTGATCTAGGTTTGTTGAAGCAGGAGAGGTCACAACGAATTCACTGAGAAGTCGAAGTGTGAGTAGACCGATTCTGAAACACTGCGCCAACACCTGCTTTTACAGCGCTGCGAACTCCAAATAAAGCTAACTGGAGGGCGTTAGTTCATTGATGAATGTTCACGGTTAAGAATGATTCTATCAGCTGTCGATGAAAATTTTCTACCTAGCTACCGAACCGTCAATGGTAGGCAGTTGTTCGGAAATGCGTTGTCACAAGCAGTTTGGTCAGAGAATAGAACAACCCAGATTGAAATTGACGTCCATAACCTGTCATTATTGTGTTTGGGCTGCCTATGTTTTCTATCCATCATTTGTCAAAAGCCCAAGAAACTGCTTCACCAGTGATGTATTTGAGTGGTGCTGCAAATGGCCAGTGTGTGCAATGACTCATGCATATTTAAAGACAGGAGAATTTACCTGTTTCTGACAAAGATCCT
This sequence comes from Schistosoma mekongi, assembly GCA_034768735.1. Lineage (NCBI taxonomy): Eukaryota > Metazoa > Platyhelminthes > Trematoda > Strigeidida > Schistosomatidae > Schistosoma > Schistosoma mekongi. The sequence continues at coordinate 41,882,349 of CM068305.1, read as the reverse complement.
ACTATGTCGAGGTGGATGCAGTCGAGTCGCACTACTAGAACTGGAAAAGTTGCAAGATGCGCATTTATTGTGCTACCATATCTGTTAGACTCTCATTATTATGTCCATGAGTATCATCATTTTCTGCAAGGAAGTTCTGTGTTTGTTAAACCTTGATGGATCCAGTGTAACTTACTCAGTCTACACAATAATGGATCAGAATCATGTAAAGAATGTTACCATAGTAGGAATGCAATTCGGTTTTGAAGTAAAATATCAAACAACCGTGCAAATTGGACGAAAATTTTATCCTTAACGATTTAAAGGGTTTAAGTAGAAAACAAGAATATAATATAGGAACAAGGAACCGCAGCATAAAGAAGTGAACTTTCACCGAATCATTATAAATATATCGTGCATTTCAGCCCAATTATTTTACCCAATTTTGATGAGATTATATTGGAGATTTCAAACCCCCAGAAATAAAGGAATAACAACGTACAATGTCAATCATTATTAAAACATTCACTAGCGTAGTGATGCCCAAAATCACAAGTAACAGATCGCTTGAAAACAGTTCGCGTTAATTGGTTGACACCGACATCAATGGTAAAAAATCCCTAAATGAAACGTTGAACTGATACCCTGCAGAAGCAATACGCGAAACTTGGCTGTATCCATAATATTTTCCAGGTCTATTTATATCACATCTAAGTTAGTTCCAAAAATTTCGTTGATATTAAAGCTGTGCAAATCACTGGACTGTGATGACGTACGTACTGGATGGTGTGTCTCTTGAAGTGGAATCTCTAGATTTACATGTAAGCTTTGCACGTTTGTCGCTGTCCACCTGTCCTTTTTAGGAGCACGGTTAATTTTTTTATTATCATCTTTTGATTACGCCATTATTCCATTTAGTAGACTGTTTTGCAATGCTTTAGGTTGCTCATTATTTGGATAGTCTAGTTTTTTATCTATATTACTAATGTCCCTGTTATTTTTTCCTTTTCCTGACGATGTATTTCTCTTTTCTTAAGATTACTTTGAATGGCTCTTAGTTGGTAGGTCTAAGTGAAGGTCTTACTTTATCGTGCTTTATCCTCATCATTGAAGGTATTCATATCTTCAGGTATATGCTGCTCGTGATTATTCACTAAGTGGAATTGGCTTAAGCTCACTTATTCCGTTTCGTATCTAATTAACATAGGCTGAATTTGTTGCTGTCAGTGTCAGGACTAATAAACTTACCATGGAGCCTTAACGTCGTTTTATAAACCAGTTCTGCCGCTGAACACTAATGGCCAATCTTGATCTCTGTTCTCGTGCCTAACACTATTAGAGGTTAAAGTGTAATATTTAGACAGGTGTCAACTGGCGATGAAACCTTTCTACCGAGCTATGGGTGATATGCCATGCATTTAGTCCTGTTAGCACCAAATAATTCTGATAAAGCGTTAGATAATTTAGAGTCTGACCAATCTCCTCTATCCGTAGTTGTTGTAATGGATGTGCCAAATATGGCTACCGAATTTCCAATGAAGGCTTTTGCCACTGTTTTAGCTGTAGTACCAACTATGGGGACTACTGCTAAAAATCTCGGGGATCTATCTATACATGTAAATAAATAGCTAGAACCATTTTAGTGTGGCAGGAATCTTACCAAATATACATGTACGTGTGAAAAACACGACTCAAGTTTGCAAGAAAAAACCGACAGGTGAACTTATTTGTTGACTGGCTTTAGCTTGACGATATGCTAGGCATTCTCTCACCTATATTTGTATGTCCCTTCGTTACTGCCATTATGCCTAGATACCATGGCCCCCTAAAACAATATGCATACCCTGTAAGCATAAGTCATCACTCCCCCTCCCACGTAGACACTGAGCTAAACTCAGAAAATTTTCAATCCGTTATTTCTCATCTTATGATTTCTCATGTCTACACTTAATCTGGGAAACCCTAGAATCTGTAAGCATGTCACTTAATTGAAATAAAAGGATAGAGGAGCTTAATGCTCTTAGAAGCAGTACTAAAACGAATAGTCTGACAGAACTCCTTCGTAAGCGCACACACATCCCAACAGATATCCAAGACGTAATGGTATACAACGACACCAGAGCAATATGCGACATTTTTAATAACTTTTTTATCAACTTTGACGCCAAACTGCCTACAAATTATACGCGCATGGTACTTGTAGACAGTACATTGCCCAAAGTACCTTTCGGCGCCAAATGCATGGCTAGAGCTATCGGAAACCCTTAGTCTACAAAAGGTTCAGAAACCGACAGCCTGCCATAAAGGATTTGGCGAGGACATGCCACTTCTTCATCGGCGGCCTGCTTGAAATCATGGGCTACCACTTTTTATTAAATATCTCAAAAAGTTGCTTATTTGCTTTGTTTTAACTGCTCACTTATGTTACGAAATCGTATTGTGCTCGCGTGCCTTTATAAAATGTCTACAACAGATCATGAGTAGTTTATTTAGATCTAAACGATGTCACTATGGTGGCTGGCAGCTTGCGTTAAAAAGGATCAGTATTCATCAAACGTCTACCTCTGAAATTCTTAGTCTTAACTATAGATTACTTGTTGAAAGTTGGACTACCCAAAATCTTTCATGAGTACTAACATATATAATAACTGTGGTTTCATAATCTTCGCTACATTACATAGTTTACTTTAAGATCATTCTGTCATCAAGTGAAAGTATAGTAGTTGTGTTGCTACCTTCGTGAACACTAACGGGTGCAATTTCAATCATACAGCAAAAGAGCAACATTTTAAAACACTGTATGCTGATAGTCCATATTGTACTAAACATACTATTTAATAAAAATATCATTATTATTGACTTGTCGACATCAGATAACCAAAGTAAACTCAGCACAATCACCTCCTAAGACATTAACCAGTGGGGCTATACAAAGGAACGTACTAGGTACTATAGGTATAATCGAAAGGAGGGGTAGCCCTCACATGCCCGAAGCTAGGCACTGAGGACAGTGACTTAGTAAGAGAGGGGGGCGGTGTAACAGTGTGGAAATTACCATGTGATGTGATGGAACTCGAACTAACTTTCAGCCAATACTAAAGTCAAAATTTTCAATTTAAATGAGAAAACAGTCCTGTTGTATGGAGCTGAAACTTTTAGAAATACGAAAAGCACTCTTCAAAAGATACAAGTATTTATAAACAGCTGTCTGCGTAAGATACTTCGGATCCGCTGGCCAGATACTATCAACAACAACCTTCTGTGGCAAAGAACTAATCAACTTCCAGCCGAGGAGGAAACTAGGAAAAGACTCTAGGAATGGACTGGATACACATTGAAAAAACGATCAAACTGTGTCACAAGATAAACACTAGCTTGGAATCTTAAAAACGAAGGGAAACGAGGAAGACCCAGGAACACATTGCGTCGGAAATCGGAAACAGACATGAAGTGAATGAAGAGCATTTGGGAAGAGCTAGAAAGGAAAACCCAGGACAGAGTTGGTTGAAGAATGCTGGTGGGCGGCCACTTGGGGTAACAGGTATTGATGATGATAATAATCAATTAACTGCACACTAACAAATTACGTCGTTTATGCATTCGTTGGTTGATTGTATGTTTTCCCGTTAAGCCAAAATCAGTCTAATTACTATGGTTTATCGTTTCAATTAACAGCTGAAAGCAGCTCACCGAAGGAAGAAGTGACGACATCTAGCACAACATATAAGTCATCCAACAACTCCATTTTTGTACATACACTGATTTGACACCACTCACGTAATCATCAATTAATGTTGACTCAACTCATCATTGACATGTGTGATGTAGTCATTGAGTGATTGAGGTATTCACGTAAGGTAGACGAGGGTTGTGGAGTGGACGTGTGCCTATGTAAGTGTTTGTATAATTACGCTTGTGTATCAGTGTAAGTTATGTCGTTGTGCATTTTGACTGTAGTTGTGGATGTGTATCTGCCTGTGTATTTTAAAGTTAATGAGAATGTGTTGGGGTGAATTGTAGATGTTTTAGCTGATAGTGTGTCAATTTGCAGTGTGAGTGTAGCAAAGATGTAGTTTCATCAACTTATATTGTTGTCAGACATTTCGTGATGCTTCCATCATCACAGTTTCCCGCACTGTTTAGCGTGCTCACATAGAATTCCAATATTACTTCCAGTCCCACAAATACTCATTAATAGTGCTCATCTATTAAATATCAATCATAAATCAATACTCATCTATTATACAACCAATTACTTACCTTCTTGCCCAGTCACTCCTCTCTCAATCATTCAACCACCCGTAATCTAGACATCTTTCCTTGTTGACTACGATATATTATTATTCACCTAAACTACCTTACAGTTAAGTTGATGCTTGTCTCAATGTGAACTACTTAGAGCTTATCATAATACATCTAATAAAATAAGTCATATAAGATAAACTGTAATAATGTAAATGTAAAGAAATAAGGAAAATGAACATGCAGCTTATTAAATCATTCAATAATATACATGACTTATTAAATACCGAGTGAACCATCTTTCGCCAATGTGTGGCTTGTTGTAAATCAGTTTATATTCATTCCATGCGGCTCCATAACAACTCATTATCAACAAAATACATTGTGTTATTATTCAGTCGTTTTTAGATTATTTCTAATTTAATTGGTTTAACGACGTGGCAAGATGACTGCTTTACACTGTAATTTAATAACAACATACTGTTAGATGAACCACAACGTTCGTAGCTCCATATATATATTGTTTGATTATCATCACAAACTGTTATTTAATGTAGAATTCATAGATATATAAATAAATAAATAGTTTTTATTCTCGTGTATTATTGTGTACATGAGAGCATGCCAGTTTACAGGCATGATCAGAATGATATGAGTTTACATTTATACAGATATTTTGACAGTGTCATAACATAAAATCAGTTGAATTAAAAACAAAACCATTTGCAACAATTTTTACAGTGCCAGGACTCAAAATATATGCATTGTAGCACGGTTCATAAATTACAAAGAGATGCGTGCTCCATGACCAGAGCGTTACAAACTCAAAAAACGGCTGAGTTTGCGGAATGGGTGAGATGCAGGATAAGACTAGGAGTACTCAGTAGCAAGATTCCTGGTTCGGCGGACATCTATCGTGAGGTATTGAAGTCTGCATGGTTGATATTCGGGTAAGAGGGATTATGATATTCATTGATAGGGGGTTCACACCATATTAAGGCATTGATTAATTGCAAGACCAACGACATCAAAGTTCGCCAGATTTAAGCGTTGTAGTACAGCACATTTTTTTACAAACGAACGCGCGCTTTTCGTCTCTTGCGCTGCGACTTCTAGAGCCGGCTCGGAGTGAGCAGAACGGACCACACAGTATATCCAGATACGAGGTAAGGCGAATAATATTTAGAACAATGGATAAGGACTCCAACATTGCACAAAGATAGAAGGTATTCTTCCGTAGCGATGGAATCTGTGCGGGTTGATATTATGATTAATTTGCTGTAATGGAGACCTATTACTGATGAGAGCTGGTCACAAGCTCAGGAAAATGATATAGAGGAACATACAAAATAGAAGAAAAAAAACAAATAAAGTTAGCTAGTAGTTGTAATACAAACAGTTTTAATGCAAAATATTCTTCATTTTTTGTTATTTTTCCAACTACGATGTTTGTGTTTAGTGTTTAAAGGTTGAGATCCCTATGAACCATCATTACTTAACTTGAGGTTGTGGTAAGTCTCGGAGTATTCGGTACCGAACTTTAGTTTTATTGTTTCGTGCATTGCTCGTGTTATCTATAGATAATAATTACTATAGTCTACACTCTGGTGTCACACATTAAGAGGACCGAGTACTTCGCACGTTATGCTAGAATTTGAATAAATCGGTAGTTTGTTCAGCGCCTTATTGTCACTAAATAGTTGGTTTATTGCTCGTATAAAGTGATCTATGCTATCTAGAGTACGGATTTCTGCTGGTAAACTATTCCATATGGCAGTGAATTTATGCACGACAAAGTTAGAACGCATTTTAGTCTTACAGTGTTCCACCCACACTGTACCTGTATGGTTTCTGAGACCGTAATTAGGTGCTTCGACAAATCTTAATATAGGGTCGGGGCTTAGCTCGTCTTTTCCAAAGTGGTCCCAAGCCCAGTGTATCGCACCGTGTAGTATAATTTTAGTCCACAATCCATCCCCAGTATCTTTTTTGTGAAGTATCTCTGTATCCCTTCTATCTTTAGCTTATCACTTATTCGGAGGCTGCTGAGTATAAGTGAGCAGTATTCAAGTAACGGGCATGCACAGACCTTGTATAATACCAATCTAGACTCGCGTTGGTAGAAATTGTGGATAATACAACCCATAAGTTTCGTGCCTTTGAGGTGACAGATATTGTTTGTTCCTTGAATGTGAGATCCGTAGTGTGTCTTAAGCCTAGGTCCAGAATCGTCTTACATTCGGAGATTTGTTCCCCATCTACTACAAAGTGTAGGTTGAGGTTGCGACACCCAATGCTAATCCAACCACATTTCTTAGCGTTAAAGTGAAGTTGGTGGTCTTTGCACCAAGCAGTGACTTCGTCTAACTCTTGCTGTACGTTCTTAACAGTGTTGTGTAGCTCATTTATGTCGCTTGAGTAGACAACTTTCAAGTCATCTGCGTATAAGAAGGTTTTCCCAGTGTTAAAACAGCTACTGATACTGTTGATATATATAGTAAACAAGAGAGGCCATAGTACGCTTCCCTGTATAACCCCACTGGTTACTCTCTTAGGAGATGATTGTGCTGAGTTTACTTTTGTTATCTGAAATCGACTAGTTAAGAATGATTTAAGCCAGCTCAGCAAATGGTTTCGAATCCCTATGGAGTATAATTTCTCATAGAGTATGCTGTGTGGTACTTTGTCAAAAGCCTTAGATATATCGAAGTATATAACTAAAACTATTTTGCTTAGGTCGCGGCAAGATGTAATGTGATTAAAGAAGTCTAAGTGACAGGTTAAACACGATCGACTCTTTATAAAACCATAACATGGTTTAGATATTTAGCTTTGTGCTAGTAAGTATTCTGAGATACCACTTTTTATTATTTTCTCCAAGATTCGTGAAAGAACAGAAGTAATATTTATAGGCCTATAATTACTTGCACAAGCTCTATCACCGGCCTTATATTTGGGGATAATGTAGCTAGTTTTCCAAATGTTTGGGTATTTACCTGTGTCTAGCGACAAGGTAAACAATTTAAGGAGTAGAAGTGGCATATCCTCACCACATCCTTTGAGGAAGGTGTTGGATCTTATTTGTCATCGTCAACATCTTCCTAAATCATCAAATGATATTTCCATGCTTCTGTCTATTAAACTATTCACTATTTACTAAATTAGAAAAAATAAAATATAGGAGCAAATTCCTCTGAACAAAGTGTTCTAAATTTTAGACTACATTCCTCATTCGTGGTATGCTTGACTCCAGATCGTCTTGAACAATATTTGCTTCTACGCTGAAACCAATGTGCCCGCAATTTTACAACATACAATCCGATGAATAATTTCAAACAAATGATGACTGCGTCGACAATACATTCGATATGTAACCAATTATCACCTGTGGTTCGATCATAATTATTATTACTACATAAACAACATTGTTTATTTATCACCAATAACCAAATGTAAATTTTTATTGCTCTGTTTTTGTCATGCATATAGATGTCTATTGGAATTTCTGTATTGGTCTGTCTGGTTCTCGTTGTCATGTACGTTTTTTCTAAAAAATATTTTAATAACGGGGACACAAACTAATGTAACTACTAATGTTAATGGGTTTTTCATATATATGATGAATGTAATCTGTAAATTGATTATGTTATGCAGACTAATCTTCATATCCCAGGTTGTCTACCTACAGAATATAATTAGAGCGTTAATGTTAAAGAACAGATACACATATATTTATCTCCCACTTTATTCACTTTCCATCCTTGTCTGTAATAACTTTAACTTAACACTCTATCTCCCTGTGCATTTCGTTAACTTGTGGTAATTTTTTCGTCCTAACCTTCTTCACATAAGTTGTTCTAATGATCAATTTATCCACTTCACGCCATCTGAATAAGAAAATGGCAAGTTCTCATTTTTAATCGAATTACTTGTCTCATATGAATTGATATGTATGGTTTTGGATATTAATGTTTTTAGAGATTGAATACTCACCTCGAAAAGCTGTTTCTTTAACTTCATCATGTGTCGAGTATTGTCGATTCAATAAGTATAGTCATGGCATTTATCCGTTTGGTAACTTAAGCTCTGGTAGTTTGCTGAAATTCTCCTCGTTTTCAATAAGTTGAATAAGACTACCTAATTTATGGAAAATACAAATGAGTTCATCAAATATCCGGTGAGCTTAGCAATTGCATATAGTACCAAAGGAAGACCAAGGTTGACGCCCATGTAGGGACTATAAATGACATAACAGATTTAATTCAACTAACTTTTATCTACTTCCTCATATACATAAATTTCTCTTTCTCTATATAGTAGGACAGCATTTCCAAGAAGTGATTTAGTTTAGACTTACAATCGAATTCTTGTCCCACCCGAAGACATCCTTATAGCCGTGACGGTCACATCTTTTAATTTGTTTAAAGTTTACACGAAACTCAAACGTTCCAGCGATTTATGCATGGTAGTTTATGGAGGTTTGATTTTGTACTCGTGTATACTGACGTTTTAATGGCTAGTGTAAGCATGGATTAACATATGAAGTAGATAACTTTACAGAGTAAACGTTGACATAATAACGGGACATTATTGGCCGCCACAACGTCAAATTATGTAAAAAAATTAAAAATATTTTACTAAAATCAAAATAAGAAATTGTCACAGGTATAGTTCCGACTTGCCAAGAGTTGGACAGTTATCATCAATAACAATGGATGATCGTAGCATCATTTATCATAATCTGATGGTTGGTTGGATGCCAACCAAGTGGTGCAGACGGTTAAGTATTTGCCAACCTTATACCCATGTGGCGAAATCTGTGGTGCGCACTGCCGAGGATTTCTACGCCAGAACAAAACCACTGTCCAGTGACCCTTGGTTTTAATGGTATTCTGCCAACATCAATCAGTGACGTGTTTAATAAAATAAAATACCAATCTCTACAAAGATAACCATGTTAATTAAATTAAAATAAAAGCTTTTATCACTTGTACAAGTTATGATTAGTATTCTTCCATCTGTGACAAAATAGCGGTTATGTTCTTTAGTATTACAGTTTCCTTCTACTATTACTGTTACAGTAACTATAACTTATAATTACTTACATGTGAAATACTAGTTGATTTCAATAGGCGCAGTACACACTTAAAAATCCACATAATAAATTGATATTCATTAGGCAACAGTTAAAATGTATAAGAATTATGGTAAACATTAAGTGTGTGAATTCGTCTAATATTAGGGATCATGCCAAAGATGATTATTCCATATGAAGACTGCTTACAATTTACGCATTTGCAAATGTGCTAACCAGTGACTCACTTCAATATTCGACTGTGATGTTTTGGTAAAAAATGACTATAATCATGTCGCGTGTGTGATGGTTATGTACAAATGATGGTGTATGGATGTCAGCAACTATTGTATGCCAAAGGTTACACACTTACAGTGAAGGCTGATGCGGACGAACGACTGTCTTACGCTTGAATAACTGCACAAAGTTTTACGGTTATTAATGTCTTTCAGTAAATCTGTGACGTTTGTCTTAAATATAATGATCACAATAACAACAAGAAGTAACAATAATCATGAGGATAAAAATTAATAGCATTTGCCGCTAGTATTGTGCTGTACATAATCGATTATCTCATAAAATCAGGTTACACGGCCTACAACCAGGAAGAGAATATTTAAGAGTGGAATTTAGGTTTCTTTTCCTTCTTTGTTGTGGTTTGTTTAGTTTGTCCTTAGTTATACATCACAGATCTCTTAATTCATAATATCTCTACACTGGTAGCAATTTTACAATATTGCTTCATTCCGCTCGCAACCCTATCGTATCCTGTAATAACGAAATGACAGGTATTCAGACCAGACGTTCATTGCCTAACATAAGTTTCCGTGAACGAAACAACTTCTTCACTAGTTTAACTCTAATTTACCTATCAACAACACGATGGGCTTTTAATAATACTAAATGATCAATTGTTGATAATTTTTACTAACTATCTGTTTATCACAGAACAACAAGTGCGTAACTGCCGAATACTACTTGGTAGGGTTCTCAACATTACTGATAAGAACAATGACATCAGATACAAACTACAGTTGACAATGCAAAACCTGCGCTTACCAATAGTATTTTACAATGTATTTTACATTAAGCAGCCTCTATACCTGGCATGTTTGGTAAATTTGATGACATTGACATTGAAAAAGTCAAGCGAGATAATATATTCCTTGATTTTGATTAGGCCAAAGTTGTAAAGAGTATTATTTCTCTCCACATAGCTATAATCCACACTATATCTATACCAACTATATAAGACTGAGAAGATAGACTTTCAGACTAGCTTCTATATCCTTCTTTATTTTAAGTCTGCAGTACATCCTATCGAATCAGTGTAGTAGCTACGAAGAACTATCGAGTTAGTAACACCTTATCAACAGTCGCAAACGGAATAAATACTATATCGATAGTTAACATAAGTAAATATAATAAGTGCAACGTTTATCAAAATTTAGTTTACTTGAATTAACGGCAATGTTCGAGGCGAGTGATGGGTTCCCCCAGATGACCACTATACGTGTGTATTAATCCACGCGTTTAGCATAGATTCATTCTAGTCAAATGGGCTGGGAGGAGCGACAGTGACGTTGAGTATTCCTTTCCGGTGGTATAAAACTAATCATTCGTTATTCAAAGAAATTGGTGAAAAATTCTCAGTTTAGAACAAAGAATATTGCGGCGACAGTGTATTTACTCTTCAAACAACAGTAGGTACAATCCGCCAAGGGCAAAATGTATGTGTACAATTATACCGATGATACATTTAAACAATATTAGCACAGTATGTATTAGTAACGTAATAATACAAGAACTTATTACATACACAACACTGATAAACGTTTGCAAAATATAAAGTCTTCAGGTCAGTCAGCACATTAATAAGTCGTATAAAAGGCGTTTTCACATGCGCATATGAATGACTGGTTGACTACTAACATCTAGGTTATTCATTCATATTCTTCACTGCTATAAATCGTTTCGCCTTAAGAGCAGTTGCCTATCATATCAGTGACACGGCAGCTGAGAATGTCGCTTTCACTTTCTTAGGTCGTTGGATTTCAAATATCAGTGTACATACTATAGTCACAACTGATTGTTGACTTCAGTTCCAGCATATTTTATTCAGAGAAAATTTTTTAACTGTTGGGTGCTCATCATATCAGTTAAGCAGCGAATCGCCCAACCTCCAAAACACAGACGTCTCAAAATATTATCTCATGATGACACAATGTACTTCCCCTGACTTTTCGCCATCAAAAATTATATCAAAATAGATAAGGAATGCAAAAATTTACACCCAGTGTGTGGTACGACACTTACTTTACCCGACAAAACGTGAATTCTGTCAGAGATGTCTTTGTTGAAACTGTAAATTTAACCAGTAATTTGCTACATAATATGTGGCAACGAAAGCTGAACTATTCAGTTACTTTTGCTAAGGAAACGATAGCAAATTTGTTTTTATTTTTACCAATGCACTACGAACATATGAGTGTTTGTTCAGAGTTTTATAACAAACTCAGCTAGTTTTTATTGCTTATCTGCATGGTAGATAATAAATTGTTATTGTCAAAAGTTTCAAATCAGCCTCGATAGATTAATAGGAAACTACGCCAGGGTAGTAACGACAGCCTGCTGCTGCCCTAGAAGCAACGTTACTTTTGGAAAGTACTGTGCACCGGCCTTTTACCACAGAATCACTGACAACCTCGCAATTGCCATCATTTTGTACTACTTGCTCAAGGAAAATCAACAATCATGTGTTTTTTGTTCGTTTCGTCGGCTTAATGCCTTCTCCCGCGTGCATTTTGTCGTGAACAGTGAGCTTGGTTCCGCGATCGTTCATATTCATTGTATTCTAAGAAAGAAAGACACAAAATATTGTAAAGTAACCATTTTTGTTTAAGTGCAGCACTTTCTAATTCTTCACAAATCTTCTATTCGTATGCAAGTACTTTTTAATTGGCCATGTACACGTACCTAATTATTTGTTGTATGTGGGCGTTTAACAGCAAATAATAAAATAATAATTTATTCTCAAGTAACAATTTGTACATGAGAGCATACCAGTTTACAGGCATGATCAGAATGATATGGCATAATTGTAACAGAGTTTTAGTAGAGTTATTGTTATGGAGTTGACGATATACAAGGATACTAATTAATTAGGAAGCCAACGGTAGCTAGCTTCACAGTTTACAGTACTGCAGTACTAGAGGTATATTTTGTATTACAGAACACTTCCAGTAAACAACCGCGCGCTTTTTGTCCCTGGTGCTGTAATCTCAGGGAATAGCTGCGAGAGAGCAGGACGAACCATGGAGACTATCCAGAGACAGGATAAGGCTGATATTTTGAAGTTTGGTTAAGGCAGCCAGTTTGTGTGGGCTGGTCTTGAGCGGTGAGTCGTTGGTGCATTGATCACGTTCCAGGCCAGCGTTTGGAGTAAGTTGCCTAAAGGAGATCAGTTCTTTGCCAGTCCAGACCATAAACTCGGGAAGACAGTGACATAGATCATGCGATAGAAAGAAAAAAAATAAATTTGATTAGTGGTATCAAAACAATCAGTTTCAAACTAGAATCTTCCGTTTTTATGTTTTTTTTACTACAACGTACACGATTTTAGTGTTAGCAGTCCAAGTACCTTAATAAGCCATTGCTCATTGATTCCTGATTTAGTGGTAGGTCGTCGAAGGTGTATTACAAGTCTTCCGATTCTAGACATGGGGAGATCAATCGTTATCTAGTCGTTTTATCTAGTCTGCATTCTCGTGTCACACATTGAGCGGACCGAGTACTTCGCAGGTTGTACTAGAATTTGAATAATTCGGTAGTTTGTTCAGTGCCTTGGAGTAATTATATAGTTGGTTTATCGCTCGTATAAAGTGATCTATGCTATCTAGAGTACGGATTTTTGCCGGTGAACTATTCCAAATGGTAGTGAATTTATGCACGAAAACGTTAGAACGCATTTTAGTCTTACAGTGTCCCACCCACACTATACCTGTATGATTTCTATGGCTATAATTGGGTGCATCGACAAACTTTAATATAGGGTCGGGAGAGTATGCTAGGCGTTGTTAAACGTTGGAATAGAATGTCAGATTGAGCTTAGCTCATCTTTTCCACAATGGTTCTAAGCCCAGTGTATCGCACCGTGTAGTATAATTTAGTCCACAATCCATCCCCAGTATCTTTTTTGTGAAGTATCTCTGTATCCCTTCTACCTTTAGCTTATCACTTATTCGGAGGCTGCTGAGTATAAGTGAGCAGTATTCAAGTAACGGGCGTGCACAGACCTTGTATAATACCAATCTAGACTCACGTTGGTAGAAATTGTGGATAATACAACCCATAAGTCTAGGTGTCTTTGGTGTGACAAATGTCTTGACTGGGACAACTACTTCACGGAAGGCGATGCTTATAATCTGACTGGTGTACTTTACTTCAACACTCATAATGCGCTAGACATAGTTGCATCTTTAAAATATAGTAAACTCAGAATTCCGAAATGTATGCTTTTCACCACTACTGTAATAATTAGCCTACGTAGACGTGCATCTAAACTTTATGGGCTTAAAATTGTTTTTTCCCTTATAACTAAGAAAGAAATATGTATTAAGGCCAGGGCAGAGCGTATACAGATGGAAGTTGCACTAGGAAAACAAGCTACTGTACGGAATAACCCTATGGGACTTCTCAAGACCTTCCGGAACAAAATCAGTAGCTCTAAGATAAAGGGTGGAAACCTCTTTATCTGCGGCAATGAAGTATATGATGACCCCTGCCGCATAGCTGATTTATTCAGTGAGCACTTTGCCACCTCACTTGCTATTGAAAACCATATATATGGGATCGAACCCACTACGCCACTATCATGCAAAATCAGGGACATAGCATTCAATATAGAAAATATTACCACGACCATCACTACGCTAAGACGTTCACACACCTTGGGCCTTGATGGTATACCAGCTAATGTACTTAAAAATGGTGGCACTGACTTCCACTTCTTAAACTATTTGCAATGTCACTCTCTACTGCATGCTACCCTACCCTATGGAAAATTACATGCGTCATTCCTAAGTTTAAATCCGGACCTGTAGGAAATATAGAGAACTACCGTCCTATTAATCTAACCTCTGTTGCATCAAGAATAATGGAAAAGATAATCAAGGAGGAATTACCCCAATATTTGCTTAAAAACGAACTACTCTTCCCTTCCCAACATGGATTCTTAAAGAATAGGTCGTGTGACACATGCTTGTTAGACTATCTAGATGACATAACTACACAACGGGACAAAGGGTTTCTAGTGTCCAGTTTATTTCTCGACTTCAGTAAAGCTTTTGACAAAGTCCCTCATAAGCGACTGCTCACTAAACTTAAGTCATATGGGGTCAAAGACCCACTTCATTGATGGTTTGCATCTTTCCTGGAAGGAAGACAGCAAACAGTAAGGTTCAACAATAGTCTATCATCGCCTAAACCAATTACCAGCGGGGTTATACAGGAAGTGTACTGGGTCCCTTATTGTTTGTTATTTACATAAATGACATAAATAACGTCATAAAACATGGCCGACCGTATTTATGTGCGGACGATCTCAAGATTGTTTATAGCTTTAAACCGGACTCTTTAGAAGAAGGCATGACTCTAATTCAAAAGGACCTCGATAACCTAACTTCCTGGAGCCAAAAATGGCAACTACCACTTAACTACAGTGAATGTGGAATCATGCACATAGGCAACTATAACCCACAGTCCACGTTTTACTTAAATGGGTCAAAGGTCCAAATACTCCAATCAACAAGCGACTTGGATATTAAATATTCCCGCAACTTAAAGTTCACGGAACATGCCTCCTCTATTATCTCTAAAACTAGAAGATTAACAGGCTTCCTTCTTCAAAACTTCCATACAACGGAGGCTAAACTTACTCTGTTTAAGATATGTGCAAGACCTATACTCGAGTACTGCTCATTTATCTTTTCCAGTATGAATAGCATAGATAGAAAACGCGTCGAAAGTGTACAAAGAAGTTTCACACGTCGAATTCTGGCAACTAACGGAAACATGGACTACACGACTAGATGTGAAACACTCTCTTTAGAACCCCTGTGTCGTCGCCGACTACGACATAACTTAATATTCTTCTATAAAGTAATCAACGGAATATCATTCTCGGCTTTCTCTCCCATGTGGAACCAAATGCCTAGATACGATCTTCGGAACTACGAAGCAACATTATTTATCGACAAATACCAAACACAACATCGCGGTAAGTGCTTTATCGTATTCTACAGCAAACTCTGGAATAAACTACCACAAAATATCCGCACTACTAAATCTATCCTAATATTCAAACGCCTGATCTCCCCATATCTAGAATCAAAAGACTTGTACCAAATCTTCGACGACCTACCACTAAACCTCGCAGCAGCAGCAACGTAGAACCGGGCACAAACGCCTGTAGGTTCAAGTTGCCATACCACACTAGCACTACGAGAATATTGAGGTAACGTATAAACAGAATACAAGAGGGAAGAGTAAAGTAAAGATGTCTAGAAAATAACAATAGAATTTAAGATCTAGATGAGGTTAAAGAGTGAATACACGTGCGCCACTGTGACCGATTCTGAGCCATATCGCCTAGTGTCTCCAGCCATTTGTTGCGATCATCACGCGGACCCCAACCAGGTAGTCTACATCTACCTACATGGCTTAGACCAGTAGTCAGGGTCTTCATGGACTGATGCCATGTTTTGGTTTGGCCGCCCCGAACCTTCTTCCATCCTACTTCAGCCCTAGCTAACATGGCGCGACGGGGTAGACGGTGGTCGGGTATGCACAATACATGTCCCAGCCATCTCAGTCGATGAAGGTTAATGACCTCTTCGACTGATTTACCGTGTTTCCCAAGAACCTTTTGTCTAATCACACTATTACTAATCCGGTTATTCCATGGTACACGAGCGATGTTCCGAAGATTCCTATGGTCAAACCTCGAATCAATAAACAATGGCTTATTAAGGTACTTGGACTGCTAACACTAAAATCGTGTACGTTGTAGTAAAAAAAACATAAAAACGGAAGATTCTAGTTTGAAACTGATTGTTTTGATACCACTAATCAAATTTATTTTTTTTCTTTCTATCGCATGATCTATGTCACTGTCTTCCCGAGTTTATGGTCTGGACTGGCAAAGAACTGATCTCCTTTAGGCAACTTACTCCAAACGCTGGCCTGGAACGTGATCAATGCACCAACGACTCACCGCTCAAGACCAGCCCACACAAACTGGCTGCCTTAACCAAACTTCAAAATATCAGCCTTATCCTGTCTCTGGATAGTCTCCATGGTTCGTCCTGCTCTCTCGCAGCTATTCCCTGAGATTACAGCACCAGGGACAAAAAGCGCGCGGTTGTTTACTGGAAGTGTTCTGTAATACAAAATATACCTCTAGTACTGCAGTACTGTAAACTGTGAAGCTAGCTACCGTTGGCTTCCTAATTAATTAGTATCCTTGTATATCGTCAACTCCATAACAATAACTCTACTAAAACTCTGTTACAATTATGCCATATCATTCTGATCATGCCTGTAAACTGGTATGCTCTCATGTACAAATTGTTACTTGAGAATAAATTATTATTATTATTACTATGAAAGTAGGTTTCGCAACTCTCAATCAACTTTCTGGATTTTGCCCAAGGTTTTGAAATTTATTGTGGACTTTTGAATTATATTACTTTCTATTGGGGACAGTGGAACGGCTGACTGACTTTTTCGCCTTTATCATGTCTTGTATCGTTAGTAAAGTCGGATATTAGACCCGAATGACATATTTCTCGTGGAGAATTTTTATCAGCCCATGATCCGTGTAAACAGAAGAATTCTTGCCTTCCGGCATGTATCGAAATTGTCTAATGGCCAAACAAGTCACCAATGGCTCACTGTCAAAAGTGGCATACCTGGTTTTTATAGGAGGTGGACGTTTTGGGAAGAATGAGATTAGTTGCCGAGTGCTTTCCATTATCTGGTCAATGGTCCCACCGAGTGTTTTATTTGAAGCGTCAATCACTAGGGCTAGTGGTGAGCAGAGTCAGGGTAGTTTACTTTGGTCTCATGCAGTCGTCTGTTTTTGATTCACTAATAGCTTCGGCCACTCCTGGCGCTAGCTTAAAGTCTTTCAGTTTCCTTCAAAGTGCATCCGTTATTGGTTGCATGTGGCGTGCATAGCCCGGCATATGTGAACAATAAATATTTCCTGATTCTGAAGAGCTCCTAGGCTATATCATGGATTTTGGTACAAGATACGACTTGATAGAATCTACCTCACTACATAATGGTGTAATCCCATTTACAGCTATTGTGTGACAGAAAACTTCAAGGATAAGACTTTCGAAACACATTTACCTTGATAGACACGCCCTATTCCTATTCAGTCGTTCTAAGACGGTTCTCTGACGTTCACGTGATCCCAAATCAAGACTGGCAATTAGTAAGGCATCGGTATACACCTTGCGTAATGCATATTCTGGTGCAAGTTATCCATAAACCTTTAAAATGTTTGTGCCACGTTCCGTGGACCAAATGGAATGTAAATGGACTCGAACAATCCAAAAGATGGGGTGGTTGATGATATTGTGGTGCGCTTAGACCAAGTCAATTATAGTATATACTTTTGTACACTTTAGGTCATTTAAGAAATCCTACATGGTACTGAGTACATATCCAGAATTGTATACTTGCTAAGAGATCTATAGTCCCCACACGTCACCAGTCACTCCCATCTTTTTTCGGAACCATATGAAATAGTTCTCACTGGCTGTCAGAAAGCTAAATGATGACCAACTGTAACATGTCAAACTCAGCTCAGAAGATCCTAGGCTTCTCAAGAGCTAATCTCTTAGATTTTGCAAACATAAGAGCTCCTTCAGTTTATATTGTATGGAATACTTTATGTATACTGTTTAAAAGTTGAGGGTTAGTTGAAATCAATTTTGGAAATTCTCTGAGTATACAGTGAAACATACCGGTTGATACTGGAAGGAGACGGAGCATTTTGAACTAAATTGGGTGAACAAACCTTATTTCGGCTGCCTATAGTATAGCTCAACGTCTACTTGAATGCTAATATTGGGGATGTTAGATCACCAGAATTCTCTTGGTAAACTACTATTTTTATGATTTATTTGTGGAAATTCATATTCTTCGTTTTTACGTCAAGGTGCGCCTTTTTATCCTTCAGTTTGTGTTTCTCACTTAGTAAGACGCCAAATCGAATTGGTTCATCGTTTATTTTAGAGCGCGTTTTGTGACACTTTTAAAGACAATAACTTTAGTGTGTATATACGCATGAGATGTGTTTATTATCTGTCTAACGCGCTGCCTGTAAAACCAACTCTTCTTGATGACGTTGAATTTATCCTAATAGTTAGCTAACTGGGGAGCAGAAAAATATCCTATCTCAACTGCTGTTGTTATGTTGATGGTCATATGTTTGTTAACAGGTAACCGTATCTTATTTGCATCAACTAGGAATGGATAGTACTCTTGGTTTTACTCTCATGTATTCTCTTCTCAGATGTAGGCTGTTATTTGCATTGCTATAGTAACTTGGTCAACAGGTGTTGACCGATCACTTCTGCCATATGTGACACAATTGCTACTATCAAGCTCCTAATTTGCATATTTCGTAGATCAAGTAGTCGATTCATTACCTGTAGTATATTTCTATACGTTTAAGAACTCAGTTTTAATCTGATCACAGGCTTCAGTTTAGTGGCAGATGAAAATAAATGGGTTTTCATACTTGTTTGTATCGAGCAGTCATGACCCTGCAGAGACAAGGGATTAAATCTGTGGGTCTGTCTTCATACGTTCTCGTATCTCAGCTGCTACGTAGTAAAATTAATCTTCTATGTTTTTTTTTCTTAATAGGAATGTGTCAAAAGTTTGGCGACTTGTTAATCTTATTACTATCAAGTCTCATAGTTTGATCAGTTCTAATAAAAGTACAATTATATGCTAATGTAATTGTACGGTGCAAAAGTGGTAAAAGTATCTGCATAAAAATACTCTACAAAACTATCTACTGGAAGGAAATTAGGTTAGATCGTTTTAAGATCACATCTCACTCACCAGTGGTGTACTATATTATGACTAAATTACGCTTGTTGCATAGTCATAGTAACTTTTGACGATTAATCACATACGTACTAATATAAAAACATCAGAAGGCAATCATGAGACCAAAGGAAACTGCGCTTGATTGTAAGTAGAACGGAAACTGGAAAGCAACATCTATGCTGGTTGACTAGCAGAGGGATTACTTACAACGGTGACCTACTGGTGATGATTCGTTTGGTTCTTCCATCTAATCTTGTCCACTAATGCAAACACGATCAGCAACAACTATTTGTTTTGGTAACTAAGATGCAGAATGTCTTACAAGATTTAGCCCCAATATCATACCTATTTGGTAAACATAATAACACTAACATAGAAAAAGTTAAGCAAGCCGAAATCTTCCTAGATGTCATTTCGACTGAAGTTGTGAAGCGTATTAGTCCGCTCCATAAAGCAATAGTTTACAACATCCCCGAGGATTCCCCTCTAAATAAGGTAAAGACAAATCTCTTAAAGGATTCAGGCATGTCCCAAGTGCTTTTTGAGTGCAAAAGACTAAGAAAAAAAGACTGGCAAAGTAGCTGCCCAATCCTTTTTTACTTTAAATACACACAGGATCGTGAGAAATTTATCAAGTCAATGAGCCGTATAAGTACTGGCAGTGAGTACAAGAATATACTAATTGTTGCTGACAAAACAGCACTACAACGCAGAACTCGTAGTAGGCACAACGCCACAGCTCCTAATCTAAACGAACCTAAACATGAACTAGCAAATCAGAACAATCCTAGCAAAGCTAGTCCTACAGTAACCTGTGGTGAACGTAATATGCCATCGGAACTTTCAACCACACCGACTAAACTTAAAACTGGAGGGCCACATGATTTAAATGAACTGACTAGTTAGCCTGGTGTAAACCAGCACACTATGATATTAGAAACGGAATTAGCTGCCGACCTCATCGATTTAGACATTACTCCCCTGAAGAATACAACCGATCCTCATGCTAAAGTGATGTGTGAGGAAACGTTATACACCGCAAAGCATTGCTGCACTGCAAAGACAAAAAACGAACTCAAACATTGTCATAACGATAGTAATAAGTACCTACGCACTAGGAATAGATTGTCTCCCTTTGGATTAGGCAACAAACCTCAAACCAACAGCACTAATAAGACCCGAAACAGTCGGAACCTTAATAGGCTAGATAATAAAAGTAACGACAAACCCCAAAATGCTAGGCAAACTAAGCCTCTGCCATCTAAACTAAAAATTAATACTCAGTGTGGTAATAAACGATTTCTCTCCTCCCATCCTCACGTTAATCCATATAAATACTCTGAAAAAATCGGAGTGACACACTCTACAGTGCCAGAGTACCAAATACTATTTTTCAGGACATTACTGCACAAAGAAGCCACCCATTACCACTTATACCATCGCAGCTCCAAATGAATAGTAGCATGACCCACCACAACCATGGAAAATATCCGTTCCACCAATATAAGTGGCCATCTAGACATGAAAATCTACAACCGAGACAATTCCCTATAGCAGACGTTTCTGCTGACGACTATATGCCTAGAACTCATAACATATTGTCCAACTATCGTGGACCAAATGTTACATATGCTCACTTATATCCTTTTTTCGCGTATTCTCAGATGACATCACACAACCCTTTTCACTCTTGTCCGCCACCTCTACCACCCTACCTAAACCAACAACTCATGCCACTCGTGAATGCTCCCAACCCCTATCACCACTAAGGAAAAACGTAGCTACCATTTCATATCCGTTTAACATAAGCGTCTTAAGTGATTACTACAGGGATAACAAAGACGTTCCGAACACTGATCTCATGGAACAAACACCGAGTAAGCAACCACTAACATCTCAGCTAAGTAAATGCCAGAGACCCCTGAAATCCAGTCCAAGATATACTCATACTTATAATCTCAACCCCTTTAACAAAGACTTCTTAACCTACGTGAACACAGACCTTTTTACGATTGTGCTCAACAATGCTCGCTCGGTACTTAGCAAAATGTCAGACCTCAGAACAACAGTTCTTATTACTAAGCCATCAGCTATATTGGTAACAGAAACATGGTGCCCCTCTTTAGCACTGGATGCTGACATAAACATAGATGGATATTCCTCGCACCGCACTAGCCGCGACAATCAAATGGGGGGGGAAGGATGCATAATATACATTCATAGACACCCCCTGGTGACAAAAGTAGAAGAACTAACACTAAGTACAGTCCCTGACTCACTTTGCTTCATGGTATGTGGCACTAATTATAAGATGCTTGTAGGCTGTGTGTAGAAAGCACCCAGCTCACGACCAGAAACAGACGCAGCACTGTGCAGCCTATTTGCACGGGCCTCAACCACAGATACTGATTATAAAGTGATTGCGGGAGATTTTAATCTGCCACACATCAACTGGAAGACAAGCAGTGGCCCACAACGACACGACGGCATAATTACCGCTATAGATTTATATGGATGGAAGCAGCAGGTCACACAACCTACACGCGGTAAAAACATCCTAGATCTGATATTTTGCCACAGTATCACACCCATCACGACGCAAGTCGGTGGAGAATGGTCTACTAGCGACCACTGAGTGGTTTTTTGTTCTTTGAAAATTCTCTCACTGAAAACAGCACACAAACAGTACCGATGTGACACAGACACCCGGTGTTTTGGGAATACAGACTGGGAGCATTTGGAGAGACTCATAAAATACTCTGACTAGAACGGCTTGTATGGTGCTTGTAGACAGTACATTGTCCAAAATACCTTTCAGCGCCAAATGCATAGCTGAAGCTATCAGAAACCATACGTCTACGAAAGTTTCAGGAACCGATGGCCTCCCATCAGTCTTCCTCAAAGGATGTGGTGAGGATATGCCACTTCTACTCCTTAAATTGTTTACCTTGTCGCTAGACACAGGTAAATACCCAAACATTTGGAAAACTAGCTACATTATCCCCAAATATAAGGCCGGTGATAGAGCTTGTGCAAGTAATTATAGGCCTATAAATATTACTTCTGTTCTTTCACGAATCTTGGAGAAAATAATAAAAAGTGGTATCTCAGAATACTTACTAGCACAAAGCTAAATATCTAAACCATGTTATGGTTTTATAAAGAGTCGATCGTGTTTAACCTGTCACTTAGACTTCTTTAATCACATTACATCTTGCCGCGACCTAAGCAAAATAGTTTTAGTTATATACTTCGATATATCTAAGGCTATTGACAAAGTACCACACAGCATATTCTATGAGAAATTATACTCCATAGGGATTCGAAACCCTTTGCTGAGCTGGCTTAAATCATTCTTAACTAGTCGATTTCAGATAACAAAAGTAAACTCAGCACAATCATCTCCTAAGAGAGTAACCAGTGGGGTTATACAGGGAAGCGTACTATGGCCTCTCTTGTTTACTATATATATCAACAGTATCAGTAGCTGTTTTAACACTGGGAAAACCTTCTTATACGCAGATGACTTGAAAGTTGTCTACTCAAGCGACATAAATGAGCTACACAACACTGTTAAGAACGTACAGCAAGAGTTAGACGAAGTCACTGCTTGGTGCAAAGACCACCAACTTCACTTTAACGCTAAGAAATGTGGTTGGATTAGCATTGGGTGTCGCAACCTCAACCTACACTTTGTAGTAGATGGGGAACAAATCTCCGAATGTAAGACGATTCTGGACCTAGGCTTAAGACACACTACGGATCTCACATTCAAGGAACAAACAATATCTGTCACCTCAAAGGCACGAAACTTATGGGTTGTATTATCCACAATTTCTACCAACGCGAGTCTAGATTGGTATTATACAAGGTCTGTGCATGCCCGTTACTTGAATACTGCTCACTTATACTCAGCAGCCTCCGAATAAGTGATAAGCTAAAGATAGAAGGGATACAGAGATACTTCACAAAAAAGATACTGGGGATGGATTGTGGACTAAATTATACTACACGGTGCGATACACTGGGCTTAGAACCATTGTGGAAAAGATGAGCTAAGCTCAATCTGACATTCTATTCCAACGTTTAACAACGCCTAGCATACTCTCCCGACCCTATATTAAAGTTTGTCGATGCACCCAATTATAGCCATAGAAATCATACAGGTACAGTGTGGGTGGGACACTGTAAGACTAAAATACGTTCTAACGTTTTCGTGCATAAATTCACTACCATTTGGAATAGTTCACCGGCAAAAATCCGTACTCTAGATAGCATAGATTACTTTATACGAGCAATAAACCAACTATTTAGTGACTCTAAGACGCTGAACAAACTACCGATTTATTCAAATTCTAGTATAACCTGCGAAATACTCGGTCCTCTTAATGTGTGACACCAGAGTGTAGACTATAGTAAATATTATCTATAGATAACATGAGCAATACACGAAACAATAAAAATAAAGTTCGGTACCGAATACTCCACGACTTACCACAACCTCAAGTTAAGTAATGATGGTTCATAGGGTTCTCAACCTTTAAACACTCTAAGCATAAACGTTGTAGTAGTTAAATAAACAAAAAATAAAGAATATTTTGTTTTAAAACTGTTTGCAATACAACTACTAGCCAACTTCGTTTGTTTTTTCTTCTATTTTGTATGTTCCTCCATACCATCTCCTCGAGCTTGTGACTAGCTCTCATAAGTAATGGGTCTCCATTACAGCAAACTACTTATAATATTAACCCTCACAGATTCCATTGCTACGGAAGAATACCTCCTACATTTGTGCAAGGTTGGAGTTCTTATCCATTGTTCTAAATATTATTCGCCTTACCTCGTATCTGGATATACTGTGTGGTCCGTTCTGCTCACTCCGAGCCGGCTCTAGAAGTCGCAGCGCAAGAGACGAAAAGCGCGCGTTCGTTTGTAAAAAAATGTGCTGTACTACAACGCTTAAATCTGGCGAACTTTGATGTCGTTGGTCTTGCAATTAATCAATGCCTTAATATGGTGTGAACCCCCTATCAATGAATATCATAATCCCTCTTACCCGAATATCAACCATGCAGACTTCAATACCTCACGATAGATGTCCGCCGAACCAGGAATCTTGCTACTGAGTACTCCTAGTCTTATCCTGCATCTCACCCATTCCGCAAACTCAGCCGTTTTTTGAGTTTGTAACGCTCTGGTCATGGAGCACGCATCTCTTTGTAATTTATGAACCGTGCTACAATGCATATATTTTGAGTCCTGGCACTGTAAAAATTGTTGCAAATGGTTTTGTTTTCAATTCAACTGATTTTATGTTATGACACTGTCAAAATATCTGTATAAATGTAAACTCATATCATTCTGATCATGCCTGTAAACTGGCATGCCCTCATGTACACAATAATACATGGGAATAAAAACTATTTATTTATTTATTTACCACTACACTCATAACTGACTTATGATGCATAACCAGTAATTCTCGATATATAATTCTAGATGGCGATTGAAGCATTTCAATAAGTTACCGATAAACACTGCCTAAAAATACTAACGGCATTTGTGGCAGAGGCACTACAATCCCCTTCGACTAAGGTTTGATGGGCTAATTTGTTTATATTTGGGAGGAATTACAATGCATTTTAAACCCAAATGTCAATAAAATAGGTTAAATCGTTCCTGCTTTCCAAAAGCTAGAGAGTCAAGGGATAACATGCCATACAGTTAAGTGAGCGAAACAAAGTCTGGTTAGAAACCCGACAAGCAAAGATAGAAAATAGAATCGAAAACATGATCTCAAAGTGACAAAATATTTATATCTTATATTGCGAAACCTGTATATTTGGCACGAAAAATTTACTAAAACACATGTTGTACGAATAAGAGAATGGTGACTATTAATATTTTGGAAGTAAAGTTAGATTCTAAATGTAAAAATATTTGTTTGACTGTGTCATTTTTCCTGTGAATGCACTCATAAAATTCTGGTAATTTAACTTGTACTTTTGGTGTTGCAGTTTCCTTTAACTCGCCTCGAAAAGTGACAACTACAGAGATTTTTTTGCTCGTTGTTCAAGGTCAGCGACATACCTGCAGTATGTTAACAGTCAAAGTAACTTTACAATACTCTTTCTATACAGTAATGTTGGTTTTTGCATCAAAATTTGATGGTACATAGAATTTTAATACCAACACCAGTTTTACAAAACCGTAAAATTCACTAATAATAGATGATTTAGGAAGAATTTTGGAACACTGTTACTCTATTTTTTAAACTGAAAATAAAAGTTTAGGTCGCAATGGTGTCTTACTTTCGTTGAGGCTGAGTCATCAGACCGAGTTACTTTTGCAGTTACTTAATCAAAAAATGAAAGCATATTACAAGTTGTGTAGGACGTTTAATAATGAAAAGGTTAACAATGGAGTAGTATTCTGGTATTAAAACACCAGTATACTGATTGAGTAATGACCTAGCTAATTTAGATTGGTTGTTAGGACGTAAATCTTTGATCATTTATGCATCGATAAACGAAATTTTAACTGGTGATAAGTTCTCAACTAACATTGTGTTAGGTTACAAAAATACGCTTGACTAAGGCTTATGATACCTGCTTAGGTCACGTTTTAGTTACTATTTGACAGTAGTCGTAGTAGAAGGAGAAAAAAAGTGTATAGTATAAGTTATAGTTTGCTGTAAATCTTTACCTTACCTTCAGGCATATTAGCTGCACGATGTTTGTAGGCTGAAACAAGAAAAATTAACATAACGTGTTTAGACACTTCGTTTGTGTCATGGACAAGTTATATTGTATTATTATCTCAATAAAATTCCGAGTTGAAATTATAGTCATTCAAGGACTTTGAAAAAATCAAAATACAAGTCATAAAATACATATCAAGAACTTTCAGTGATTACATTTTAAGGTCGTTCGGCTTTTAAACTTGACGACTTCTAGATATCACTGTAGAAAGTCTTCCTAACGTATATCCGTTACTAACAAATTTTAACCACTTTATTTAACTCTGGGGAAAATATACCTCTAGATTTAATTAAAGACAGTTCTACAACAATCGAAGCAGTATATTTATCCTCGTTCTTTTAACGCATGCGTATTTTAAAATGTCATTCTTTAAGTGCATTCTGCATAGCGTACTAACATGCCACTCGCCAAACAATATAGCCTAGACCATGCTGAATGTAAGGGGGCTTTTTAAATAAGAAATATAACAGGATTTAATAAACTGAGTGCAAACGAGCTTGGGCTTTGTTTATTTTCTTGACTTTTCATAGTGTCTAATAAGCTTAAACACAGACCAACCCCCGCTTTTCGGTTTATGTATACTTGTAAATATTCTGAGCTTTTGGATATTCTATGACAAAACTTTGAGCTTGGTTATATGTTAAGAATATACGAAAATCTGTTTATTGTTTTTTGCTATTCTAAATGTTTTTTAGACATTGAGACATCATTAGTGAAATTAGGTTTTAGGAAGTAACCAAATCCATACTTTCGTAACAAGTAACTAATGCTTTTTATCCTATATTAAAGAAATACACTATCAAACTGTTCAAAAAAACTTGTAATTTGTTGAACCAATAAATTTACCAATTTACCCTGAAGAATTTTATTGCTTAATAAAGCTTGTTACTGCATATGACTATACTAATTTATTTGTTTAACAAGAGTACGAAAATACGTATTAAAATTTCTGTATACATGTAATTATTTCTATTTTAGGCAATGAAAAATTACGCAATCTTTCTAATATCAGTTGTGTGTTTTTACCAAAGATCAGAAACACTTCATATTAAAACAAAAAGTGTTTGCTCTAATCGTGATCAGGTTTCTATTATTGGTGGCGATCAAAGACGACTAGTTACAGAAGGTGGTCGGGTTACACTTATTTGTTGTGTTCTGGGCAGAAGTAACGGTCATGACCATGAACAACTTGTATGGAATGGACCGGATGGAAAAGAATTAGTAAATTATTTTTCTAACCCACTATCTGACGATCAACATAATGCGTATTCTGTGCCTGATTTTCACTTAAGAGATCATTTAGTATGTTTCTTGTTTTGAAGTACTTTTCCTTTTTAACTTTCTTTGTGATATAAGATATTCCGGTTGTGTTTATATAATATGTCAGATGAACACACATATTGTGTTGACATGGCAAAATTCGTAAATGAAACTAAGCATAAAAACTTATGATTTTATGCCTAATTAAAATTAGTAACTGCTGGGATTATAAATCTCAAAATGCAGTAGATGATATAGAAATTAAAAATGTATTATTGTATTTCTGCATATATCTACGTTTGTGTATGAATAGCGAATAGATTTTCAACCTATATCTAAAAGGCATGAACCCACGTACGTAAATCATCATTACTTTGGTTAAGAACGCTTTCAAATAAAAAATATGTACTTTACAATGTAGACTATTTGAATTTAGGTTTATGAATTAATTCCATCTTTGTCTGCCGAAATTCTTTAGTACTAGTTTGTTTGCCGTCACCAGTTCATCTCAGTTTTGACTAAAAGTTTAAAGCTGCTATATATAGCAGTGTTTATGCTTAAACGAATCCTCTGGTATAGACATTTTTTATTATATAGGTTTCGAAGTTCACATAAAAATGTAATGTAATAACATTTAATTTGCTTCCAGTGACTGTTGCTTTCGTTTAAATAAATAAATATACTCCAAACAGCCAGTCATATATATATATATATATCGTTCTATCTCTAGTACTTGACAACACTCTAGTTTTCATGTAAATTTTAAAAACAATTTTTATCACTCTGGTATGCAGTGCATAGGGTTATGAAGTCACTCAAAAAGTGATTTTAGATTACAAACTACACGATGGAGATAGTTTTTGGTTTTACTTTTTAGCATGTAAAACAAAATTGAACTGATTTATGGCAAAATCGATGCTGATATATTGAATTAATACATAGTTGCCGATTATCAGACTCTCGGACTTCCTGTTCAGTACCCGAAACTATCACCACTAAAATCAATGGTTTTGTAGTTTGCAAGGTTCTGTTGTCAAAGCCTAAATTACTTTGGTGAATGTTGTCTAATATTCATGGAATGGATATTCATTCCATACTCTGTTATTTCAATCTACTGGCCAATCTTTCATTTATTTCTGTTCATATCACCCTAATTCTTGTAATCTCATGATTTTGCTGTTTTTTACTGACTGATTTCAACTCACGTTATTATTAACTGCTTATAATTCATTCTTCCGAGTTACCTAACTAACTGATTCTTTAGTTGTGTGACTCTCTTACAGATTAGACGTTTTGGGATCTTTGCTTACATATTCTGTTTGTATACAGCACATTTTCGGTCATAATGACTTTACTCAAATCTTTGTTTCTAAAGTAATTATATGTTACTTACTTACTTACTTATGCCCGTCACTCCTCTCTGAGGAGCATAGGCCGCTCACTAGGATTCTCCATTTAACTCTGTCCTGAGCAATCCTTCCCAATTGTTACCAGTTGCTGTTCATCCTTTTAATGTCTGCTTCCAATTCTCGACGCATCGTGTTCTTTGGCCTTACTCTTTTCCGTTTCCCAACAGGATTCCATGTTAATGCTTGTCTCGTGATGCATTCTGATGGTTTGCGTAATATATGTCCTATCCATTTCCAACGTCTTTTGCTAATTTCCTCTTCGGCTGGAAGTTGGTTTGTCCTCTCCCATAGTAAGCTGTTGCTGATGATTTTTGACCAACAAACATCCAGTATCTTGCGTAGGCAGTTGTTTATAAATACTAGTATCCGTCTGATGATGTTTGCAGTAATTCTCCAAGTTTCAGCTCCATACAGCAGGACTTTCTTGACGTTCGAATTGAAGAGTCTGACTTTGAGGTTAGTTGATATTTGTTTTGAGTCTCATATGTTTTTCAACTGTAGGAATGCTGCCCTTGCTATGCCAATCCTTGCCTTTACATCTGCATCGGACCCTCCGTGTTCATCGATGATGCTCCCCAGATATGTGAAAGTATCCACTTCTTCCAGAGTTTCTCCATCAAGTTGAATTGGGTTGGTGCTCCCTGTAATTATATGTACTGACCGGTTTCACTTATAATGTTAATTTCTAAGCGTAATTCCAATTACAAAAGATTACACGCTGTATGTAGCTGATGAGAAAACGATGAGATAAAATGAATTTATCTTATTCTGTTTAATTATTTGTTCTTGCTCTCTTCATGTTGTATTTTTGCAATTCTAGAAATTCATTCCTCCATGCGCTTCATAGTTTCACATCCTCTTAGTAACACGTTTGCTCATTCATTTTACATATAATTGACCTTAAAAATAGTTCTTACAAACTGTTTCTCTTTTATTACTTTTGAGGAATTGATTTCAAAGTTACGTCTTAGTTAGGACAATACTTTCACAAGAGCATATTTAAAGCACATGCATTCGTTTTTATTATTCACCGTTAGTTATTTTAGGTTGTGATCTGTTGAAGTGAACCCGCAGGATAAATTAATAATATTCTACTAGATTAGTTTGTTCTATCAACATTTAGGAAGAAGCGAAATTATACAAAAACTACTGGCTAGTTAATATAGAATTATTTGTCTGATAGTTCATTCAATTTCAGACTATATAAATTCTGTAACTATATCTATGTTATGTAAGCGCTAGAATAAAATTTTCACATTATACAGCTAGGTTGATGAAATTCACTAACTCCAACTATCTGACAGCTTGAATATTGTTTCACAGTAGTAGAGCAATTACTTATAACAACATGTACCTATGATTTTTTATAAATGATTTTCACAACTCAATTATTTTATGGTTTACTATTTGAACCAATTCTTTTTTCTTCAGGTAACTATGATGGTTATTCAGAAATTCCAATCTAAAAATACTGGCCAGTATACATGTAGAAACACATACCACAGTTCAACAGCTCTTCCAGCTAGCGTGTTTATAGATGTCAGACCTAGGCTTTTGGAAGACTTCATTCCACTACCTCCATCTAGTCCAGAGGATTCGAGCTCAGCAGTTGTGGCTGGTGTGGCAGTGTCTGTTGCTCTTGAAGAAGGACGAAGAGGCGAAATAGTTTGCCGTGTTAACCCAAAATTAAATCTCAACGATGTTCAACTTACTTGGTTTTTCCAGGGTCGTCAACTAATTACTCCTTCGATCGTAATAAAACAAATGGGACAGAAAAATATACTTAAGGTCAAAAATTTTAGTCACGAAAATCATCTTGCAAAAGTTGAGAATTCTGAGATGTTTTTGCCATCTTCAAATGAAGGAAGTATCACGCCAGAGTCAAATCAACTGTATACTGAGCAACTAAATCGCCCTGTGGCGCTTGATCCTGAAGAATTGGGTATACAGATTTCTCAGGATGGACAAGTATGTCCTAGTAATGCATTTTACTTTTGATTGCACAATTTTACATTTTTGGTGCAATTTAGCTTCAATAACTGTCAATCATTATCAGTAATTTGCAAACGCCACTGAAAACTGCAGGTGATTCTCATGAAATCAATTTGCAAAAAGTGAAAATCTAGTGCCAGTAGATGCATTTAATGAAATAGAGATCACTAAAATACATGCTTTTCATCCAATTTAATTCAAAAATCAATTTGTCTATTGTATTAGTTAAATGCATATAATAAGATTGAGAAGGCCAATACTTTTGTATTTGTAGAGTGAGGGTTTTAAATTTGGAATTTCTTAACAAAAGTGGTGATTTATGTGGCTTATTATAAAATCGTATTACGTTTTTGTGGTTTCAACTTCAGGTACGGATAAAGAGCTGAAATTCACATTATTAACGAAGTGATGTAAATTCTTTTATCTTCTAAGATATTTAAAATTCAGTTAGTTGAAATAAATGTAAAGTTGTAATTTCAGATTGTGTTGTATACTACTTACGTTGATTTTAGACATAACTAGTACAACCCTCTATAATTAAATAACAGCAAATTTGCCATTCCGACGATAGTATACATATGGAATCAAACGATACACTACAAGCGTATTTATTGCTACACTTGGTTATCGAGTTAAAATTTCATTGTCACATATAATAATAGTTTATATTCCTTTCTATTGTCAGATATAAGATTAAAAAGATCAAATATCCGTTTTTTCCTAGTTTTTAGATCCTATTGTATTACATAGCATTCTTCAGACAAAACCAAGACCTTTAATTCTTGAAACAAATTTAGTTACCCACATAGAGTACACCACTTGATTTCTTTTTGTTAGTGATATAGCACGACAATGATTCAGTGTCATCTCTATTCCAATGAAAATCGTCACTTTTCATTTCGGACTAATTTGAACGATCAATATATTTTATTCGCTCAACACCACAACATATTTTAGTAGTGTTACGTTCTCTTAGCTAGGTTGCCTAATTGTGAAGCTTAGTTTTTCATTTTGGTCAACATCAGCGCTTCATTCACTTTGAATCTAGCTCTTCATTTATTCCGCAAACAACAAATCTGTTGGTTGTTAGGGTTTTGTTTATGACTGATTATCTTGATAGGTTTCGTTATCTTTGCTTGTCCTTGCATTTCATTTGACTGTCTTATTTGATTGACTTCTGACCCTGTAACTGATTGACTGATTAAATCTATATCGACGTGTTTAGCTCAAAAAACAAAGAAATTGTCAATATAAGCTGCTCGCTTTCTCCATCGTTTTTTTTAACACACACTTATCAACGTTTCTTGTCTGAGAGAAGCAAGAATGTTAAAAACATATTTCGATCGTTTGCAGTTTTGATCACTAGCTGACTTTGGTCAGTGCACAAATGAAATACAAGAAACACCATGGAGTTTTTTCGTTTTACTGTGGGATCCTTCGATAGGATGTACCCAGCATGTAGTCGAGACGAGAGCATTTACTTCCCATAGAGAGTGCTTAAAATTTATACCATAAATTTGATGTCTAATGAGTCACATGTAAGATCTCAGTCATTTAATGTTCTTAGTTGATTACCACTTATACTTGTATAGTCACATCGGTATGGTTGAACTCCATTGATCACTGTCTCTCATTTATAAAATGCTTTATGAAGTTAATCACTTGCGAGTACACGATTATTCCAGTGCTTTCTGGTGTACAGTGCTATCTAATTAGATCTTCACCAAACTCTAATGTACAACAGTATTTATGTGCCCATATTGAATATTGTTAGAAGCAACACATATAAGCGAACAATATTGTTTTCAATTAGGTCATCATCAGGCTCTTCTCTAATATACAGAAGTATTTATATACGGATAAGAAAATTATTAAACCAATGAAGGAACTTTATGTGAATCAATGATTAAAATGAAACAGGTGGATTACACAACTAATCATAATTGATGAAAGGTATAAATTGGGAATAGTTATTATAAGCAGATTAATAAT